>CM040913.1:7056129-7241129 GCA_023029165.1 Gobiocypris rarus | reverse complement strand
TTATTATGCTCACTTCAAAAATACACATTTACTCACAGTTTAAACACACATGCCTGCTCACCGAAATACAGCGTCATTGTGTTTTACACGGTGCTTTTCCCTCGGCGGGCACGTGAAAATGGGCGTTGATGGAGCAAACAAAACACACACACACATCCAAATGTCCTCCGTTCCCAATAACGCAATCTTAATTTACTCTCCGAGATTTCATTCGGTGAATTGCGTTCCTTCTTTACATGCGTAAATAAAATGGTGGAAAGCCGAGCGTCTCGTGCGTAAATGCGCAATCAAGGAAGCGCCGCGACGCGCAAATACGCACGACACAGATGTGATCAATCGCGCGCATTACAGGGCGATTCGGGTCTCTCTCTGTCCCACAGCACAATGGTCCTCCATCAGGACGTCCTGAAGTTCACCGGAACACTGAAGGAACTGCTTTGGAGAATGTAGACGGATCTCACCGAGCAGAAATCCTCTCTCATCACATCTGAATTGATCTCCTGGAGTTTTTTTTTAAGGTGAGTGTACCTGATGCCTCATTAAAAACTCCCTATCTGATAGGATAGTTCTATAATTCACACATACAAATCCTAATCCCAGCGTCTGTTAGATCTTTTTATACACATGCAGATTTTCCTAATAAGATGTTATGATTCGCAATTGGATGTGGAACATCAACTTGAAATGAAAAGACATTTTGGTGACACTTTACTTCAAGCCTTTATATGTAACGCATTAATTATAATGCATTGTATGATCTCATAAATAAGTTATCTACTCATTGTTACACCTTGTGCAACATCCAATCTCTTGACAAGGAATCTGCAAATATTATAATGCATTTTAACGTTGGCAATTATTTATGAAAATATATAATGCATTATACATTGAATATCTGCATTTGTAATGATTCTTAGATCACATTAGGACTGCTTTAGGATCTCTGTAGACAATATAGTATGAAAATTACATAATGGACACAATATTTTAAGTGTGCATATGCTACATTGCGTGTATAATGTAAATATTGTGAAGGCCTAAAGTAGTCAGAGATTTTTAATCGTGCAAAATTATTAAAACTGCATTTTTATCCCTGAAGATTACTGATAGACTGCTTTTGTCCTTGTGATGTATATGAAGTTTGAATATAATAAACAATTATGCATATTGTAACTAGTAGGCGATGCAGTCAGTGTTTTTTTAAGAGAGTCGTCAACAGATTTTCCGCACATTACAAGATGGAAAAATGATTTATGTAGTTTAATATTTTGTGTGCATCAACAATAACACGATCACTGAAGTTTCTACAATAGTAAAACAAATAAGCTCAAAATTATCACATTTTTTGTTCAGCTATTATGTAATATGACCTCATTAATCACCTTTGCGTCCTTTGTTCTTTACAAGAAAAAATGAAAAACTTAATATGCAAAAATGTACTAATATTTGACTGCGATTGAAAAACCCACTGTGAAAGTTGCATAAATGATTATTGATACTATGTACTGTAAATCTGATTATGACATTAAAACGATAATGATTTATGCAACTTGTGTCCGGTATGGTTTCGGCTGCACGTGGAATGCACTTTCTCATGTAGTTTGATGAATGTAAGTATCTCTTGCTCTGTGCCAGATGCTACAGCTTCTGCTCGCCAGGCAGTTGTTGAAAGTGACTCAAGCTAAAGTGATAGTTTTGTGGGTTTTGACTGTGGTCTGGTGGTTTTGGCAGCCAGCTCAACTCATCTATACTGTATATCGTCTTAGTCACTGTGGTTTCAGTCTGGTGCCACGATATCGCTGCTGTAAAAGCTCCTATTAGTGCATCGCTAGAGCATTCTGGGTAACTCTGGTCCTCGTGGCTGTAAAAAACACTGTGATCGTGCATTGGTGGTGAAGTAGCCTACTAATTTATAATTTGCCATATCATCTCTCTCAGAGAGTCGTAAACGGCTCTAAATCTTAATTTGATGTCTTTGGGATGCATTTTAAAAACGTTTTGCATGCTGAAATGCTTTTTCCATTTAAATATGTTCACAAGATCAGTATTTTAACTCGTTTTTGCAGTAAAAATACCTACATTTTACATTTGCAAAACAAATAAATCTTCAAATGCATTTACTTGAGAAGCAAAATTACATTAGATAAGAAGACTTGTTTTCTGAAAAATGCTAAATTAAGTTATTTAAAGTGCTTAAAACGATAAAACATGATTATTTGTAATCTGGATTACGTAATCTGATTAAAAAAACGTATATACTTGTAATTAGATTATATTATGTTTTAAAAATTACGTTTTGGTTGATTACATAATACTCACAAAATGGCAGTAAACTAGTCATATTTTATTGATTCTCATTCATTATTATTTATTTATTTATAATAAGCTTGTTTGTTAAGAAAGTCTTCCAGTTTTGTGCAATTACACAAATCAGAGGCACACAGCATATCAGCATGTGGGATTTATTTTTTATTTAAAATTGTATAATTTTTATGGTTTAATTAGCTATTACCTTTTTCATCAACCTTCACAAAGCCCAGTTTAACTGGAATGTATTTTTTATATCACTATAGTACAATATTATCCTATTCAAATCTATGTGATAAGCAAGTTAAGGCTAAAAGTAATCTAAAAGTAGTCCGATTACATTACCTAAAATGTGTAATGTAATGGATTACAGTTTTCATCATGTAATTTGCATTGAATAATGGATTAGTTTATAAGTAATCTAGCCCTGGAAACAACACGTCTGCAAATGGGTCCGAAAAATACACTTTTACACATAAACTCTCTTAATTGCGAAGACTTAATCTTAATTTCAGATACTGTAAAAAATAATATGATCAATAAGTTGACCACACGTTTTTGCATTACTTTAACTCGTTAAAATAAGCTATTTTTAATTTGTTTTTATAAGTTACACAAGATTCAGCTCATTTAAGTCAGTTTAATGTAATTTAAATTGAAATGATTTAAACATCCAAGTTGATTGTACTTAAAATTCATGGAATTCATTGGTTTTATTGTTTTTATAATAAATAAAGTATTTTTATTTCACTAAAGTACATAATTATCCTATTTAAATCTATGTGATAAGCAGGTTAAGGCTAAAAGTAAACTAAAAGTAGTCCGATTACATTACCTAAAATGTGTATTGTAATGGATTACAGTTTTCATCATGTAATTTGTATTTAGTAATGGATTACAGTTTATAAGTAATCTACCCAGCCCTGGAAACAACACGTCTGCAAATGGGGTCTGAAAAATACACTTTTACGCATAAACTCTCTTAATTGCGAAGACTTAATATCATAAGTAATATTGCTTCTCAAGTAAATGTGTCTTGATTTCAGACACTGTAAAAAATGATATGATCATTTGATCACACGTTTTTACATTGCTTTAACTCATTAAAATAAGCTATTTTCAACTTTTTTTATAAGTTACACAAGATTCAGATCATTTAAGTCAGTTTAAAGTAATTTAAGTTGAAATGACTTAAACATCCAAGTTGGTTGTACTTAAAATTAAGGCAGCAACGTTTCTTTACAATAACTGGAGAACAAGTCGAAGTTTGCAGTGCAAAATTGTAATGGCTAAATACAAAATGCAAGAAATATCTCGTCCTCCCCAATGCATAATGTTTAAAATCATCTTTACAGAAAATAGTGCCGTAATGCCCACAGTAAGCGCTCTGAATGCAACTCCATTGTGTCAGACAGAACGCAATTTAATTCTATGCAAATGGCCTAAAGCATATAATCAGTCAATAAACCACCTCAGGAGTCCCGCTCCACGCGCATTCTGTTGAACACTGTGGGTTGTGAGAGTGTTTGCACGGACTGCACAGTCACGATATCTATAGGTGAAAGATGGGCTCCAGGTGTCTGTATATGTGTGACTTTGTCTTGGTTTGTTTAAGGCTCTCGGTTCTTCTGAGGCGTCTGCAGATGACCCAGTTCCGCGAGCGCGCACAAATGCAGTGTAGCCCCCCCAAACCCAGAGTCACAGAGCCTGAGCATGCGACGAGAGTTCATTTGAGGACAGGGAAGTGCTTTCTTTTCCAGCGTGAATCATGAAGGAAAAATGAACCCCTGGAACTAGTTGCCCCCTTCATTTTGGCATGTTCCTCCCCTTTGCTTTATTGTCTATTTTGGCTGAACTTGCCGTTCTTCCCTGAGCTGCCAAGAAAACTTCAAGTCCTTTAAAGATACAGCGAGCGAGAGCGAGTTCCTGCCTCCGCCGCGTCTTGAAAGCAAATGAAAATAAATCTTGTTAGGATTCGGCCATTTCTTCCTGTTTGGTTGGTGAATTGGGTCAGAACGGTCCCTACGTGATTTAGACCTCATTGAGAGTTTGAAGAGGTCCTTTCTCTGTGCTTTATGCCCCCTACAAAGTGAATTTACAACGTGATCTCATTAGTATTCGTAGCACACGTTTGGACAGAGACTTAAATGTACAATATCAATATACTTGGGAACCATTTCAGAGACATGGCAGTGTTGTTATAAAATTAAACAACTGGCAATCGTGATATAATATAAATGTATGAAATGTAAATGTAAAAACTTAAGCTAGAACTGGTATTATATTTAAAGAGAGACCTAATCAAATTCACCACCGCTTAAAATATAAAAATAAAAGTTAATTGACATGAGACAAATGTCTCGTTTGGGGTTTGTAGAATATTCATTTTTATTGTTTTTATGATAAATTAGTTTTATTAATTATATGAATGTTAATGTTTTATTTAAAAAAATGGCACAAAACATATTTGAGTGCTTTTGTCAGCAGCATTTTGCTTTCATACTTGTTGAGCTTTGATGTTAATAAACTCAGACATAAAACTGATTATATGATTGTATGTGATTTAATAAGTTATGACAGCATATTTTTACATTGCTTTAACTTGTTAAAATAAGCTATTTTCAACTTCTTTTATAAGTTACAAGATTCAACAAATTATACAACAAGTAATTTTAATGTAATTTAAGTTGAAATGACTTAAACATCCAAGTTGATTGTACTTAAAAATATATGGTTTTTATAATAAATCAAGTATTTTTATATCACTATATTACAAGATTATCCTATTGAAATCCATGTGATAAGCCAGTTAAGGCTAAAAGTAGTCCGATTACATTACCTAAAATGTGTATTGTAATGGATTACAGTTTTCATCATGTAATTTGTATTTAGTAATGGATTACAGTTTATAAGTAATCTACCCAGCCCTGGAAACAACACGTCTGCAAATGGGGTCTGAAAAATACACTTTTACGCATAAACTCTCTTAATTGCGAAGACTTCATATCTTAAGTAATATTGCTTCTCAAGTAAAATGTGTCTTGATTACTTACTTGATACTGTAAAAAATAAAAAGTTATGACAACACGTGTTACAGTGCTTTAACTTTTTTATAAGTTAATCAAGATTCAACAAAATTTTCAAATCAGTTTAATGTTATTTAAATTGATTGTACTTTAAAAAATGGCACAAAACATTTAAGTGCTTTCATCAGCAGCATTTTGCTTAAATTTCATGCTTGTTGAGCTGTGATGTTAATATTTTATCTTATAAATGCATCCGCTGTTAAAAGGCCTTTCTCTGATGAAGTTTCTCCATTATTTACTGATAAATGAGTCGTGATGTGGGATTATGTTCGAGTTTTCATCCACAGTATTAAATAAAAAAGTGTTTATAAGTCAAACGGCATGTTATAGATGCTATCAGTGTTCTTTTATTATACGTTACCCATTTTATGTGCAACCAATGCAAACAAACACCAACACTAATATCTTCAAGAAAACCAGAGTGGTATGGTAGATTACAGTCAGCCCTCCAGAAATGATGAGCGCATATCTGTGTTTGCTCAATCTGTGATGTGTGTGTGTGTTTGCATACATGCATCTGATGAGGCGTCCAAAACAAAGTCTTAATATATTCATTCAAGCCTCCTCATACCATGTTGTTAAAGCTCTAAAGCGTGAAACTTTAGCCATTACTAGAAAAAGACCCAAGCCGGGCGGCCAAGGACAACAGTTAAGCACCTTCGTTGAGTCACACTTGGCCCCGTTAAACATCCGCCGTGCTGTTTTGTAACCAAACATGAGTCAAGCTCTTCCTCGTCGCACTGATGGTTTCCCCAGTGCTGAAAGACTGGAGTCGGCCGTTGGTTTTGATTGAAGAGCAGCATTCTCAGGTAGCAGCTGGCTGAGTTAGGACTGACTCAGGGATGGAAAATGGCCTAATTAGAATAAATGACCTTGCTGTTGGCGTTTCCTCGAGCCTGTGATCAGCTCAGAGAAAGAGGTGGAACTGGCGTGCTGGCTTCCTATTGGCTGGCTTGTGTCTGGGTGCGGATGGTAATGGATATTTTGATTGGTGTGCTAGTGATGCATCTCTGACTACTCAGTAAAAGGCACCATTGTGGTTGCATCCATTTAAAATTGAGTATTGTCAGTTTTGTCTGTTTCAGTGGTGGAAAAAAAGCAGCTTTTCAAAAACTGTCCATTTTATTCTATTTTTATTCCCAGTATGCATTTGGTTGTGTAAACAGTAGAGCGCGTAGCGCTAGCTACCAGGGTCATGGGTTCGATTCCCATGGAATGCATGAACTGATAACATACAGTGGGTACGGAAAGTATTCAGACCCGCTTAAATGTTTCACTCTTTGTTATATTGCAGCCATTTGCTAAAATCATCTAAGTTCTCATTAATGTATACACAGCACCCCATATTGACAGAAAAACAGAGAATTGTTGACATTTTTGCAGATTTATTAAAAAAGAAAAACTGAAATATCACATGGTCCTAAGTATTCAGACCCTTTGCTCTGACCCTTATATATTTAACTCAGGTGCTGTCCATTTCTTCTGATCATCCTTGAGATGGTTCTACACCTTCATTTGAGTCCAGCTGTGTTTGATTATACTGATTGGACTTGATTAGGAAAGCCACACACCTGTCTATATAAGACCTTACAGCTCACAGTGCATGTCAGAGCAAATGAGAATCATGAGGTCAAAGGAACTGCCTGAAGAGCTCAGAGGCAGAATTATGGCAAGGCACAGATCTGGCCATGGTTACAAAAAATGTCTGCTGCACAGGGACCTCCATAATCCTTAAATGGAAGATATTTGGGATGACCAGAACCCTTGCTAGAGCTGGCCGTCCGGCCAAACTGAGCTAACGGGGGAGAAGAGCCTTGGTGAGAGGAAGAACCCAAAGATCACTGTGGCTGAGCTCCAGAGATGCAGTCGGGAGATGGGAGAAAGTTGTAGAAAGTCAACCATCACTGCAGCCCTCCACCAGTCGGGGCTTTATTGCAGAGTGGCCTGACGAAAGCCTCTCCTCAGTGCAAGACACATGAAAGCCTGCATGAAGTTTGCTAACATGATGAGAAATAAGATTCTCTGGTCTGATGAGACCAAGATATAACTTTTTGGCCTTAATTCTAAGCGGCACATGTGGAGAAAACCAGACACTGCTCATCAACCGGTCCAATACAGTCCCAACAGTGAAGTATGGTGGTGGCAGCATCATGCTGTGGGGGTGTTTTTCAGCTGCAGAGACAGGACGACTGGTTGCAATCGAGGGAAAGATGAATGCGGCCAAGTACTGGGATATCCTGGACGAAAACCTTCTCCAGAGTGCTCAAGACCTCAGACTGGGCCGAAGGTTCACCTTCCAACAAGACAATGACCCTAAGCACACAGCTAAAATAACGAAGGAGTGGCTTCATAACAACTCTGTGACTGTTCTTGAATGGCCCAGCCAGAGCCCTGACTTAAACCCAGGTGTGAAAAACTTGTTGCATCTTTCCCAAAAATACAACAATACTACTAAATACTGAACAAAGGGTCTGAATACTTGGGACCATGTGATATTTCAGTTTTTCTTTTTAATAAATCTGCAAAAATGTCTACAATTCTGTGTTCTTCTGTCAATATGGGGTGCTGTGTGTACATTAATGAGAAAAAATGAACTTAAATGATTTTAGCAAATGGTTGCAATATAACAAAGAGTGAAAAAAGGGGGTCTGAATACTTTCCGTACCCACTGAAATGTTTATTTCAGTGGGTACAAAAATAAAAAGTAAAAATGTTTATTTTTTCTTGTTTACACGTTCTTGCGCTCAAAAGGGCTAGATGCGATGCAATGAATCAACATGCATTCTCGAGATTTAATGTGACGTGTCAACTTAAGATCACAGGACTAAAGACACTAAAAAACATTATCTGTGTCCTGTCTCTGTGAATGACTCCTAAAGGTTTTTTGCATAGATTAAAAGCTATTATATCTTGGGTTAAGAATATAGAGTAAGTGTCCATTTTAAAGACATGGTCTTAATTGTCTGTGCAAGAATTGTGTATCTGTTCATGAATGCAACTCCAAATGACAAACGAGTACCGTCTGCTAGCTGCTAAAAATGCCATGTAACCTCAACGGCCCGATGTAGAAAACATTAATGTCCTCTCTGCTAAAATAGAGCGGCTAATTTCATGCTACAGTCCCTGCTTTATGTCATTTTAATCACCATAGATGTTTTATTTTTCTCTGGGATCATTCAGAGACTGTCTTTTCCTCCCGTAGTTCCACATTATTAGCGGTTAACTTCCATCCCAAACCCGTCCAGCAGTTCAGATTTCTATTTATAAGCTAACTGCTAATGGCAAAAACACTTGCTAACCTAATTTTATGAACACTTTTAATGGGCCAGAAGAAAGTTAAATCAGGAAAAAGCCACTAAAGACAGGGCTTTGAAATGAAAGCTGAGCTGTTCTGCAATAGGCTCTTGGCCGAGGACTTTTCTCTGTGTCGCTTCCATAAGCTATCTGCCAGAGGGAATTTGGATGGAGTGCGGTCCAGAATCAACCGTTACGGCCCGGTTTCATCGGAGGTGTGTTGTGAGCGAATGGCTTCGATTTGGAGCATTGCTGAATTCAGCACTTTTTTAAATTAACTGAACTTTTCTAGCAAGTTTCTACACTCGCAGAAGAAAAGGTTCTATATGGAGCCTTATAAGGTTTCCGTGAGGCACCAAGGCTCTTCTATCATATAAAGAATCTTTTAGGGGTTCCATCATGGGATCAGTTAATTATTGTATCTGTTAGTTTTCTTCTTCCACTCTTGAAGTCTATGGCAGCCTATTGAAACATTTGCGGGAAAATTATGAAATTTGGCACACAGATAGAGGACAGTCTGAACTGTCACCATAGCAAGTTTGGAGTTTCTAACTCAATCCCTCTAGTGCCACCAACTGTCCAAATTTGCACTTACATTTATGCTAGTAAATTTTGAAACAATGTTCGTCCGATTTTCACCAAAATTGGCACCCATCATCTTCAGACCATGGTGGCAAAAAGTTATTAAAAGCATTTTAATAAACTAAACCATTCTTGAATAACGAGCAAACGAGTTTAATGAAGAGAACGCCAAATTGTATGCAAGGCTATATCTGATTCTGAGGCTGTAACTCTGCAATGTTTTAGCATATTGACAACAAATTTTGTATGTGTCATCTGCCCAATCAGAGCAGAGCGGGCCAATCACAACAATCTGGGGCATCTGACCAATCAGAATAGAGTAGACCAATCACAACAGACTGAGCCATCTGACCAATCAGAACAGAGTAGACCAATCACAATAGACCTAGCCATCTGACCAATCAGAGTAGAGTAGACCAATCACAGCAGACTGAGCCATCTGACCAATCAGAGCAGAGTAGACCAATCACAACAGACTGGGCCATCTGACCAATCAGAGCAGAGTAGACCAATCACAACCGAATGGGCCATCTGATCAATCAGAGCAGAGTGGACCAATCACAACAGACTGGGCCATCTGACCAATCAGAGCAGAGTAGACCAATCACAACACACTGAGCCATCTGACCAATCAGAGTAGAGTAGACCAATCACAACAGACTGAGCCATCTGACCAATAAGAGTAGACCAATCACAGCAGACTGAGCCATCTGACCAATCAGAGCAGAGTGGACCAATCACAACAGACTGGGCCATCTGACCAATCAGAGCAGAGTAGACCAATCACAACAGACTGGGTCATCTGACCAATCAGAGCAGAGTAGACCAATCACAACACACTGGGCCATCTGACCAATCAGAGCAGAGTAGACCAGTCACAACAGACTGGGCCATCTGACCAATCAGAGCAGAGTACACCAATCACAACAGACTGGGCCATCTGACTAATCAGAGCAGAGTAGACCAATCACAACAGACTGGGCCATCTGACCAATCAGAGCAGAGTAGACCAATCACAACAGACTGGGCCATCTGACCAATCAGAGCAGAGTACACCAATCACAACAGACTGGGCCATCTGACCAATCAGAGCAGAGTAGACCAATCACAACAGACTGGGCCATCTGACCAATCAGAGCAGAGTACACCAATCACAACAGACTGGGCCATCTGACCAATCAGAGCAGAGTACACCAATCACAACAGACTGGGCCATCTGACTAATCAGAGCAGAGTGGACCAATCACAACAGACTGGGCCATCTGACTAATCAGAGCAGAGTGGACCAATCACAACAGACTGGGCCATCTGACCATAGACTGAGCCATATGACCAATCAGAGCAGAGCAAGCTCACAGAAAGGAGGGGTTTAGAGAGAGACTGAATCTTCGAACTAACCATTTTAGACTCTGAGAAATTAGGTGGTACAATGTATATTGTGAGAAAATGAAAGTGTTTTTTGACCTTGGATGCAGGTGAACAAACCTTTTGTAGACCACCGTGTCTACACTGGACATGAGTGGCGCGATGTGACAAAAGACGATATAACCCATTATAATCAGTGATGTTGTCTTCACTGGATGTGGTGCGACACGACAAATCCCTGAGAGTAAACTGCTGCCTCACTAACTGACCTGAAGAACTAATGCTTTGCAACGGTCGCTTTGTCTCGTCCAGTGTAGACAGGGTGGAAGACCAACAAAACTAAATTAGGAACCTTTAAAGCAGCATAATAGGAGCACTTTTAATGCAAAATCAGCATTTCTTCAATAAACACTCATCTTGCGCGTTTTGTTTTGTGAAGTTGCTTACTGATGAATCGTGTTGTTAGTCAAATCAGATATATTTCTGATACTGGTTAGTTGCATTGCGTATTAATGACTGAATAACTCTGAACTCTTAGCAACTGATACCAATGACCTTTAAGAGCCTGAAACAACTGTGGAAAATGTTGATTTGGAAGCGTTGAAGGCTTCAGATTTTCAGAAGCCATTATAACTCCTTGTGTATGAGAGAAAAGACATTTAGATTATACTTGGCAGTTTAGATTTCCATTATAGGACGGCTATTCGGCATCAGGTATTGTGTTTCACATATGGAATCTATTTATACCCACCAGTATTATGCTGTAAATTGTAGGGTCACATTTATGGGCTTTCAACCCAGGAATGAAAACAAACTAGGAATAAGGTTCCTTTCATTAATTGATGGATTCAATTAAACGTATGCATTAAAAAGAGGGCTTTAATATATAATCAGTAAAGTGGATTCTGGGCTATCTTTCAAACGACGTCCAGTCAGCCCTTTTCTCGCATGATATATGACAAAGTCAACACTTTCCGACTGAAACCCAAATCCCTGCCGTTCTGCCATATGGGGTGTGTGTGTGATATTTCAGGTCTAGTCATGGTGATGACATCCTGCTGTACGTACGCTGGGTTTTACTGTCATGTCTTGGCCGCGTGGAGTGTTTTTGTTGCCTGTTTTAAGCTTTTAGTGGCAGGGTTTAGTGTGAGTTATGAGCTGCGCTGAGTAAGACCGGTGAGATCTCGACAGGTCGACCCTTCATTTGCACGTTTATGTAATTAATGCGGATTTCTTCTCCGAACGATGGATAACTTTTGCTCTGGGCTCTGAAAGTAGTGACGTACTGCAGATTGATGGGGTTTTTCGGCATATCTGATTTGATTTTTAAACCAGTTTGGCGACTGTAATATTATGAAATCTTGCCTTTAACAGTAATTAGACTTGCTTCCCTTATAGAAATCTGATATATTGTAGGTAATGCATGAAAAAACAAATACATATAACACACTTTTAAACACAGATAATTACAGTCCTAGATGTGTAAATCAACCATTTTTGTTTACCATTTTTGCCTTTGTGTGTTTTGTTAATAAATAATGAACATTAAAATAGATAATACATCTTTTTTTAAGTGGATAGATGGATGGATGGATGGATGGATGGATGGATGGATGGATGAATGATCGGATGGATGGAAAGACAGATGGATGATGTCAGATGGATGGACTGACTGATGGATGAATGGATGGATGGATGGATGGATGGATGGATAGATGGATGGATGAATGGTCGGATGAATGGATGGATGGACAGACTGATGGATGGATGGATGTCAGATGGACAGACAGATGGGTGATGTCAGATGGATGGACTGACTGATGGATGGATGGATGGATGAATGGTCAGATGGATGGATGGACAGACAGATGGATGATGTCAGATGGATGGACTGACTGATGGATGGATGGATGGATGTCAGATGGATGGACTGACAGAGGAATGGATGGATAGATGGATGGATGAATGGTCGGATGGATGGATGGATGTCAGATGGACAGACTGATGGATGTCAGATGATGGATGGTCAGATAGATGGATGGATGGATAGACTAACTGATGGATAAATGGATGGATTGATGGATGTCAGATAGATGGATGGACGGACTGATGGATGTCAGATGATGGATGGTCAGATAGATGGATGGATGGATAGACTAACTGATGGATAAATGGATGGATTGATGGATGTCAGATGATGGATGGTCAGATAGATAGATGGATGGACTAACTGATGGATGGATGTATGGATGATGGATGGATGGACAGACTGATGAATGACAGATGGATAGATGTCAGATGGATGTCAGGTGGATGTCAGATGGATGGATGAAAGTCATATGGATGGATGTTGGATGGATGGATGGACGGACGGACGGATGAATGGATGGATGTTGGATGGATGTCAGATGGATAGATGGACAGGCTGATGGATGGGCAGACTATTGAATGGTCAAAAGAATGGATGGACAGACTGATGGATTATGGATGGATGTCAGATGGATAGATGGACAGGCTGATGGATGGATGAATGAATGGATGGATGGTCAGATGGATGGATGGACAGACTGATGGATGGAAAGACTATTGAATGGTCAGATGGATGGATGGATGGACTGATGGATGTCGGATGATGGATGGACGGAGTGATGGATAGATGGTCAGATAGATGGATGTCAGATAGATAGATACTGTATATAGATGGACTGATGGATGTCAGATGGATGGATGGACTGATGAACTGATGGAGGGATGGATGGACAGACTATTGAATAGTCAAATGGATGGATGGATGGATGGATGGACCGATGGTTGAATGGATGCACGATGGTTAGATAGAAAGATGGATAGATGAATGGATTTATGGACAGACATTTACATATTAAAATTGAATATGTAGAACGACCATATTTGTAACATATTTTTGGAAGTGCTGTGCTGAAGACTATATCAACTCAACTCAGATTTACTGGTGGTTGAACTCTGACCTTTGAGCTGTTAGTGCTGTGTGTGTGTCTGAGTTTGTATAAGTGTGTGTGTGAGGGTCACTCTACAGCTGCTGTGTGTCTTGTGTTACTCACACTATGCATGTGAATTAAAGGCTGTGTATATTTACTCACCTAGCGTCTGGCCGGCAGCGCGTGCTCCTGTTCCCCTCCTGACCCAGACAGCACCTGTCTACCGTCCTGAGGAGGACGCGTGTGTGCACTCGGTGACCCGCGTCCCGTCCACAGCTGTTCTGAAGAGCTTTAATGAACAGCGAGGCTCGCTTTAGTTCATTGGCCTTTCTGACGGTTCCCTGGACACGGATCAAGGTCAGTCCTGGAATCCATAAACACTAATGGCAGCCCTGCTTTGATATTGATCCATCGATGATAATGTTTAATATCTGTCTGGAAAAGCGCTGGTTAAACTTTAATCCCACAATGCTTCATTATTTTAATGCAGATGTCGGGTCTCTTTGGATTGTTTCCTTGTGCTTTCGGCTTTTATGTATTTCTGTTTTGTGCATGAGCCAGAGATGAGCTTTACATGACATGCAGAACGTCTTCATTTTATCTAAACTCATTAGAATACTTAGATTCATTTAAAAACTTAGTGATTCATTTATGAAATGAGTGACCAATTACATCTAAAGTATAGTATATTTTAGACTAAAATATTAATGTTTAAAAATAAATAAATCCCTAATTAGATCTTTTTTATATATTTAAATATAAAATTATAGTATTTAATATTATGATAAATATTAAATAAATAATACATTATGGAATTATTTAAAATATATTATTTGTTTATATTATATTTAAATATTAAATAAATTCTAGCATTTTATATTTAAAATATTCTACTTTTTAATATTTAATATAATAATATTAAAATGGTATTTAATACTTACAATATCATTTTAATATTTCACATTAATTTATATTAAAATATTAAATAAACTTTAAACAAATTATAAATGATAGCATTACATTTTTTAAAAGCGAAAATGTAAAAAATTATGAAAAATCGAATAGCTAAAGTGAACAATTACATAAAAATTTGTGCATTTTACCATAAAAAAGAAAAACAAATTAAACGTGTGTGTGTGTGTGTGTGTGTGTGCGTGTCTTTGTGTGTGTGCGTGAATGAGTGTGTGTGTGCACGCGTGTGTGTGTGATTCACTGGTCTGTGTCTTGTCGTGCTGTGATTTCTCAGTGTGTGTGGAAACATGACGGTTTGACTCTGGGTTTAGTGGGTTCAGTTTCTCTCTCTCTCTCTCTCTCTCTCTCTCTCTCTCTCTCTCTCACACACACACACACACACACACACACACGCCTGCTGCTTTACAGCGTCACTTTTACAGCGCTGTATTAATCTTCCTCAAACATTCTCTTTGACCTCTGACTGAGTCCATGAACTGAGCCTGAACCGCTCAGCCTGCAGACTCAAACTATATCCGGTGGATAACTTCGGCCTAACAGGTGTGATATCTTTATGAACTTGAACAAATGCAAGATTAAGGTTTAAAAATCTCTCATTTGACTAAATCTTTTTGCCTGTTATATTTTTGGAGACGAAAACATTTCTCTGAGCACATGGGCGGAACTGATGTCTCTCTGGCTCAGCTTCATCTTCATCCATGAGGTGGCGCTAGAGTTTCTTTAACAGGAGATGCCAGTCACACACATTTAAAATCCACTTTATTTATTTATTTATGACTCTAATTCATTATTAATGCAAGTTCACAGTTTGTATTGCTGTCTTGTTTGAGGTCGGCTGTAATATTTCTGAACTTGTGGATGTAATTTTTTCGGCCGGACAATATGGATAAAATTAGTCTATATTTTTCACCTTATTGACATTTATTTTATTTGAAAATTATTTTATATTTTGGACCCTTCTGTGTGTGTGTGTGTGTGTGTGTGTGTGTGTGTTCTCTCCTCTGTGAGCTGTGGTGGTTTAGTCTTCTCTCTGTTATCAGAGGTGCAGGTGTGTGTGTGTGTGTGTGTGTGTGTGTGTGTGTGTGTGTGTGTGTGTGTGTGTGTGTGTGTGTGTGTGTGTGTGTGTGTGTGTGTGTGTGTGTGTGTGTGTGTGTGTGTGTGTGTGTGTGGACTGGTAATGTCTGTTCCCCATGAGAAAACATCTTATAATTCACACTAAGTGATGTTTTTTGAAAATGTAAAAATGCAGAATGTCTCCTGTGATGGGTAGGTTTAGGGTCAGGGGGATAGAAAATACGGTTTGTACAGTATAAAATGCATTACGCCTGTGGAATGTCCCCATAAAACATGGAAACACAACATGTGTGTGTGTGTGTGTGTGTGTGTGTGTGTGTGTGTGTGTGTGTGTGTGTGTGTGTGTGAGCCTGTGTTCTCTCCTCTGTGAGCTGTGGTGGTTTAGTCTTCTCTCTGTTATCAGAGGTGCAGGTGTGGGACAGATGCAGAACGAACAGAAACCAGTGAACTGGACAGCGCTGCCTCTCCAGAGACTAGAGAAACATAAACCAGGTAGATCAGAGAACAGGTCCAAACGTCTTTAACAGATGGACGTGACTCCTGACCGGCTAGGGCTGCTTTAACCAGAACTTCACGCAAAATAATGATTTACTGTCCTAACGGCTAAATGAGTCTCGTCCTCAAATGAAGCTGTCGTAGGACTGCAGAAGACATATGTGCATGAGCTACTTACTCTAATTCGGATACTTTTCAACATCATACAGGGTTGAAACGACATTTATAGGGGAACTGTTCCTTTAAGACGCCACTTAAAAATAGCCTGAGAAGTGATTACAGTTTTTTACAATCGCTATGACAATTTTTTCAATACTTTTAACAAATTTCCTAAACTCTTAACGCACCGACACACCTACATCACACAATTGGCAAAACGGTTAATTTCATGCTCAAAATCACACATTGTAAAATAAACTCCAACACTAATTTTCAAAATACAATAATTCACTAACACAATACACTATGTCCACCAAAACCCGAACACATGTTCTCTTCCAACAGGAACATTACGTCAATCATAGCACAATGTCATAAAAACACTAACACTGCAGGATTTTATGTGTCAGGTCTGCCCTTATACAATAGACAGTACATTTTATTGATCATAGATTGTGTGTTTTTTTAGACTCTCTATATTTTTGTTTTGTTGGATTTAGTAAATGCACGCATTTTGTTTCTTTTGCTGCAGATATTCAATACAAAAACTGAATGCCCCATCTCAGAGTAGCTTTATAGAATGCCCTTCAGTTTTATTTCATTATCAGCAAACATCATGTTGACAATAGCAAGTTCCTGTTCTTCATTTAGGAGCTTTCCTCTGCCCCCAAAGAAGCCCAAATAGGCTTTTTTACTGTATACCTCTTTTACTGTATACCATATGGTCATGTGCTTGAAAGAATATCAACACCTGAACAATTCCTATATGGGAATCAGCTGTGATTTATATATTCGCATAACTTCAATTGGCTGTTTCTCAGTACCAATGGAATAAAATACAGGGGATATATTTGTGTTTCAATTCACGATATGAACAGCTGTTTACCTCGACTTTAACCTATACGGTTAGGCTTAGAACAAGGTGTTATCTGTTCTGACATCAGTGTTAAAGCATTGGTAAATTTGGCAGTAAAAAGCCATTGTTTTGGTCTTGGTTGAGCTTGTGTGTAAAAGAAGTTCAAGCATTTTAAATTTGTGTTAACTGTATGCATTTTGTGCAAAAGCAACAAGAAATGTGTTAATTGTTTAGCCTAAACAGACAGATGTTGTGCTAACTGCGTTAAGAGTTTAGGACATTTGTTAAAAGTATTGAAAACATTGTCATAGCGATTGTAAAAAAACTGTAAATGAATGCAATATCATGTTTAATTGTATGTATGTTTAATTCACTCAGAGCCAAACTAGTGTGTCGTATATTGAGCTGAGCGGCTCAAATTCCCCAAACAAAAGGAAAAACGGTTGTTTAGAAAGACAAACAGAAGGCTAACCGGTGACAGGAGGGAAAGAGAAAGGGTCGCAACAGTTAACTGAACAAGGCTGGGCTTTCGCCAGGCATTCTGGGACTTTTGGCTGTCTGACAAACTGCCTGCGAAGTGACCTGAAATACTTGGTTACGCTGGACGACTGTCAACCGACTCCAGCGGACAATGAGACAGTTCAGATCCGTGTGTGAGTCTGCTCAGCTGAATGTGGATCTGTGTTTAATGAACGCTCAAATCTTCACCGTTTAATCCGAGATTATGTCAAACTATATTCAACTTAATCAGCCTGCATGCATATATGAAAATATATGATCTTTTCCTTATTATGCGCATGCAGTTTATTAGGAATAATAAAAATTAAGACACACTATTGAAAAACTCTTTTCTTAACACTCACAAGGAACAATTGTGAAACCAATTTAAAGACACAGTACGAAAAAGTGCATTAACTTCATAAAAATAATCATAAAAGTTTTATATTAATTATATAATGCCAGCCTAATCATTATAAATATATCATCTGTGTGTGTGTGTGTGTGTGTATATATATATATATATATATATAGGTAAAACCAAAAATAAGTTTATTTGTGTGTGTGTGTGTGTGTGTGTGTATATATATATATATATATATATATATATAGGTAAAACAAAAATAAGTTTATTTATGTGTGTGTGTGTGTGTGTGTGCGTGTGTAGGAATGCATGAGTGTGTGCGTGTATGTATGAGTGTGCAAGCGTGTTTGAGAGAGTGTGTGCGTGTGTGTGCAAGTGTTTGAGAGAGAGAGTGAGTGTGTGTGTGTGTGTGTGCAAGCGTGTGTGTGAGAGATTGTGTGTGTGCGTTTCTGAGAGAGAGTGTGTGTCTGCATGTGTGCGTGTGTGAGAGAGAGTGTGTACGTGTGTGTGCGTGTGTGTGTGCATGTGTGAGAGAGAGTGTCTACGTGTGTGTGCGTGTGTGTGTGTGCATGTGTGTAGGAATGCCTGAGTGTGTGCGTGTATGTATGAGTGTGCAAGCGTGTTGGAGAGAGTGTGTGTGTGTGCGCGTGCAAGTGTGTGAGAGAGTGTGTCTGTGTGTTTGTGAGAGTGTGTTATATTTTAATATACATTTTAGGTTATATATAATAATAATAAGCAAGATAAAAAAATATGTTTAATTTGAATATATAGCAATCAAAGCCCATTTTATTCCCATAATGTGGCATATTTACAGAATTCATGGCGCTTGATTTTATCCTTGAGAAAATGTGATGGTGTAATGTGGGCGTTTGTTGAGTCGTGCCGCTGCGTTCGGGACAGTTTTGTCTCATTTGAATAGCAGTCAGGGTTTGTGCGAGTGAGTTGGGGTCATTTGCATTCACTGCAGCCGCTGGAGTTTACAGGTCAACCCGAGACATTCATGTGCCAGGAGCAGATCTTTCTCTCTTTTGCTGGTTTTTCTTTCTTTTTTTTCAGAGTATTTAGACACTTAATACCATTAAAATGACTCAATGTCATTGCATTATATATCTAAGCAAGCTATATTTATTGTAATGAATGATACACAAACACACTTTTCATAAGTATGAGCCTTGTGCGCGTGTGTGAGAGCGTGTGTGCAAGCTGTGTGTGTGTGTGTGAGAGAGAGACTGTGGAAGCATATGTGTGTGAGTGAGATGAGAGAGTGTATGTGTGTGCGAGTGTGTGCAAGCATATGTGTGTGAGTGAGATGAGAGTGTGTGTGTGCAAGCATGTGTATGTGTGTGCAAGCGTGTGTGTGTGAGTATGTGTGTGTGTGAGTGTGTGCATGCATGCTTGTGTGTGAGAGTGTCTGTGTGTGTGCAAGCATGTGTGTGAGTGTGTGCATGCATGTCTGTGAGTGTGTGTGCAAGCATGTTTGTGTGCGTGCAAGCATGAGTGTGTGTGTGTGAGAGAAAGAGTTTGTGTGTGTGCTTGCGTGCGTGCGTGCGTGTGTGTGTGTGTGTGTGTGTGTGTGTGTGTGTGTGTGTGTGTGTGTGTAAATAAAATAACACATTGTGATGGGTAGGTTTAGAGGTGGGGCAATGCTCTGATGGATTCTGATTCGCTGATTTTATGATTTTATCATCATGATTTTACACATCAGCTGTAAAAAAAAAATTCTTAAAGTGATTTTAATAATATAATCCATCTATGATGTTATTGTTACAGTTGCAGGGTGATAATCATTTACTAAAATATTAAGAACATTTTTGTTAAATGAAATAAACCACAAATAAGATATAAATATTAGACTAATATTGAATGAAATTAAATGAAAATTAGAAATGTTGCCATGCTAAACAAAAAATAAGTTATTTAATAATAATAATAATAATAATAATAATAATAATAATAAACAAGCTAGTTGAATTGTAATTAATAATATATATATATATATATATATATATATATATATATATAAACAGAAATATATATATATATATAAAGTTAAAAATCCCATAATAAAGTTAAAAAGAAAATGAAACCAAAAAATTATACAAATTATAAATATAAATTATAAAAGTATACTAATACTAAAAATAACAGTTGTGGTGTGAACTTCAAAACAATTATTAACAATGATTTATACTTATAGTTATTTATAGTTCTCGTCCTTGAACGGCCTTAGGAACTAATAAGAAACTATACTAATCAATTTGCATATGGTTGGTCCTAAAAAATGTCATTGGTCCTGCCATTTAATGTACAATCTGTGTGTAAACATGATGTCAAACCCGATGAGTGCGACATGGCGGAGAGCCACAAAACTCTGGTTCTGACCGTTACGGCTCTTTAATAGACATTTAAATTATTCGGTCAGAAGCCAGGTTGGAACATGCGAGTGTTTTGCAGTGTTTTCACACCAGTCCCGAGCTGTCTATCTCTCTCTCTCTCTCTCTCTCTCTCTCTCTCTCTCTCTCTCTATCTGTCTCTCTCTCTGTCTCTCGCCCCATCCCTCCTCCAAGCTTGGGGTCGGTGCACAAAAGCGGCAGCTCTATCTGCATACGCTCTACATAAAAGAGGCTTTTGTCATGGGTTTGGCACACGTGACCTTCCCGAGTCCGGCAGCCCCCCTCAGTCTAGACCCGAGAGACAGACAGGGCGAGAGACAGACAGCTCTACCTATTGAAAGAGAAGAAGTGGGGGTGGGGATTATCAGCCAGAAGCCCCCCGTGAAGCCCGTCTCTTTCTCTCGGTGTCTCATTAGGTGAGCGCGCAGGAGTACGACGGTTTTCACGAAGTCAAAGTTCGGCCAGCTTTTCTGGAGCCCAATGTGCCGGGGGTCGGGATTTAAGAGTCAAACTAATAATATAAACAAAATATAGAGATTAGGACAAATAAAGTGTTTTAAGTTATTTTTAAAATGACTTTATTTGATGATATCTGAGCGTGTTCTGTCGTTATCGTAGTGCAGGGTTATAAACTAAAGGAAATAAAGCTGAAATAAAACAAATATTAGATTAAAAACTTCATGAAAATTTGAAATGTTGCATGGCATCTGGCTAAATTCATAAGTTCAAGCATTAAAAATGAAACTGACATATTTATTTTGAAGTTAAATACAAAACATAAAACCCCACAAAAGCACCTAAAAAAAAACATTTAAAAAATAAAATAAAATAAAAAGCTGCATTATTGTAAACTTGAAATATAGAGGGGAAAAATAAAGGGTTTGATTGAGTTTTAATGAAGTAAATTATTTTTGTGATATTTGAGTACACAGTATATTTGTGGCTTATTAAATATTCTCTTTAACCATGGAAGAAAATATTATTACAGTAAATAAGTAAATCTTTTTTACTTGTATATAAGTTTTAAAAGCAGTGCTAAATGTGCATTTTAGTCTAGTAAATGAATTTATTAAGTCCTAATTTAATATTTTAGAATGTGATATTGCAGTGTTTGGACAAGAATATCATAGACATTTTTGTTGCAATTTATTAGGTGTCAAATGCCAATTAGCTAAATATAGTTGTGTTTATTGTGCTCATTGGTCAAGCTAAAAGGAATTATTAATATTTTATGATCTGAGTTTTGTGTCTTACACATACAGTATCTGGACACAGGTAAAACCGTCTGCGTATCGTTGCATTACATATTTGCTGTGATATTTCATGTCATTAATTGTAAAAAAAGATGCACAAGCAGACTTTTAAAACATGATTTGAAGTGCTAAACCAATAGATCAAGTGTTGAAAACGATGATAATCTGTATTATGTATTATGCTGATGGTTAGTATGATTCTCGAGGAAAAATGAATCATACATCCACTAAAACTCCAGCGAAAATGACGCTCGTTTTCTTATAATGCAATGACATTATAAGAGCATACAAATATTTTTTGTCATCATCATGAAGAATTATTGCGTTTGTATTTGTTTTCATGAACTTTTCATCTTTTGTCAAATCAACTTAAATAATTAATGTGGTTCAGATAACAATATTTTGAGATTCTATTTATTAAACCAATCTCCTTTATTGATCAACTCACATTTTTTATTTAAATAAACTCAACATTTTTAGGTAACTTACTTTTTTTTAAGTTAAACCAGCCATTCTTTACAGTGTATAGAAAAAAGATTCAATGTTCCATTTAGAATTCTAAAGAACACTTCTAAATGATGATTGCATAACACTTTCATTTTTTGAAAGTGTTATGCAATTTGGTTATTTCAATTTGTGATAAACTATTGTGGTAAGATAAAAAAAAGTTACCTGCATGGTTACCTTGTAATTTGAGTTCATTGAAATGAAACATTTGATAGTTTTGAAAGGACATTGGTTTAATAAACCGAAACTCAAAATATTCTGTTATCTGAACCACATTAATTATCTAAGTTGATAAATTATAAAAGGTTGCGATGGCAAATCTTGAAAATATTTTTTCAGTGTATGTTTACACTGTTTTATTCATAAAATTAAGAATGAATTAAAACATAACTAATTAATTAAAACTAAATCCATTGGAACCCCAGAAGGTTCTATATACACTGAAAAGTATATTGAACACAATCAAATTAAGTTAGGACAAAATGTATAGCAATTGTGTTGCTTTAGCTCATTTTAATTAAGCAATTTGAACAAGCAGTACAAATCTTTTTTTCAGTGTATGATGCGGCTGACGGAACTCTGGAAGATTCCATATAGAGCCTTTTCTTCTAAGAGTGTAAATTCTGAAACGTGTGATTAAACGTCATCTATGATACTGACATGCTGTCAGAATTGCATGCAGATGGTCTTTGTTGCACTTTCAGTGGTTTGATATTGTTTACCCAGGCAATCACATTTAAATGGCTTTCAAATGTATTTCACGATCATCGATGATGTTCAAATCAGAGCTCGGTTTAACGTAATGATGTTTGCATTCAGGGGGTATGCAACAAAAAAAAGTGTGACCCCCCGATAATTCACGAAAAACTGTATGTGCACGTAATGTTACAATCAGAAGTGCCTTTTAATGGCGTGTTACGTGTTACATGTGCAATCAGAGAGCTGCTGTTGTGTTAGTTATTTGCTGATGTCTGGTGCGGGCTGGGCGTGTCGGGTTCGACCGGAGGAACTCCACGATGCCCTGTCCGAAAGCACACTGCTGACGTGGCAGCATTTAATGCACTTTAGAAGTCCGTTTGTCCACACGCACTAGTCAGATGAGTGCATTTTATTGTGCCGGCAGGTTCAAAGTCGCACGATTTTGCATGCAATGTACTTTGTAATACTACTTTGTACAATGTGATATCATGCTTTTTTCAATGCACTCAGGTTGAGTATAATTTGCACCTGGAGTTTTTCTTTTCCAAGCCGAGTTTCTTCCCCTCTCTCCCTCTCTTTTATATCGTTCTCTGTGCGCCAGGTCACGTCCCGTGCCAGCTTCGGATGAAGAGTGGCTCAAAAACACAAGGACACACACTCACTTTACAAGAAGACTGCGAGAAAAGAGCTGAGCGTTTTGATGAGCATCGTCAACGGGTGAGTTGAGTTTATATGCTGCAACATTTGACTGTTTGATTGACAGGTCGTTCAGGCTAACGATCTCATGCAAATGACACACAGCTTGCCTCACTGAAATATTGCATTGAACTATCAGTTTAGGTTTGCTCGTGTCATTGATTGTGTTTATGAAGCGAGTCTATTGAAAAGTCCAATTTTGTTCTTGTCAAGGAAGAAGATTTTGTGTTATTTAACATTGTAAATTAATTCATATTTAACATGTGTTTTTAACTAACCTAAATGGCTCATATTCATCAATCAGTGCACATTTATATTAAGTTTGTAAATGGACAGATTATCCAAGAAGAAAATGAGACATTTATGTGCAAAAAAAGTGAAATCATAAGTGATTTTGGGTTTGTACACTGGTGTCTGAATTGTACTGAATGTGTGTGTGTGTGTGTGTGTGTGTGTGTGTGTTACTTTTTCACACACTTTTATTCATTGCATAAAGAATAAGATACTTTAATTGAAAAATGTGTTATTAACAGCAAATACTGTGGTTTTTGCTTCACTGAATATTATACACTGAAAATATGTAGACAGTCTGTGAATCATCCGAGTTATTGTAATAAAAAGCATATTTGGCCAATTTAGTGTAATAACATGCACACAATTTAAATGTTTAAAATATGTTTTTAGTGTCTAATTACCTGAATTTTAAAAATATATATTGACAGAGACAAAATCTATCACAAAAGATTTTGAATGATTGTGTACACACTTTTGCTTCAGTTTTTTTCTCTTGTTCTTGCCACACACACGTTTGCACAATGTTTTATATTTTCCCCTTACGCTATTTAATTTTAGACACTACATGCATAATAATTATTCATAAATATATTTCATGTTTAAGGGGTTGGCACAACATTTTAATGGGAAAAATCGAATTGTCAATTCTACTGATAAATATTGCATCATATCCAAATAATCGTTTATATTACATAGTTGATCAAATTAATTATTAATTCGGCACTGCAAATTTTTGTAACACTTTACTTAATGTACAATGCATTATAAAGGTATTCATAATGTGCATTATATCTTTTCATAAAGAAGTTAAAATGCATTATATTTGCAGATTCCTTGTTCCATCTGAAATTGGTTTTGTCATGTATTTTATACTTTCTAAAGGTGTATTTGAGATCATACGGTGCATAATTAATGCATTAAAAATACTTTTGTCATGCATTTTATAAAGGCTTTAAGTATTGCCCAAACCTTTTTTAAATATGAGAAACCAATTTTTTTTTTATTCTTTGAAGTCTTGTGTCTCTTTTCTTTAAAATGTATTTAATTTACGCGGAACATTTTACATGTAATATTATCGTGAGGTTGTTAAATATATTGAAATGAATTCCAGCTGTTTTATTTCAATATTCATTGCTGGGATGCTAACCTGTGCGTTACTGATTTGTCTCAGATCAGGTGCGCGGGCGAGACGCGTCTGCGTCTCTCGGTTGACGCCAGAGGTCAAAGGTCAGCGACAGTTAATAAAAGGAGCTGTCTGAGGTCCCACAGGTCATTCCCAAGGGGCTGACCCGCTTGTCGGCAACACTTAACGTGAGCGTAATCTTTACCCTGTCAAAGCAAACAAATGTCGCACCCTCTCAATTTAGCTTGAACAGCCCCTTGAGTAACGCTTTTGACCCAGGGGTCGTGACCTTTTTGTCTGACCCAGTGGGGAGTCAATGGAGCAGTCCTTTAGGCACGCGTGGAGGTCAGAGGTCAGACCACCTCAAACGGCCTATGCCGCCTTTTCTGTGTGAAGTCGGGAAAAGACGGATGTGTGATGTTGTTTAAGTGTAGTCTAAATTGTGTGGGTTTGATTGGAGAAGCAAATGCATGTTTGAACAGAGGCGTTTTAATTTTACTAGTACTATTTTTAAGAATAATTCCCTTAACTCTCAGTATCCATCTTTCCAGACCAAGAGAATCTCAGTTCTCGACTCTCAAAAGCTCCTGCTGTCGGCTGTTTTCTTGCTGGCTTTCATTTCTCCAGCATTTCCTTTTGCGACAAACACTGTGTGTGTGTGTGTGTGTGTGTGTGTGTGTGTGTGTGTGTGTGTGTGTGTGTGTGTGTGTGTGTGTGACACTACCTCGTCTGGAGAACTTACCCAAGCTAACGCGGCCTAACGCCAGGCCAACACCACAATATAAAAGATCTAAATGACAAAAATGTGCAGCAAAACATTTGTGCTGGTTGGCATATTATTATTTCGTTTTTCAATGTCAAGTTAAAGTCTTGGGCATCTGATGATTTCGCAAGGACACTAATCCAATGGAGAATTGTCCAAATATAGCTTCCCTTGCTAAAGAGAGAAAACTGAATTGCATTCCACTGCATTTAACAAGCTGTTTTATTTTAATGCATTTTTAATTGTGATTTTAACGCACTTGCTTAACCACTGCAATATTTTTTTCATCCATGCATATATATATATATATATATATATATATATATATATATATATATATATATATATATATATATATATATATATATATATATATATATATATATATTATTTTTTTTCTGTGTAAAGAAGGATAAATGGATCCATTGGAGAATTATCCAGACATAGCTTCCCTTTCTAGAGAAAGAAAATTGCATTGCATTCTGTTGCATTAAAATGAATACAAATGCATTAAACAAGCTGTTCATTGTAAGGCAAGAAATGCATTTTATTTTAATGCATATCAATTGTAATTTTAATGCACTTGCTATTCATTTTAATGTATTTTAATGTAGATTTTAATTTCAAAAAATGAAATGAGAAAACACAATATGCAATATTTGTTTCATCCATGCGTTCTGTCCGAAAGCACACTGCTGACGTGGCAGCATTTAATGCACTTTAGAAGTCCGTTTGTCCACACGCACTAGTCAGATGAGTGCATTTTATTGTGCCGGCAGGTTCAAAGTCGCACGATTTTGCATGCAATGTACTTTGTAATACTACTTTGTACAATGTGATATCATGCTTTTTTCAATGCACTCAGGTTGAGTATAATTTGCACCTGGAGTTTTTCTTTTCCAAGCCGAGTTTCTTCCCCTCTCTCCCTCTCTTTTTATATCGTTCTCTGTGCGCCAGGTCACGTCCCGTGCCAGCTTCGGATGAAGAGTGGCTCAAAAACACAAGGACACACACTCACTTTACAAGAAGACTGCAGAAAAAGAGCTGAGCATTTTGATGAGCATCGTCACCGGGTGAGTTGAGTTTATATGCTGCAACATTTGACTGTTTGATTGACAGGTCGTTCAGGCTAACGATCTCATGCAAATGACACACAGCTTGCCTCACTGAAATATTGCATTGAACTATCAGTTTAGGTTTGCTCGTGTCATTGATTGTGTTTATGAAGCGAGTCTATTGAAAAGTCCAATTTTGTTCTTGTCAAGGAAGAAGATTTTGTGTTATTTAACATTGTAAATTAATTCAATATTTAACATGTGTTTTAACTAACCTAAATGGCTCATATTCATCAATCAGTGCACATTTATATTAAGTTTGTAAATGGACAGATTATCCAAGAAGAAAATGAGACATTTATGTGCAAAAAAAGTGAAATCATAAGTGATTTTGGGTTTGTACACTGGTGTCTGAATTGTACTGAATGTGTGTGTGTGTGTGTGTGTGTGTGTTACTTTTTCACACAGTTTTATTCATTGCATAAAGAATAAGATACTTTAATTGAAAATGTGTTATTAACAGCAAATACTGTGGTTTTTGCTTCACTGAATATTATACACTGAAAATATGTAGACAGTCTGTGAATCATCCGAGTTATTGTAATAAAAAAGCATATTTGGCCAATTTAGTGTAATAACATGCACACAATTTAAATGTTTAAAATATGTTTTTAGTGTCTAATTACCTGATTTTTAAAAATATATATTGACAGAGACAAAATCTATCACAAAAGATTTTGAATGATTGTGTACACACTTTTGCTTCAGTTTTTTTCTCTTGTTCTTGCCACACACACGTTTGCACAATGTTTTATATTTTCCCCTTACGCTATTTAATTTTAGACACTACATGCATAATAATTATTCATAAATATATTTCATGTTTAAGGGGTTGGCACAACATTTTAATGGGAAAAATCGAATTGTTAATTCTACTGATAAATATTGCATCATATCCAAGTAATCGTTTATATTACATAGTTGATCAAATTAATTATTAATTCGGCACTGCAAATTTTTGTAACACTTTACTTAATGTACAATGCATTATAAAGGTATTCATAATGTGCATTATATCTTTTCATAAAGAAGTTAAAATGCATTATATTTGCAGATTCCTTGTTCCATCTGAAATTGGTTTTGTCATGTATTTTATACTTTCTAAAGGTGTATTTGAGATCATACGGTGCATAATTAATACATTAAAAATACTTTTGTCATGCATTTTATAAAGGCTTTAAGTATTGCCCAAACCTTTTTTAAATATGAGAAACCAATTTTTTTTTTATTCTCTGAAGTCTTGTGTCTCTTTTCTTTAAAATGTATTTAATTTACGCGGAACATTTTGCATGTAATATTATCGTGAGGTTGTTAAATATATTGAAATGAATTCCAGCTGTTTTATTTCAATATTCATTGCTGGGATGCTAACCTGTGCGCATTGATTTGTCTCAGATCAGGTGCGCGGGCGAGACGCGTCTGCGTCTCTCGGTTGACGCCAGAGGTCAAAGGTCAGCGACAGTTAATAAAAGGAGCTGTCTGAGGTCCCACAGGTCATTCCCAAGGGGCTGACCCGCTTGTCGGCAACACTTAACGTGAGCGTAATCTTTACCCTGTCAAAGCAAACAAATGTCGCACCCTCTCAATTTAGCTTGAACAGCCCCTTGAGTAACGCTTTTGACCCAGGGGTCGTGACCTTTTTGTCTGACCCAGTGGGGAGTCAATGGAGCAGTCCTTTAGGCACGCGTGGAGGTCAGAGGTCAGACCACCTCAAACGGCCTATGCCGCCTTTTCTGTGTGAAGTCGGGAAAAGACGGATGTGTGATGTTGTTTAAGTGTAGTCTAAATTGTGTGGATTTGATTGGAGAAGCAAATGCATGTTTGAACAGAGGCGTTTTAATTTTACTAGTACTATTTTTAAGAATAATTCCCTTAACTCTCAGTATCCATCTTTCCAGACCAAGAGAATCTCAGTTCTCGACTCTCAAAAGCTCCTGCTGTCGGCTGTTTTCTTGCTGGCTTTCATTTGTCCAGCATTTCCTTTTGCGACAAACACTTGTGTTGGTGTGTGTGTGTGTGTGTGTGTGTGACACTACCTCGTCTGGAGAACTTACCCAAGCTAACGCGGCCTAACGCCAGGCCAACACCACAATATAAAAGATCTAAATGACTAAAATGTGCAGCAAAACATTTGTGCTGGTTGGCATATTATTATTTCGTTTTTCAATGTCAAGTTAAAGTCTGGGGCATCTGATGATTTCGCAAGGACACTAATCCAATGGAGAATTGTCCAAATATAGCTTCCCTTGCTAAAGAGAGAAAACTGAATTGCATTCCACTGCATTTAACAAGCTGTTTTATTTTAATGCATTTTTAATTGTGATTTTAACGCACTTGCTTAACCACTGCAATATTTTTTTCATCCATGCATATATATATATATATATATATATATATATATATATATATATATATATATATATATATATATATATATATATATATATATATATATATATATTATTTTTTTTCTGTGTAAAGAAGGATAAATGGATCCATTGGAGAATTATCCAGACATAGCTTCCCTTTCTAGAGAAAGAAAATTGCATTGCATTCTGTTGCATTAAAATGAATACAAATGCATTAAACAAGCTGTTCATTTTAAGGCAAGAAATGCATTTTATTTTAATGCATATCAATTGTAATTTTAATGCACTTGCTATTCATTTTAATGTATTTTAATGTAGATTTTAATTTCAAAAAATGAAATGAGAAAACACAATATGCAATATTTGTTTCATCCATGCGTTCTGTGTAAAGAAGGAAAAATGGATCCATTGGAGAGTTGTCCAAATATAGCTTCCCTTTCTGGAGAAATAAAATTGCATTGCATTGAGCAAGCTGTTCATTTTAACGCAAAACATGCATTTTAGTTTAATGCAATTGTTATGCATATAAATTGTGATTTGAATGCACTTGCTATTCATTTTAATATGTGACCCTGGACCACAAAATTATACATAAGGGTCAAAATTGAGATAATCTTTCCATTGATGTATGTTCATTAGGATAGGGCAATATTTGGCTGAGATATGACTATTTGAAGGTGCAAAAAAGTCTAAAAATTAAGAAAATCGCCTTTAAAGTTGTCCAAATGAAGTCCTTAGCAATGCATATTACTAATAATAAAACATTTTTGATATATTTACGGTGGGAAATTGACAAAATATCTTCATGGAACATGAAACATTTATAATTTTGACCCATGCAATGTATTGTTGGCTATTGCCACAGATATTCCCATGAGACGCAGGACTGCTTTTGTGCTCCAGGGTCACATATAGATTTCAATGCACTTATTCAATGAATAACAATTGCAAAAAATGAAACGGGAAAACACTGAAATATTTGCATGCATTTTTTTTTTTCTGTGTAGAGAAGGAAAAATGTGCATTGCAACATCACTCTTCTGAAAAGATACACACACACTTCAGCAAAACGTGTTTTCACAGTGCAGTCTTTATTGTGTTCCGTTTGCTTGTGTTTCTCACAGAAAAGGCATCAGATATATGACAGCCGACATCTACGAGATGGTGGCGGCCGCCATTTTGTGCTGTGGGTACGTGGCCTCGGAGAGGTGAAGTGTATTTGTGCGAGTGTTTAGCTTTTGCGTTGTGTTTTCAACAGTCCTTATGTTCTGGTATTACTGCGTTTATTCAAACTCACTGTATTATCAGGGATACGAGTGTGTTAAGTGTGTTCCTTCTTTCACACATGTTCTCTTGCACCGGTTTCCCCCACCAGGCATTGAATTGCAATGATTGTGAATGAACGCAACCTAATTTGAGATAAGGTTTGATGCAACTCAAAAACGCTGCTGTCTTGTCAGTGCGTCGCCGTGTTGAGACATAAAGGCGGTGTTGAAGCTCGGGTTGATAATAGTTGGCCAGTAACCTGTAAGCAACTGCTTGAATTTGAGTTTTTCTCAGTCTTTGGGGATGCAATCTGCTATCTGAAGACAGAAATTAAATATAAGCGTGTGTTTTTATCTGCCTCCTAGAAACGAGGCAGCCGATTGGTCAGAAGCCGTGGCGAGATGTGACGTGGGAGAAAAATGCCGGGGTCCCTATCTAATGGCGTAAAACAGGCCGCACAAACCACGCTTTTTTTTTGGTTCTCGAACGCATTAACTCCGCATTGGCGTTGGTGTGTTAGTGTGCGAGGACAGACGTGAGCCAGCGCCGAAGGGAATGGGTACGCCCTCGTGCATCGGCCATGTTAGATAAGTCCCGAGCGCAGCATTCACACTTTCAGACACAGAAAGATGCTGGTTAAGAAAGAAGCCCCACCTTCTGAAGTGTCACAATCTTCCCTCAGTCCCCAGAGAAACTGCAGAGAGAAGTGTTGAGTAAGTCCGCAAGAGATTTTTTCGCAGTTTCGCAGGCTTCTCTCTTCCTGCATTCTCATTAGTCTAGCCGCGAGAGAGAGCGAGAGAGAGAGAGAGAGAGAGAGAGAGAGAAAGAGCTGCAGTCGAGAGGGAAAAAAAGTTTGCACAGCGAGTCCGGCCTCAAGGGGTTTCGGGAGCGAGCGCCAGAGCAAACACCAAGTTTTTGCTCTGTCCTTTTCCATGTGGTTTATTACAATAGCGCCTGCCACAATGTCAGGCACTGGGAAGAAATGGAGGGAAACGATAGCGACACTTCCCTAACATGGGGGTGTGTTTGAATGAACGTTTTTGCAGTTTTCTTTCCCAGCCTCGTTCTGTCACTGCAAGGGAGGGATTTAAGCAAGCAGGGCAGATGGACGGATGAACGAGGAGTAGGGAGAGAGAGAGAGAGAGAAAGAGAGAGAGAGAGAAAGGGGCACATGAGGAGAGCAGTATTGTGGGGAGGCGGAGTCTGTTCACTCTCCTGCTTTCTCATTGGCTGGAAGTGCTAGAGTTGTTGTCTAAATCCAGTGCGGAAACTCTGATTGGTTGAATGTGGGTGTGTCTTCAACTACAGGCACTTTGGTATGAACCCGTGGTGGATTTTTATTATCTAACACACTTTATTTCTGAATAGTTTTTTTTGTATTTCACTTTTTTGTTTTGCTTTGATCTAGTCCCAAACATCCAGATCTATGGAAATGCATTTTCATAACTATGATAAAATAAAATATGAAAAGTGAAATGAGCATTGACCATTTCAATTAGAAAATTATTTATATGGATGCACCGATATTAATATTTTAGCAGATGACCGATAATTCTTTATATTTGAAAGACGATAATAACCGATATATTGGCCAATAAATTTTTATTTTTTTATCATTTTTGAGAGCCTGATTACGAAAAGTCTCAGCATTAAAAACCATGTCCCAAGCACACAGTTATGATGTTCTCATTATCATTTTATGTCTATATGACAGACTTGCACTGCACGTGTTGCACTGAACCATATTTTCCTTTTTGAAGTGATTTCAATCATATTTCAAGCAGTTCAAATCCATCATGATGAAGTGTCTCAGCTGAAGGAAATATTATATCAGCTTTAATATATCGGCCAAATGTTCTTATTGAGTTGATACGAATTTTGATATAGATATTTTTCTGTCTCTAACTACAGTTGTCTGTTTAAATTGTGGTGTAATTTCCATCTTTTGTCTCTAATAAGTTATATTTGAGGTTAGTATGCTTGCAAAGTGGTGAAAACCTCAAGACAAATATCATTTGTTTGCATAATATTTCTGTTGTGCATCATTTCCAGTCTTTTTTTTAATTATGCAAGGTGTGAAAATATTATTTGTATGTATTTAAGATGCATAAAATTAAATAAGATTGCTATTTTATTCCAAGAAAATGTTTCAAATGTACACCACAGAATGATTGGTCGTTTGAGATGTGGTGGAAATGACACTGTATCCTCATGGTTAGTTGACAGATTAAATTAAGTTTTAGTTGTAATTTAATATGAAATGGTCTTGGAAATGATTTCACTTAGTTTTCCTTTAGTCCCAAACATCCAAAACTCTGAAAATGCTTTTTCATAACTGATAATCTAAATAAAAAGTGAAATGAGCATTGACCATTTCAATGAGAAAATGATCCATATGATTTTTTTAGGGATGCACCGATATGAACATTTTTAACCGATAATTCTTTATATTTGAAAGCCGATAATAACCGATATATTGGCTGATAAAGCTAAATCCAGATTTGTATGTCATTTTTGAGAGCCTGATTACAAAAGTCTCACCATTAAAAGCCACGTCCTAAACACACAGTTATGATACTCTACTTATGTATCCTATATGACAATCATATTCCACGCATTTCAAACCCATCATGGTGAAAAGTGCGCATCTGAAGAGTCTCAGCTGAAGGAAATATTATTTATCAGCTTTAATATATCGGCCTCATTTTCTTATTGAGCCAATCAATTAAGATGCATAAAATGACATTAAGATGGCTATTTTATTCCAATTTTTTTTTTAAATGTCATATCCACCACAGAATGAATGGTTATTTGATAGTGAAAATGACACTGTATATCCTCATCGTTAGCTGGCAAATTAAATTAAGTTTTAGGAGAGTTTATTATCCTCAAAGTCGACTTGGTTAAAGGAATAGTTCTCTCTCTACACACACACACACACACACACACACACACACACACACACACACACACACACACACACACACACACACACACACACACACACACACACACACACACACGTTGTGTTTCCATGTTTTATGGGGACATTCCATAGGCGTAATGGTTTTTATACCGTATTAACTATATATTCTATCCCACTACACTGCCCCTGCCCTAAACCTACCCATCACAGGAGACATGCTGCATTTTTACATTTTCAAAAATATCACTTAGTGTGATTTATAAGATGTTTTCCTCATGGGGACCAAAAAATGTCCCCACAAGGACAAGGATTTTGGATATTGTCATCTTTGTGGGGTCCCCATAACGTAGGGATTACCAGTCCACACACACACACACACACACACACACACAAAAACTAAACAGTTTGCATACATTTTTGACAACTTTGAGTGTATTATGTCCAACCAACAAGGTACACTGAGTTAGAGGAACTTAATAATTTGTTGCATAAACACACATTTTTAAGTTGACTCAAAAATGAAGTTGCTTCAACTACAGAGTTGTAGCCCTGGAACCAATCAACAGCTTCCATAGCACATGCTAACATAAGTTATTTAACATGTATATTTAATGAACAAGTATGATATGACTAGTCACTGGCATTAGTGCAGTCGTTGCTTATAGAGTCAGTGTTTACCTTCACCAGCACAACGGTAACCACAAAAACTCTTTTCAATGTCATACATACAATAAACACTAACACTAAAAACAAATAAATAAACACTTAATTTTAACACTTATCCTCCTCATCCCGTCCTATGCAAGGCATGCAGGGAACTAGAAATCATCTGCCTAATTTCTGAGGTTATCAAGACAATTTCATTAAGTTACTACAACCTTATAAAAATAAAAAAGCCAATTAACGCAGAAATTTGAGTTTAAATTACAGATGATATTAAGTTGACGTAATGATCGAAATAATTGTGTCAAAAGAACTAATGTTTGCAACTTAAAAGTTTTAATTGAAGCATTTTAAACTTGTCCTGCAAATGACTTTTTAGAGTGTATATTCCAAGTCGTCTGAAGTCATGTGATGCTTTATTTGAGGAATATACCAAAGTTTAAGTTGCTATTCAATGAAAATCCGACATGTTTAAGATTTAAAATGGGTGCATTGCGTTCGGACACGCATATGAACCAGTGCCATTTTGGCACCATTTGCGTTAAGATTCAGATCAATAAGTTATGACGACATTTTTACATTACTTTAACTCCTCAAAATAAGTACATTCTAACTTTTTTTATAAGTTATACAAGATTCAGCTCAAGTCGTTTTAATGTAATTTAAGTTGAAATGAAAAATGAAACATCCAAGTTAATTGTACAAGGCAGCAACTTTTGTGCGACGTTTTTGATTTTCATGTTAAAGTGCACTATTAAATAAAACCTTTAAAGCAATCAAATGAATGTGTGTGGGAAAGATGACCTAGAAATAGGTTTTTATGTTCAGAAACAGCGTGGAAGTCAAAGTTACAAATACTTTTTCAGTGTTCTTCTGCTGCGTTTCCACTCTTTCTTTCTGCTGCGATTATGTGTGTGTGCGTGTGTGTGCTTGTGTGTGTGTGTATTTGTGTGCGTGTGTGTGTGAGAAAACACACTGAGTCTGCGCGCTGGGGGAGGAGTATCTATGTCACACTCCCTCTCTCTCTCTCTCTCTCTCTTTCTGTCTTTCTCCTCCTGCTCTGGACTTGCAGTTTTTCCACCCTCCCACTTCTCTCTCTCTCTCTCTCTCTCTCTCTCTCTCTCTCTCTTTATTTGTCTCTCTCTCCTCCCTCTCAAGTGCAAGGCCATGTGGGACGTCTGATGAGGAGTTTCACCCCTCTACGTCTCCAGTTTCATATCTCTTTCCCTCTCCAGCGTTCTTTCGCTTTCCGTATGGGTTCCTCGAGCCCTGCTGTCTTCGTGCTGTACGCAAGGTGGAGAGCCACTGGAAAGAAGGTTTTAGAGAGTGCAAAGGGAAAAAAAAGAGGAAAGAAAACCCTTTTTTTGCCACGAGGGCCTCCTGACTAAAGCGCGACAGAGGCTCCTCCACAAACCTGCCAAAGCGCTCCCGCTTTCCAGCACGCTCCTGAGCTTTTCCATGCACCTGATTGCAGATTTTAGGCTAGGTTTGCTTCCCAGAGTGCCGTTTCGGCCCTATTTCTCTTCTGATTTCAGCGAGAAGGCGAATCCAGCTCGACCCGCAGCCCACGCCAGCGCGGCGCCAGGCCTTTCGGAGTGCCCAAAAACCTGCTGGAAGTCCTGACCTGATCCGTTCGGATTCTGGTGATCCGTTCTGGGACAGGTGCCAGTCGCTCACAAAAGGGCGACCGAAAATCGGTGATCTACACTCAAGGAAAACGGCATGCAACTATCGCAGAAAAAAGTGAAGGATGGTTGCGAGGGGAGGGGAAGACGCAGAAAAGAGGATCGTGAAGGAGGAGGTGGGGGCGTTTATTCAAGCCCGCTCAGCAACACTCCTCGGCCTCTGAGAGCCGATCGCATGTGCCGTGGAAACCACGGGACCATTTGCATGCGACAGACACGCTAATTGTGTGTTTGCTAACACGCACCATTCAGCGAGACGCTCTCCGGTCCACAGACGGGGTTCACACACGCCTCCCAGACGCCCCGGAGGCCTCCTATTGTTCCAGAGGCCCAGCCGAGCAGCCGGCAAGCCTAACCAGAGCCCTGAGAGGGCGGACTGGAATTCGAGACCGGGATAGCAGAGCAGGACGGCTCGCGGAATAGCAGCCCTTTTCTCCCCGCAGCAAGACATCCGAAGATAAAGAGGCCTGTGGAAAGCACTGCCTCCGGTCACTGACGTCCTCGCAGATGTGTGTAAGTCACAGCAGTGTGTGTGCGCGTGTGTGTGTGCATGCTTTTTTTCCTTCTCCGATGCACAGATTGCTAAAGCATTTCTGAAGCATTACAATTCTGGTATAATACAAACGACGGCAGTGAAGGAAATGTTTGTTCATCTGCAGATTTTTAAGTATTCCCAAATGCCTGTAAATGCATCCGAAATACATTAGATTAACCCTCATTCGGATGCATTGACATTTACAAGTATACTTTCATGCATGTTGAGAGGATACTTTACTGTGTTTACGAAACTTTTGTATGAAGCTTTCTTGTTTTATTAAATACGACCCAGAGAAAGAGATATTCATTTATATTTATATTTGGGTTGAAATGTTTTTTTTTTCCCGTCTAAATTATAATCGGCAGCAAGAGGCCTGGCTTCACTCTTTGTATTTGGCCTCTGTTGGGCCTTTGATCAACCGTACTGTGATAACTGTGATTTTATTTATTGCATGCAATATTTTTTTTATGTATCAGAATTGCATACAGTGATTAGTTTTTTTAGGTGCTTTTTTGACCACAGATAATTAAACTTACGAAATGCACATGTGGTTCGCTCTATTAAGGTAATATTTTTTGCATAATGCATGTAAAAAATCAACAAAATTTTAATATTATCCTGATATGCTTTAACACATTTATGATTCATTTCATAGTGTTGCTCAGGAGATTTTTTAAAGAAAATATGGCATCCCTAAATCTTAAATATAATTCATACATCCATATGCACAAGGGTTTAATATGTTTTTTAAAAACTAATTAGGCAGTTAATTTGAGAAATATGTTCCCTAAATAAGTTATAATAAATTCTGAATCATGACCCATATTTATTTAATATTGCATAGCTGCAGTTTATAGAATTTTTTTTCTGTAAAGGCTTGTTTTTTCGGATAATTATGAGACGGGATGCGTGTGGTGTAGATTAATGCCTTCCAGCCAAATACTCCTGCTATAACTTTCTTTGTGGGTGTGGAATTATTCAATTGGATTCCCAGATTGTGGTCTAATGTGTGTGTGAGTGTGTGTGTGTGCTTTGTGTGTCATTGAATTTGCTGACTTTGTGACTTCACTGTTTTTGCAAATAACTTCCAGATCAAGAATAAGGACACATCAAACATTTTAAGTGTGTCATACACACATACACACACACACACACACACACACACATACACAGTTAGAAGTACTTTAAAAAAAACACATTTATTACAGTAAAAACTTAAATGGAATTTTGTGAAAGTTCTAAATATCTGCATCTCGATTGCTCACCCTCAGGCGCACACAGTTAGAAAAGCTTCACACAACTTTAAATTTAATTTTGGGATATTTCAAAATGTTTTCAAACTCGATTGATCACCTACACACACACACACACACACACACACACACACAGCGTCTGCAGTGAGGGGGTCTCATTCCTCGGTAGTTTGGCCCTCAGTGTGTGTGTGTGTGTGTGTGTGTGAAGTTCAAGTCCACCATTTTGATGCAGTGTGTGAATCGAGCTCTATTGATACTTCGTCAATATGGATAAAACAAATGACTGACGAGATTAAACAGCACAGACTACATTTTTCACAATTGCCACTGTATATTTTAAGACATTTTCTATCAAGCAAGTTTATTTACGAAAACACACTCACACACACGTACACAAACGCACCTTTTTACGTCGTGTAAATATTTCTTACATCTGTTCGCATTATTTTGTGCACTTTGAAATATCAGCCTAAAGTGTGTTTACACACTTTTACACTTTTCAATTGGATAAAAGCGTCCCATAGATTAAATCAATTATGGTTATTTTAAACCTAAAAAATGCTACAGGTTTATAAGTTAGTCTATTTGAATTAAAATTAGATATATAATATCTATAATTGTATGGTAACATAAATGTGTTTTGCATTGTCTATATAAATTATATATTAAAAAAAATATTCAGTATGGTTATCTCAAACTAAACTAGCATACATATATATATTATAACATATATTTATATATATAAACCATGACGAGTGTATGATTGTCTATTAGCGTGTGTATTGAAGCCAGTTTAGTCCCCAAATAATAATTCATATTTTGTATGATGCACATATAGTATTTTTATTTTAATCCATTCAAGTATTTTCAATCCTTTTACATTTGTCGTAATTGTGTTCGTTTCTGATGTAATGTGTTTGGGACATTAACAGCGCAACACACAAACACACATTTCATACTGTATAACGTACTATTTTAAATATGCGCTCATCACATTAGCCGCAATTAATTATATTTCACCATGATTCGTTTCTCCAAAGTCCAAACTTTCACCACATGGTCAGGATGATTTGTGTTTTCCTGACAGATTTATTGCTTGATAATATTTTGTAAAGTTTATTGCACGATTGTTATGGGCAAAATAGATTTACGCATCTTTCCACATTTTTATCAATATGCACTAAATGTTTTGTGGAAAAGCGAGACAAAAGAAAGAGTACATTGTGCACAACTAACTATTAAAATACACAATTACAGTCCCATAATTTACACACTTATCAAGCTCATATGCAAAAACTGTAGAAGTGTATAGAGTAAATATCACTGGCTAAATAAGTGTCGTTTAAAATACTAATACTATCTCAAATGTGTTGTCTTTTTTAAAAACACTCTACATTGTGCATTTGTGCATTATGAAGCATGTCAAAAATGTATGTTTATGCATAAAATAACACAGATAATCTCGCATAACAGTTATCTGTGCAAAATTATGTTTCCTCAGTCATATAAAAATGTGGATTCTGCACAAAACATTTCGTGTTTTATGTTATGGCACCGTATGTACAATCTCATGTTTAGTTGTTCATAAAGTCAGAGTATGTGCTTTAATGAGAAATACATTAGAAGCCGTTACGCCTGTTTTATTTGCAGAATCGCCTCTTTGAATGACATATTCAAATTTGATCTCTTTTATTCAAATTGATTGAAGCCTGTTTTGTGGGGGGGTTCATGATCAGCAAATGTAATAATCACTAATTGCTTCACCTTTTGTTGAGCTTTGATCAATAATTCACTGAATAAATCTCTGCTGCAGTGATCAGTTAAGCATATCGATGGCTATGCTTCATTAAACAAATAACAAAATGTTTATGAACAGCTATTTTAATGATTTAAAAAAATAGAGGTTGTGCTTTCAAATGCATCTCACATGGATAAATTAGAGTGAAATTCCACAAATACAGCTGTGTGTGTGTGTGTGTGTGTGTGTGTGTGTGTGTGTGTGTGTGTGTGTGTGTGTGTGTGTGTGTGTGTGTGTGTGTGTGTGTGTGTGGACTGGTAATCCCTACGGTATGGGGACAAAATGTCCCCACAAAGATGGCAATATCCAAAATCCTTGTCTTTGTGGGGACATTTTTTGGTCCCCATGAGGAAAACATCTTATAAATCACACTAAGTGATATTTTTTGAAAATGTAAAAATGCAGCATGTCTCCTGTGATGGGTAGGTTTAGGGGCAGGGGCAGTGTAGTGGGATAGAATATATAGTTAATACGGTATAAAAACCATTACGCCTATGGAATGTCCCCATAAAACATGGAAACACAACGTGTGTGTGTGTGTGTGTGTGTGTGTGTGTGTGTGTGTGTGTGTGTGTGTGTTATAAATATAAATAAAATAACGCATTTTTATGTATTTTTCCATAGGCAGATGGGTAGTTCGAAATGGACTATCAAGATGCATCGCTGTACAGGTCAGTATGGATATTATTTTCTACTTAACTACTTAAATGTGAACAATACAAATCTTTAATATGCCTGAGCATTTAAAAAACTACATATTCACATTATATTTATTGATTTGATGGTCTCTCCTTTAAACTTCAAGTTCAGCAGTTGGTGTTGCACAGAAATGCATTGATTTATTTAAAATATTTTGGCTTATTTATTAAATCAGAAATCGAAAGGACACATTATATATGACAGTTTTTCGGACTGTGTGTTGAATATAATGGGCTTTGGAGGGAAACACATTTCCATTCTTTTGCACCTGACAGTGGCGCCCTCTAGAGTCCGGATGTGACACTGCTGATCGCAAATCATTGTAAATCACCCATGCAAGTGCCACCATAGCGGTCAATTATTTCACTATTAGCCCTATTTGGACTGGACGATGTTTGAGTTAAAATCCGTATCACCCGACATCCGCCATGTACTGATTCTGACGGGACATCTCCATGTTTATAGGCGCCGTAGAAAGCACTCACGTCCTCGAAGAGCTCATAATTGAGATAAAAAGAGATAAGAACAAACTCTGCACAAGGCGGATTCGAACACAGTTAATCACATCAAAATCAAGATGCTTAAGCCATGCACTTTACTGATTGCGCTACTGAAGATGTTGAAATCTGAGCGCTTTTTTAAATCTTGTTTGGCCCAACCAGGCATTGGTAGGCGGAGCTAGTGCGAATAGCATTTGCCAACAAGGCATGCTATTTGCACTTAGTTTGAATAGACACTTTGTTTACTTATTGATATAACTTTAATTTAGTATTAAAAAACCTATTGAAATAAACGTCACATGAGTTTATGGAAGTGGCTGTTTATGATAAACCCAAGTATCTTACCTGACACTGATATTAAATGGCCCGTCTTCGCATTTTCTGCGATTTGACTATTTATTAATTTAATTTTTCCGTCGCATTATTGTTTCTCATGGGGTCGTAAGTTGTTTCCAACATTTCAGGGGAGAGTCAGTGATTTAATAGAATGGAAGTGTTTTTCTCCCACCACTCGCATAAAAATCCACAGCCGAATTACCTCCTGTTTTTTGACGAAACCAAGGTCGTGCAGCTATTTAATCGCCATCTGAATCCACATCTCTGAGTTTACAAGAAGAGATCACTTCAAAATTCACTGTTTAAATCCCTTCGAGCACAGAATGATAACATTTTAAAGATTTAGCCTGCACTTTAATTACTGAAATGCTGGAAGAACAATATTATTTCATATCACCGGCTCAAAGGAGAAAGCACGTAAACATTTGAAAATGGCAGTTATAGCAGCAATTATAATTGTTAAAAATATAAACCATACTGTAAGAAGTGATCAGTTGACTTTAAGTGAAGAAACTTGTTGCTTTAAAATTATTAGGTAAATACATTTCGTAACTGAAAAAATTAAGTTGAGTAAGGAATTGTCAAGTTCACATAACTTAATTTTTTTCAGTTGTACATGATCATACACCCGGCGCAATGTGACACCAGGCAAGCGTTTTTTGCTAGTTTCAGCCCGACGCAGTTATCATTTTCACGTCTAGCGCCACGCTGTTTAAAAAGCAAATGCACTGGCGCATCTGTTCACCCATGGGCGTCTGGTCTGAAAACCAGCTGTGTTCATTGTTGGTGTTGTTGCTATTTTGAGGAACTGAAAACGACTGCACCATTGACCAACAAAAACCTGCTCCAAAGTCAATAGCGCAGTATTTAAAGGGTGTTAGTAAAATGCGCCTATAGGCGGTGCACAACGCACATACACTCTGCTTATCACACACACACACATATATAAATATTAAAAATAAAAGGATTCCTCTCTGGAGAAGCGTTCAGTCTTTCCATGCAAATGGCAAATCCACCATGGTGCGGGCACAACCGGCTTTTAAAGGGAAGGGGAGATGAGACTCTGATTGGTTTATTGCACGTTACGCCAAAAACACACCCATGACTCATTAGGAGATGAGGTACAACCCTTTTGAACCATGTGCCAGGCGCTCATACCATTTTTTCCCGTCATTAAACTAGCAAAAGTGGATTCGGACACGCCCTTAGTGCACCTGTGCCATGTGCCTCATGTAAATAAGAGACTGCTTATTTCCGATAATTTCAACATTTTTTAAATGACCCATGCTGTTGAGATAAAATACTAGACAGAAAAACATTTTAACTTTAGCGCATCTATATTATTCTGATTAAAATCACATTTGTGAAACACGATTTTCTCTAACGTCCTCCATGAAAGCCCGTCCGAATAGGGCTTTTAACAGCATCACTAAATGGCCGCGAGTAAACGATGTACTCATTGAGTCAGAGAGAGTAAAAAACATCTCACAGTGCCGCTGCTGTGTTTAGGTTGTGTTCACACTCGGCATGTTTGGTTGGATTAAAACGATCGAACATTGGTATTTTAACACTGAACCTAAAGGCAAAGGGATCACAACTTGATTGGTCGGCTTTTATTACGTATATTTCACAACAGAACTTAGCGAACATCCAAATCAATGCTGTGTGCGCGTAGCTACATATGATGGTATTTTGGCCAGCTGAGAACTCGTGAAGAGCTTATAAAGTGTGTAAAGGAGTCAAAACAGCCAGGAATCCTCAAACACAGATCTGCTGTGAGGAGACGCCTGTAGTGAACTGTGATGGGCAACATCACGACTATGATGAGAGGAACCAGGTGTGCTTTTGCATTTGGTCCTTAGGATCTCATCTTGTGACGTCACGTCCTGTTTTTGGTTCGTTTACGTGTCTTTGGTCCGTGTTGCGTTCAAATTTCATTCGAACCGCACCAGGTCAACTTGTTTGGTTCGGATGGCAGCATTCACACTCAAATGAACCGCACTAACAGAGCAATCGCACAAGGGTCCGCTGTAATCTAACCAATCATGAACACACCCTTAAATATGAACGCAACACGGACCAAAATGTAAACAAATCAACAACAGGACTTGATGTCACAAGATGCGACCCTAAAAAGGGCAGAATGCTCCAGCAAACATGTTTTTTCTCATCATAGTCATGATTTTGCCCATCACAGTTCAGTACAGGCGTCTCCTCGCAGCAGATCTTGGTTTGTGTGTGTGAGGGAGTGATTCCTGCCGCTGTTTTGACTCCTTTACACACTTTATAAGCTCTTCACGAGTTCTCAGCTGGTCAAAATACCATCATATGTAGGCTACGCACATACAACGAGTGCATTTTGCCCAGGGCACAGCATTGATTTGGACGTTCGGTAAGTTCCTTTGCAAAGTGTACAATACATCATAAAAGCAGACCAAATCAGGTTGTGAATGTTTCTCTATGTCTGTTTGGTATCTTTAGGTTCGGGTTAAAATGCCAATGTGAACGCAAAGCAGACCAGGACTAAATGTTTTTTTTTGTTGGTTCGAAGCAAACCAAGCAAACCGAACTACAAGTGTGAACACACCCTCAGTCAAACTGCATGAGAATTCAATTGAAAGCGGATTGAGATCCCTGAAAACGTGGGTCTACTTGTTTGGTTCGGATGGCAGTGTTCACACTTATTCAAATGAAGCGCACTAACGGAGCAATCGCACAAGGGTTCGCTGTACTCTAATCAAACATGCCGAAAATAAACATGGTAAAAATACCACCATATATATAGGCTACGCACATACAATGAGCGCATTTAGCCCAGAACACAGCATTGTTTTGGATTAGTTCAGTTGCAAATTTACGCTGCTCTTTTGTTTTGTATCTTTAGGTCCGGTGTTAAAAATGACAAGTGAACCATGTATCATTTCCTTTTTTTGAGAACCGAACTACAAGCCTTAGTCTCAATTGAGACTGCCCACAAGTCACGGCAAAGCTGTGGGTGTATTTTATTGAAGTTTTCGTGATTTAATAATGTCTCCTCTTCCTCCTGAGTGGAGAGACTGTGCCTGGTTGAGCTCATCCGAAGGCAGCTGACTGCAAAACGTCTTAAAATGTGTCTTTTGCATAATATTCGTTTTAAAATTGGTCTTGCTTACAGCTGAAAGGATTCAGGCTTGTGTGATTACTCACTTTGACCACACTGGGAAAAAAAAATCCTGTTTGATTTACTTTGAAACAATTTAAAATATAAACGCTAGTAAATGTAATTACACATAAATGGCAAACATGTGAAATTTTGAAGGCGATTTTCTTGCATTTAACAAATGAACTATTTCTTTGTGCTCTGCACACAAGAGCTAATTCATTCAGTTGTGCAACAACGAGATAACAAATGTGCTGTTGCATTGCATAAGAATCTTTTATTTTAGTTACAACTTAAACAATCATCTTTGCAGTCGCCAATAAATCAAGTGCAAGTCAAGTGATCCGTGACTAGAGTTGCTATGAAATGGGTGACTTTGGATAGAAGTCCATAGACGAAGAAAGAAATAACAGCCACTTAATTGTTGCCAACGGACTGGATGTAAATGAGCCCCTTCACAGCACCCATCAGCCCTGACCTTGGATCCGAGCCATAAACGTATTTTTTCAGCATTGGCAAGGTTCTATAGCACCATTGTGATCTGTCTCACCACCTTACCAGCTGAAATTCCTCCTAGTTTGGCTAGTTATAGCGGTGTTAGGCTATATGTTGCACCAGGTCAAAATTGAATTGTTGAGAGTGAAAAAAACATGGTAATACTTTAGTATTTAAGTATTTAAGTCTCATTTGTTAACATTAGCCAATGCATTAGTTAACTATTTTTACAGCCTTTTTTCATGTTAGTGCATTAATTAGTGCAACTTTTGATTAAAAAAATCTAGAAATTAACATTAATTAAGATAAATACAAATGGTGTTGAAGTATTGTTCATGTTAAAGGGGTACTTCAGTGCTGGGAAGATGAGTCTGTATTTAAACTGGGTAATTAATGTAGTAGAAATATGAAATTATTTTTGAATTTGGTGCCTTCTAGACTGAGAAAACACAGAAAATGTATTTTTGTCTCATGGGGATGAAAGACAACAATTCCCAGAATGCACTTCGCTGCCCGAGGCTGCTCTAGGCACGGCTTATTGGTTTACTTGCCCACCGCGTTCATTTTCATAAAATCAGTTCAGTTAGAGACGCTACAATTAAAAACTGAACCTGTCTGTTCAATATGAGTGAGTCGAGTGAGTGTCACGGCCATCACGGCACAAACGCAGCAGGATCGGATTACATTCATCACATTGGCTGAGGTAATCGCGGGATTCGCCGCTGCGGCTGCATTCACAGCGCGTGATCAGTCTGGCGCATTTTCAGTTCATGTCTTTGGAAGCTTAACTTTCATAGGAATTCATTAGAAAAGTTGAAACACTCACTTTGCTCTCCACTGCTCCGTTCACATGAAGCTCCGCAGCTCCGCGAGCCGAGCACTGTGAGTGCGATGTTGAAAACATGTGGAAACAGCGCCTCCTGCTGGCTCTAGTCTTTAGCCTCTGGACAAAAACTCCTCCGATGACGCAAAATGATGATATTTGAGTCATCGGAGGAATTTTCTCCAGAAATAAAATTCATAATTCTCTCGTCTCAGGGTCATATGAGGGGGGAAAGTACGATAATTTGAATATACTCCTGTGTTTCTACTGATACAAAGCTTAATGCTAATCGCTGAAGTAACCCTTTAACAAATTAATCTTTATTATAAAGTGTTACCAAAAACATTCGGTTATTGCATTCAGAGATAATGTAAAATAAGCGCTTTAAACACTATAGACATGTATTTTTGCATATTTTGTGTGCTTGATGTTAATTATATTGGGATATAAGCCACTGTTTCAGATGATAAAAACCATGACTTATATTGCGAAAAATAGTCATGTAAAAAGGTGTAAAATGCTACAATGTGTTGAGGTGATAAACATGCTTTTCTAAAAAATAATGTTGCACTGAAAAGTCTTTGTTTGAGTGAATCAGTTTACATGAATCAGTTCACATGATTCATGCAAATGAACCGGTTCAAAAACGAGTCTTCACCCGAAATTCTGCCCGCATTTGGCAAAGTATTTAGCTAATCACTCCTCTCTGTTTTAAATCCTAGTATTTTATCCTAAATTTAGAGTCACATTTAGTGCAAACCTGTTGATGAATCATGAAAACGTTTGGATACCGGTTTTACCGGTTCGTGAAAGATTCATAGTGTCTCTAATTTGGTTTAAGAATTGCAAATATTGGATGTAGAGACTGTTTTGTACAGTCAATGAAATAGAAATAGTTGTTTGCAGATTTTCCTATATAAGCTCGCTGCAGTTTTGACGTCTGTTGCTTTAAATGGTCGAGCTCTTTAAAGTAGGATGGATTCTGATTGGCTGTCGGATTTTTATCCTTCATTGGCTGGAGAAAAAAAATAGCTCTGAAAGTGATTCAAACGATGTCGTTTCACTGTTTTGTTAACGTTATAGTTGTGCTGTTGACTGTGAGTTGTGTTATTCTTCTATATTAAAGATTTTTATGACTATATCTTTATCGTTATTATCAGGGCTCACCTGTCGCTGTGGCTAGTGGTTTTCCAGTGTTATTAGCCACTCAGTATGTTCACTGGCCACAATTTTGACATCGATACCATGGGGAAAATTGCCATATAGATATTTATAATATTACCTCATAATTTGGCAGCAGGTTTATTAGGCTGCTGTCACTTTAAGAGCTGACACACGGATCCATTACACTGTTACACATGCGGTTTCTTTTTCAACTGTTTACATTCACTTAAGACAAAACTGACTGTGTTCATGTGAATACTCGCCAACGTTTTGATATTATTGTGTGTGTGTGTATTTGACGGTTTAAGAGCAATAAGCAGCGAGAAAGAGCTCAATTTAGCACTGAAAGGCGCCTTTTTATGTGCCGCACTTTGGGTTTGAGCACAAAATCTGCGGGAATGAGTAAAATTATGCGCAATACACGCAATCCCACACCGAAATTCAAGCCCTGTAAAAGCAACAATATTAATCCGGAACAAATGAAGCGAGTGAGGGGAGGAGGGTTTGCGTGTCACTCGCTGTCGGAGAGATGAGAGAGAGAGACGCTGGTATCATGTCTATTCTGTCAAAGCATTTCAGAAATTTCAATATCAATATGTATCGAAAAATCTATTTTTTTGACAAAACTACATTGCACTTTATTATTTCAGGTGACTTTTTAAAAGACTACAATTGAAAAATGTATTTATTGTATATAAAATTCAACCCACCAAAGTGGCTAGTAGGAGGGACTGCATTGCACGCCACTGCTAAAATACACACGTGTTTGGCAGGTTGGCCGGTGTTAATGTCAAGCCCTGGTTATCATCCTTGGTGTGAACTGCCCTTTAATCTAAGAGCAACAGGAGTGAAACAGGTATATTTGCTACTAGTAAGCGATGCTAGTCTTACACAACCGCCCCAGGATTGTCTTGGTACCAGCTACTGCTGCTCCCCTGCTTGGGTTTTGGCATAAAACACCATCCATATTGCTGTGTAGAAATGAATTATGAACTATATTGCATAACTGTCCCCAATGCACACTGATTTCCATGCCACCTCCTGTAGGAGCGCAGCACACAAATCTCATCAAGTTCCTATCCCACCAACCTGTGTCTGCTTGCGTTTCCACCGAGCAGATGGCCACGCGGCATGGCAAGCGGTCTCTCGCGGCGTGATGCGTTCGGATAAGTAAGGGAAAACTTTCCAAGTGGACTGTAAGGAGAAATGGGTTGCTTTCTAATGGACTGTTTAGACGGCTCCAGAAATTTAATAATAAAAGTGAACACAGAATAGCTCATCATTCCCATTGTTGGATCAATGCAACTATGTTTTCTATGGAACAAACTAGGTATTCCCTGCTGGAATATATTAATAGTTAGTCTAACTAACTAACATCTTGTATATTATATATATTGTTGACTCTTTGACAGTGTTGGGGGTAACACTTTTCAAGTAACGTGAGTTATGTAATCAGGTTACTTTTTCAAATAACGAGTAAAGTAATGCATTACTTATAAATTTACAACTAAATATCTGAGTTACTTTTTCAAATAAGTAACGCAAGTTACTTTGTTTCCTCATGTATTGGCCATACACGTCGTGAAAAGTGAAGCCGAAACACTTTGATCGCCCCCTGGTGACAGTATAGCTCATAAACCCCGCCCACTCCATCTAACCGAATGAGACGTGAGCCAAACTAAAAAATATTTTCCTAAAATGGTTTCCGCAAATGGTCCAAATGGGTTGTACCTCGTCTCTTAAAGCTACACTGTGTGATATTTTCCCCCATCTAACGGTAAAAAGGTATATGACCATCAAGTGAATATTAGTTTCTGTTCCTCTCAAATCCGATTTCGTTTGAACTCCTACGGTGGCCCATTTAGTCCAAGATTAACATGGCTTCCAGTTTGACCTCGTCCATGAGTGTTCCTTCAGGTGATGAGGTTACTTTAGAAAACTATTTGCAGTTATTTAATTTGTCAGTTAACATGTAGGTTATGACTTCTATGTAAAATGAATAATAGTTTTACTTTTTCTTTATTTTTTACCATTTCATTGCTAACATCAGCAATCAGGTTCCCAGACGAATGCAAGCTAATCTTAGTAAAGTAACTTTTATCGGTGCTATCGTTATTCTGTATATTGTATGCGACATGACTAGCGTGATGCAAAGTTTACATTGTAGGCTATATCAGTCTCAAGCAATCCCCCTCTTCACATTCGACACTGTGCCATCGAGTGTTAAAACGCGAAAGGCGAAGCTTGAATTTATGGGTATGTCCCTCTTTGGCTACTGTACTTTCAAGATGGAGGGGCAACATGGCGACCGGCATTCGAACCCCTCACCCGTGTGTATTTTCAATGGCATATTATACACTTACGAGAATACTTTATTACTTGAAAGAAGTAAATATACATTAATGAGCACATATATTTTTGAAAGAACTAAGTGTTTTTAGCTAAGAATAAACTAAAAAAGTTACACAGTGTAGCTTTAATGAGTCATGGGTGTGTTTTGGGCGTAATGTGCAATAAACCAATCAGAGTCTCATCTACAGGTTTGTGTAATTTTCTGAGTTTGCATTTCACTGTTTTGATTCATTCTGAGGAAGTGATTCGTTACTTTCTTGGAGTAATGCAATATTGTTATGCATTACTTTATCGCTTTGGATAAAAATGTCTGCTAAATGCATAAATGTAAATTAAATCTTAAGGGTTTTTAGATGCAATGTTAAAAAAGAAATAAATTATCAGCTACTAACTACATCTTCAACAATGTAATTAGATGTCTGTAATCTCTCGTATTGCATTTTTTATTACCAATTACTTTCTAAATCCCATTTCAACCGTGAGCAGTTGAACAATACAAGGATAGACATGAAACGGCTCTTTTAATTCTCTCAAATAAATAATGTAAAATTGTATAAATTATTCTCGAACTGACTGTGTTAAAAACATTATAACACTAGACATTACATTTTGATGTTAAATCCACTATTGTTTCAAATACAATTGTTCTATAGTTTATACAGTATTTAATTCAGTTACATTAGAAGTAACTGTAACTAAATTACAGGCAAAATAATAGTAATCCCTTACTTTACTTTTTCAAGGGGAAAGCAATTCAAAAGCATTATGCCCAGAAATGTAAATGTTACCTCTTTTTGCTGTTAAAAAGTCAGTAAAATAATATAAACTGACTTTCTTACAAATTATTTAGCATTTTCCCCAAATAACCATAGTTGCTATATTTTGCATTAGTGTCAATATTCATAAGAGTATAAGAGCAAGAGCAAGAAGATTGCTTTTGGATGTTAAAACCTTTGGCATTGTCGGCTAATATGTGCATAGGCTGTGGATTAGCTGGAAAAGTCAGTTACTAATGCACAGCTCAAGGTTAGGGACGTCGACTATCATGAAAGAGTTGAGGTATGTTCACAGCGCTCTAATAATAGCATAGCAACAGATGCGTGTCTATCGAGGCAGTACGAGGTGACGGAGGCTCATTTTGATCAAGTAAAGGCTCTCTGAATCACAAAACATGGCCGATCGATAGAGCAGATACTTGGTTACTGTTTACATGCTAAAACACAAGATGTGATCTTGGATGGATGTAGAATGATGAGAAAATCAGTGCTCGATGTTTCTTGCAGCAACCTCACTCATATAAGGAAAACTAAATCAAGTTTTGTCATAAAAACATAATTAGACCAATAAAAACCCTAGAATTGAATTCATGGTTTAAGTGAATGGCACCATTTGTTGAGGTAAATCAAATTGCCTGTTTGGTGTGCATTTAGTGAATATTTGGTAAAAATTTGTTTTTATCATAGTTTATGCACATTTGCTGGATTATACATTTTTAATGCATTTTGAATATTTTATTTGAAAAAAACAACCTTATTTTTATTTTTTTATGCAATACCCCAACGTTATAAAAATTAGTGGATGGACTGAAGGCTATTATTATTGTTCTTTGATATGTGACGATGGATAAAAATATATATTTTTTTACATTAAATACAACAATCATTTTAATGCATATTTTATTTAGGGACAAACAACTTATTTTATTTATTTATTTTGATCATTTGATAATTTCCATCGAATACCCCAAACTTTGAATAAAAATGAGTGACGGACACTAGGCTATTATTAATCTTATTATTATACAATTATTATTATAAAATAAAAATATTGCCTGTTACTTTACATTTAAAAAAATGCTTGCATTTTTTAATACACATTTTTAAATTATTATAAAAAATATATTTAATATATTAAATTCAACATTTTACATCCAGCATTTTTTATGCAATACCCAAAACTGTAATAAAAATGAGTGCCGCACACCAGGCTGTTGTTATTGTTGTTTGATATTTGTCAGTATAAAAAGAGCATATGCATTAAGATTTCCAAAGGGAATAAAAACAGTGCATTGATGTTTTTATGGCTTTTTTAGGGTCTCTGACCCGTGGCTGTGTGGAAAGGGCAGCGAGAAGACTCTTCAGAATTCATCTTTCGTGTTTCATGGATGAGTTTGAACAACATTAGGGTGAGCAAACAAGTTTAATTCTGTGTGAACTGTCCCTTTAAGGCAATTGGCGGAGCGTCGGGTACAGTACACGGCACTGTAAAGTGGCTGCAACAGAAAACACAGCGAGTTGGGTTGTCAGGTGCTGTTGGCAGAGGTTAGCGCTCTGCTTTAATAACAGGATGCAGCTGCTCCCCTTCATGAATGCGCCAGACTGACTCAGTGCGGGCCTGACCAGAGAGATGGCCCATAAGTCTTTCCTGGCCTGTCACTATATAGCTTTTCACATTGTATCAGTTACAGGGAACTAAGGAAACTCTGGCGTTAACAAGTTTGACTGCGCTAAAAACGGTTCAATTCAGGCTACGCGTCCTGCGCTGTTTGTGGGACAATGTGCACGGCCGCCGTAGGTTGCTTTGGCCGAGAGCCTCTATTGGGCATTGTCTCGCACAGTTATGACAAATCGGTGAACGTTTGGGGAAATTATGAACAAATGACGCGGAAACAGTTGTTTGAATGATAGCGGGGAGGAAATCAGAGCGAGCCGGATTCCTTTGGGTATAGTTCCTCCGGCCAGCGCGGTGTGACTGTACTCAGGAACCTGATCCGACCTTCATTGATTGATCATAGCTCCACATTCCTCTGCCCTTTGAAGTCTGTGGTCAGAAACCCTTCATTGTCTCATTGTCTTGCATCAGCTCTGAGTGTTGAAATCCTGTGCGTCTGCTCTGCAAGGCTCGTTGTAACACGTCTCATTATTTAGTTGTATTACTATTATTGTTTAGTGTAGCACCCCTGATGTTTAAACCACCGGATACACCCTGACGGGACAAAGTGAAGAAATGGTCGCATCATTTGATAAAAGGTCACATGACCTGTTTGATCTGCATTTTGGTAAAATTCAATTGAAGTTTATGCACTTGCCAAGAAAATTATGTAATAAAAGTTTTTTTTATTAATGCACATTTTGAAAATTGTATTTTGAAAAAAAAATTACTTATTTTATTTGTTTCTAATCCAGCATTTTATTTATGCTATACCCCAAAAGTTTAATAAAACTGAGTGGGTGGACTTATTTTTGTTTGTTATTTTACTTTGGATAAAATCAAGTAATATATGTAATTTTACAAAAAACATACGTTTTTAATGCATTTTATTATTATTTTTAAATGCCATACATTTTTTAAATTTTGATTTGATTTGTTTCTAATCCAGCATTTTTATGTGATTCCCCACAATTTTAATAAAAATAAGTGGTCTGACTTGTATAATATATGTAATTTTACAAAAAAATTATACATACACTTTTAATGCACATTTTGAAAAACAAAAACATTTTATTTAATTAACTGTTTAATTTTTACTTGATTTGTTTCTAATCCAGCATTTTTATGCAATACTCCAAAAAAAAAAAAAAATTTAAAGTGGATAGACCTGTATACCATATACAGGTCCTTCTCAAAAAATTTGCATATTGTGATAAAAGTTCATTATTTTCCATAATGTAATGATAAAAATTAATCTTTCATAGATTCATTGCACACCAACTGAAATATTTCAGGTCTTTTATTGTTTTAATACTGATGATTTTGGCATACAGCTCATGAAAACCCAAAATTCCTATCTCCAACAATTAGCATATTTCATCCGACCAATAAAAGAAAAGTGTTTTTAATACAAAAAAGTCAACCTTCAAATAATTATGTTCAGTTATGCACTCAATACTTGGTGGGGAATCCTTTTGCAGAAATGACTGCTTCAATGCGGTGTGGCATGGAGGCGATCAGCCTGTGGCACTGCTGAGGTGTTATGGAGGCCCAGGATGCTTCGATAGCGGCCTTAAGCTCATCCAGAGTGTTGGGTCTTGCGTCTCTCAACTTTCTCTTCACAATATCCCACAGATTCTCTATGGGGTTCAGGTCAGGAGAGTTGGCAGGCCAATTGAGCACAGTAATACCATGGTCAGTAAACCATTTACCAGTGGTTTTGGCACTGTGAGCAGGTGTCAGGTCGTGCTGAAAAACAAAATCTTCATCTCCATAAAGCTTTTCAGCAGATGGAAGCATGAAGTGCTCCAAAATCTCCTGATAGCTAGCTGCATTGACCCTGCCCTTGATAAAACACAGTGGACCAACACCAGCAGCTGACATGGCACCCCAGACCATCACTGACTGTGGGTACTTGACACTGGACTTCAGGCATTTTGGCATTTCCTTCTCCCCAGTCTTCCTCCAGACTCTGGCACCTTGATTTCCGAATGACATGCAAAATTTGAGCGACAGTCCAGTGCTGCTTCTCTGTAGCCCAGGTCAGGCACTTCTGCTGCTGTTTCTGGTTCAAAAGTGGCTTGACCTGGGGAATGCGGCACCTGAAGCCCATTTCCTGCACATGCCTGTGCACGGTGGCTTCAGATGATTAGGTTAAGAGCTCGTTTAGAGAACCTTTTCATGATATGCACATTTTTTGAGATTTTGGGTTTTCATGAGTTGTATGCCAAAATCATCAGTATTAAAACAATAAAAGACCTGAAATATTTCAGTTGGTGTGCAATGAATCTAAAATATATGAAAGTTAAATTTTTGTCATTACATTATGGAAAATAATGAACTTTATCACAATATGCTAATTGTTTTAGAAGGACCTGTATGACATTTTAGAAAAAATATACAGACGCTTTTAATGCACATAAAAAATAAATTAAATTAAAATTAAATAAAAGGTCTTAATCGTTTTTTTAATCCAGCATGTTTATGCAATACACCAAAATTTGAATAAAAATAAGTAGATAAACGTATAATATATAAACCAAATATACATACATTTATTTTGAATTTATTTTTTATTCATTTTAAAAAATTGTATTTTAATTAAAAAAAAATATCCAGCATTTTTATGCAATACAATTTTTTATAATTTTTTAAAATAAAAAATAAGTTGTCAGACTTGTATAATATATGTAATTTTACAACAAAAATATATATACACTTTTAAAGCACATTTATGAAAACAAAAACATTTTATTTAATTAATTGTTTCTAATCCAGTATTTGTGTGTAATATCCCAAAAATAAGTGGTCAGACTTGTATAATATATGTAATTTTACAAAAAAATATACATACACTTTTAATGCACAATTTGAAAAACAAAACGTTTTTAATTTTTTAATCCAGCATTTTTATGAAATACCCCCACGTTTATTTTAATGCATATTCAAAAAATAATAATAATAATAATAATTTAAATAAAATAGTTTTTTAAATAGTTTTTTAATCAAGCTATTTTTATGCAATACACCAATAATTGAATAAAAGTAAGTTGATAGACTTGTATAATATATGTTATTTTACAACAATGGGGTTGATTTGACTTGTTTCTAATCCAGCATTGTTATGCAATACCCCACAATTTTTATAATAAGTGGATATAGACTTAAGAAAGTAAAAGGACACATGCATATTTTTATCATTGTTTTATGTTTGACTATGGGTGGATAGAAAGCATAAAGATTTCCAATGATTAAAAACAACGGGTTCAAACTCAGAAAAGTCTGATACAGAGCTAGAATAGTATCGAGTTTAAACATCTGAACATCTCACCTCCGTGATCTCACATGTGTCTCAGATCTCAGCATGTCTCATCTAATGATCGGAGCTGCTCCACAACTCTCAACTCTCAGTGGATTGACTCATATGTGTCTGTTTTATCTCTTCTCAGGGATTCTAGGAGAAACATCTGAGATGAAGTTCAACCGGATCCGAATGCACTGGAAGCGTCTGGTTTTATGTTGCGTTGCATTGGTACGTGCATTCAGTTGACAGACACACTGCTCTGCTACTCATATTTTATTCATAAATATTAAATTATTGCCATTTTATTTACAAATATAATTTATTGCATACAACATTTAGGCTGTTGTTGAAGTCTGGCCTCAAACTCACTGCTGATTGGTTAGTGAATAGTCTGCACATAGTGACACATTTCTATAGTTAATTTTTCATAAGCTTGCACCAGCATGTGATATATGTTCCTGCTGTATTGCATGTGGCCATTGTCGTTGCTCGTATGTCACAGGCTTGGTGGATTTCTTACATGCACTCCCATTCAAAAGTCATACGATTTTTTTATATTTTTAAAACATCAGCTCCTTTGTAACATTATAAATGCATTTACTGTCACTTGATTATTTTATACATCCATTTATAGCCCTCACATGTGCGTTTCTGAATTTCACATCCATGTTTTGAGACGCACGCTCGTAGGAATTTTAATCGTTCTGCCTCTGTGTGCGTTATGTGTGCTTTACCTTCTCGCTGCATTCGCCCTCCGTGCCCTGCTGTAACTCATGCGCTCTCCGAGGTCACGCAGGGGTCGCGGCGTCTGCGGCGTCGAACCCTCCCCACAGCCAGACACGAGCCTGGCGCAGTCCGTCCCGTCCCGTCCCGCACATCTGTAACAGGAGCTGTTGGCATATAAAAATAGCAGCTTCAGGCCTCTGCCCTGTGAACCCGGGGGCCGGCGGAGCCTCTCTTGCCCTATTTAGCATCTGCAGAGCAAACTCAGCTGTCTGGATTCCTCCCGTCTGCACCTGGGGCCCCTCGGGGCCACCATCACCACGGGGCCATCCTGATTTAAGGGTGACCACATTATAGAAACTCAAGAAATCGGTTAGCAATAGTAGCAGTTTTATGGGGTTTTTTGTCTCAATCAAAAATGTATTCAAAAATGTATTCAATTTCTGGATTATGATGGTGTTTTTGTTGGGCTTAAGATCAAGGTCAAGGCTGGGTAACTGTCCTGTGATCATAAAACGTTTGGAAAAACTGCTCATCAAATCAATATCATAACCAGCATGCAGGAAGACATTTTGTTGTCATGTGGCAATAGAACCTAAAACTCTCAATTAAATGACAGAAAGGACACCTCTTGATCATCATTTGTTCAACATTGTATCGTTTTTGTTGGAAAAAGTTAAAGCCAATGTATTAAGAGTAAAAAAAAAATGCAACAAAGTTATTATTTTTATTAAAATAAACTATATTTAAATAATTTTATATGTAAATAGTTTTATATTAAATAATGTAATATTTAATCATTATTATATCATTCGTATTAACATAATATAACATTATAATATTATTTAATACTTATTATTTAGCTTTTAAATATTAAATAAAATATTTTAATTAATAATAAAATAAAATAATTTATTTAATTAAATATTGTTATTACATTACTCTACTGTTAAACTTAATAAAATATAATAATTTATTATTTAATATTAAATAAAAGATTTAAATAAATAATACAAATAATTATTTAATTCAATATTTTATTACATTACTCTGTTAAACTTAATATAATATAATGTAATAATTTAATTCAATAATTTTATTACATTACTCTGTTAAACTTAATAAAATATAATATAATAATTATTTATTATTTAAATATTAATAATAAAATAAAATATCACCAGACCAAGCTCAATTTAAGACTGAACATTGGTCTGGGGTGTCTGCTCTGTATTTTCTACTGCACAAGAGGCGTGATCAACAGGCATAGTTCAAATGACTCTGTATGCAATTGGATAGTCCTTCAGCCAATCAGACCACAAGAGGCGTGATCAACGGGCATTGACCCATTGCTTCTCTATCTGTCATTGTGTTAAACCTGCCAATAGCGTGCCAGGTGGATAAGCCAGTCTGTGATTGGTTCCCGCAAAAGTGTAACAGAAGCGCAGTAGAAATGGATGGACAGGTTTTCATACTGAGCTGCAGGGTGAAATCAAATCGCCGGCAGATCAGGCTGGTTTTACCCAGGCTAGATTGCATGTGCATCGCCCACCAACATATTTGCATTTTTGACTTGCAGAGAGGGATTTTTCCTAGACCCAGACCCAAATCTGACCTCTTCCTGAAGAGAACACCAGCAGATAATGACAGAGACTCAGTTCTCCTCATTACGGATGCAGAAAGATGAAGACGGAAGGAGGCGGGCACTAATCAGACTGAAATGAGTTTGAAACGCTTCCTGAGCCCTTCATGAAAGGTGCACACAATCTCCTTTCACTGATGCATTTGTGTATTTTGTGTCTGTTTTTACCCTTAAATGAAGTTCAGTTCCACTCTGCATATTTTAATGTTGTGTCATGAAATGAGTTTAGCCCCACAGGTGCTGCGGACGCCACCGAAGACTCCGGCTCTTGTGCTGGATACAGCGCTCATTTAGTGTTCGTTTTTGGTAATATTTTGAATTACTTTTATATTACCTGTTTTCACTTTCATTTTGGTTAAAGTTTTTTTTTTTTTTTAGTTTATTTCACATAAATATGATTATGAGTTTATTTTTATTTTTTAAATCTCACAAGTATGAGTTTAAATCTTTTTGCTCACAATTACAAGTTTTTTTCAGTGTTTATTTTAGTGCTGGTTTATAGTTTTTAATATTTTGATATTGTATTCAATTTCATCTACTCTCCAAATGAATGTGGAAACAATTTAAAGACAGCATATTTTAAATATGTGTAGTAATGGCATCTTTTTATGAATGAAGGCCAGTATGACATTAATGACATTACATTACAGTATAAATGAAAGCTACCAGTTTCAACATTTACTAGGCTTTAAAAAAACAACTTTTCATTTAAGTGAACTTCTCAATCTTTACATAAACCATTATAATAAATGTTATATTTACATGTGGCCTTCCCTTTTAGACATATACAGAAATGTAATAGTTATTAAACACCTTTCTTAACTGCATTAATAATAAATTAAATATAGATTAGTCATCATTAAAGCTACACTTTTCTCTGTTCCCTTTGTTCTCTGATGAACATTAACATTAGTGCTGCTGTGACTTTAAGATCAGCGGATCTCATTTTCTCACAGCAAGTTCATTTAAGACATTATTTAACTCATGTATTTACTATATAACTCCTATTATGAGCATACTTGACAAAACTGGCATTTTGGCAAACTTTTCTGTGTTGTTGTTATTGTTTGTTCAAGAGCAAAAGAGAACTGTGTGCACAAGACTGGCGCGACTGTGTGTGTGTGTGTTCCTCGATGAGCTGAGACGCACACACACACACACACACACAGATAGGACAATGACATACAGCGCGTTCTCTTCTGTCTTGCCGCATAGATGGTTTAAAAGCATTTGCATGAATAAGAGCGTGATCATAATGTAACGCTAGGCAAAAATGTATATAAAAACGAACAATTAATTGCGTTAAATATTTTTGCGTTAAATAAACTGAACAAATTAATCGCCCGTGTTAACATGTTTACGTTTCTCGAATTTGACTTTTTTCTCACAATTTCGAGATTATCTCGCAATTCAGAGGAAAAACGTCATAATTGTGTGTTATAAACGTTCTGACTTTTTCTTTATAATTGCGTGTTATATCTCATAATTCAGACTTTGTCACTTTTTCCAGTTTATAAATCAAAACAGTCAGAATTGTGAGACATACGTTTGCAGTTGCGAGTCACAATTGCCTTTTTATTTTTTATTCTGAGTAGGAAACAAGCTAATTTTGTAATTTCATTAATATTTAGCGGGGTTGGGGGTGGGGTTAAGTAGCTAAAAAAATATTTTTCTGTTTTTTGTTTTAGTTAACGATAATAACCCTGATGTATTGTAAGGTTATTTCCAGACGGGGCTCGAGAGCTGGCGTCTCTCCAGCGTATCTCACTGTCCTTTGGGGTGAGGTAGTAGGTTGTATAGTTTTAGGGTGACACCCTTCCTGTTAGATAACTATACAACTTACTGTCTTTCCTGAAGAGGCTGTAATATCACCATCATCTTCCTCCTTAAACTCGACGGATGGACATGAAACCTGGACCGGAATGCGACCAGACAGGACTGGGTTTGGATGGATGAAGTCTCTGGACTACATCCATCAACCAAATATCAAAACTGAAATACATGATGTGCATATTAATTATGCATAGATGTTGATTTGATGGTTTTAAATGATGTTTTGTTAAAGAGGCCATATGATGTCCTGTTACAGTCTTGTTTTTAATTTTGGGCTCTACTAGAGCAGGTTTTCCTGCTTGAATGTTAATTATTTTCCTCATATTCTCCATTGTTGCGGCTCTTCTGTTCCCACTCTGGCTCTGTTCAGTTCCTATCTCTATTAAGCCCACCTTCTGAAAAGCACAATGTGCTCTGATTGGTCCGCTGGAGCAGTGTTTTGTGATTGGTCAAGCACTTCCAGCGTGTTTGGGAAATGCCCCGCCCCTTGCATAATGCCACTACTAATTTGACCAGGCCCCGCCCTTTTAATTTGCATATTAAATTAGGGATATTGTTATTTCAGGATGTTTCAGCATTCAGGATGTTTTTCATTTCGAACACAATCTGTGCCAGGAAGTTCATTATTTTGCAGGGTCCCCGAATGACTCAGCGCTTGTCGCCGCGGGACGCTCGCTCCTGATGTTCGTACAGGGTGAGGTAGTAGGTTGTGTGGTTTCAGGGTAGTGATTTTGCCCCATCAGGAGATAACTATACAACCTACTGCCTTCCCTGGAGGGCAGCGATACGACAGCGGGACACCAGCAGGGGGCGCTGCATCTCTTATGCCATCCTCAGGACACACAGGTACATTGACCCTCAACATGGGCAAAATAAATGTTTAGCAGATAAACTAAAGCCTATTAGCTATTTTAAAAATGCATTTAGATATTTTGGAAAGCTGTGGGTTAAACTGTAAATACTATGAGAATATAAATCCCATCCATTCTGCAATGTCTGTTTAACTTTAATGTGGTGTATCAGTTGTTATTCCTGCAATAAACAGACTGTTAATAAATACGTTTCTTGTTGTGTCTTGTTTTAAATTGCCTGAGAAAGAAAGACTCTTTTTACAATTTCTGCACACAGCTTGTTTAGTCACTTTTTCCAGACTATGCAAGCCTTGAACTGAATTCAATATCATGAAAATTATTTTAAATCGGTAGCTTTTAGTCTGATTGTGTAGATATTTTAGCCAAGTAAAGGGCCCTGACTAACGACATGCACATCACACACATTAGGGTTTAATGTCAATTTTTTATTCTTTTGTTATATATAAAGATGACAATGTATTTTTAATGATGAAATTAGTCTAATATGTGTGTGTGTGTAATGTGTGTGTAATGTGTATAATTATTATGTATATATAAATACACACACATGCATGAATATGTAAGAGAAAATTACCAGTCAAAACTTTGGAAACATTACTATTTTTAATGTTTTTGAAATATGTCTCTTATGCTCACAAGGGTTGCATTTAATTGATTTAAAATACAGAGAAAAAAAATTAAATATATATATTTATATATATATATTATTGTAAAATATTATTACAATTTCCAACAAGTGTTTTCCATGTGAATATACTTTAAACTGTAATGTATTCCTGTGATCAAAGTTGATCACAGGAATACATTCCTCCAGTCTTCAGTGTCACATGATCCTTCAGAAATCATTCTGATATGAGAATTTATTATCAATGTTGGAAACAGTTGTGCTGCTTCATATTTGTTTATAACCAGATATTTTTTCAGGATTCATTGGTGAATAAAAAGTGAAAAAGAACAGCATTTATTCGAAATATACATATTAATCCTTACATATATCTGTATATATATCTTAACTTACTATCACTTTTTATCAATTTAACACATCCTTGCTGAATATAAATATAAATTTATTCATAAAATAAATAATTACTGACCCTGAACTTTTGAACACAGTGTATGATGTTTCAGAAGATTTATATTTTAAATAAATCCTGTTCTTTTTTAACTTTTTATTCATCAATGTATCCTGAAAAAAGTATCACCATTTCCCCCAAAAAATATTAATGGTATGGTTCACCCAAAAATGAAAATGATCCCATGATTTACTCCCCCTCAAGTCATCCTATGTGTATATGACATTCTTCTTTCTGACAAACACAGTGAGAGTTAAATTAAAAAAGTCCTGGCTCTTCCCAGCTTTATAATGGCAGTGAATGGCTGTTTATGAAGTCCATAAAAGTGCATCTATCCATCATATAACTGCTCCACACAGCTCCGGGGGTTAATAAAGGCTTTCTGAAGCAAAGTGGCGCGTTTGTGTAAGAAACATATCCATATTTAAAACTTTATAGACAAAAATATACACTAAAATAACTACTTCCGGTGGATTTATGGATTTTTTCTTAAACAAACGCACCACTTCACACTTCATATTTTTTAATATAACTCTGATTGTGTTTGTCTGTAATTTTTACTTTATGGTGAATTATCCGTTAAGCACAACTGTATATATATATATATATATATATATATATATATATAAAGATAATTAAATCTGTTCATCATATAACGATTGAGTCTCTTCAGAAAACCGCTTAATTCATATGGATTCAAAAATATCTCCATTAGAGTTCTGAAGATGATTTATGGGTTTGGAGCGACATGAGGGTGAGTCATTATTGACAGAATTTAAGGGGGTAAACACTCAGTTTCAGTCAATCTTGAGTACCTATTGAGTAGTATTGCTTTCTTCATATCTCAGAAAAGTCTTTCGTTTTATTTTATTTATAAAATAAAGATACTCTGTACCGAGTCATTCTGGAAAAAAAAACGAGCGGATGGAGGCGTATCGTGTGGGCTGAACTAAAGAGCCACGAGCGTGCGCAGCTATTGCGTTGAGAGCGTCTGAAAGCATCCTTAAATGTGGAAAAGAAAACGTTATCCTAAATAAACCATGGCTATCAATCAGATTCAAACATACATATATGATCCAGAATCTGATCCGGAGGCTGAAACTGAACAGGAGCAGCAGCGACTACAGCAGGACGTCTCTATGTGGTATGTACTGTAACTGGATTTGCTAGCGGCTTGTCAACATGTGTGTGTGTGTTTACTCATGGTTTATGAGGACATTATTTGGTTTATCGACTATTGTATGCAACTAAACGGTAGCAAGGGGAACGGTTTTGCATGTCAGAGTAGTGTTTACATAGAAAAACAATTGAATAGTAGCGCATTTGAATGAGGAAGCGCACTTTGTGTATTTATATATAAACAAATGTATTTAAACACATCATACATTGCATGCTCCATTGATAAATTAACTATACAAGATCATGTTGTTTACTTACATGTACTTACACACCGATAGCCAACAACACAGACATTTGAAGCAGTTTTACTCAGCGCCTGCTTTCAATGCATGACCGTGAACCTTTATCGTTGGGACCGCTCCATCAAAACACACTTCTTTGGTGACATTGTTGATTTGGTGAAGTCCTGTGACTGCAGTGCAGCCTGCCTTCCTAAAGCCGAGCAAAGCGTGTTTATGTGCGTGCATTTGCTCTCTCACTCCGGGAGAAGTGCCCGTAGGGCCCATACAAGCCATTGCGCCCCATTTGACGTCACACAGACCCATACTCGAAAAAAACTTTCTGAATCTTGTGAGAAACTAGAAGGAGTATTTTGACACACAAATACTCGATCAAACGTCCAGCTAATTTTTTGAAACTTTGTCCATGTTTAGCATGGGAATACTAGTCTTTAACAATGCATGAAACAGCATTTCAACCCCCAGCATTTCAGTTTTGGTGAACTGTCCCTTTAACAAAAACATAATGCCCTAACTAACTTCCTTATGGCATTTATGTACATAATTTTAGTTCACTTTTATAATAAATACATAAAGAGAATAACTTTGTCATGCTAGTAGTTAGGTGTCTCAGTGGTTATTATAGCCCTACCTGTATTTCATATTGGATCACCTCAAGGCTGGAGAGATCATAAACTGGACCACACCGGACTGGAACACATGTACAAAGATATACACATTATTAGACACAGGGGAAAAAATCATTATATAAAGCTCTGTCATCCTGTTATATCATACTGACCATGATTCAGCGTTAAATAGCAGTGTCAATTACAACAATTCCCTTGTCTCACAGGCTATCTGGAGCAATTTGAGATGTGTTGCCTCCCATTTGGGTGGAAAAGCAGAACAACTGTTTAAAAACCATGAACCCTTTATACTACAATATATACACAAACATTTATTAGGAATGTATTTCTGCAAAATGGCGCTGAATCATAGGGAAAACTGCTGAGCTAGCTAATGTCATCATGATAACTGTATAACTAGAGAGTCATGGCGCCATCTATCGGTCACTCTGCTGCACTGTACACAGACATGTGATGGTATTTCAATAACTGCCTGTGTAAAATTTGGATCAATAAATACACATACATCCAATGACACACTTTTTAATGTGTATTTGATCATTCTAACTAATCGTTTTCAAAATGATTTGCCTATTTTACATTATATGCCTGTGCTTTATTAATAATGAATAATTCATTCAATTATTATTGTACTATATTATTCCGTGTGATCCGATCAAACAGATTGTAGCTCAAAGTGCTCAAGAAGTTAATGCTGGTTCTGATAGAAAGGTGTCAGAATACACAGTGCATCTCAGTTTGTTGCGTTTGAGGCAGCATAGCCACAGACCAGTCAGGGTGCCCATGCTGACCCCTGTCCACCGCCGAAGATACTGTAGTATCTTTACTATAGTATGGTTCAAAAACACAATAGTATTTACTAGAGTAATTTTTCTGTAATTTTACTATAATATACTATAGTAGCCTATTTTTTTGTGTGCGGTGTAGCCTATATATATGTAATTTTTTTATCTTACAAACTTAAATTCCAATTTTATCATATATTTGTAATGTCTGTTGAGGAAGTGTACACAATAAAGCACAGTCACATAGATTATAGATTAGGACAAGAGTCACTTTATAATTAAGTTAATTTGAACCTTGTTCTGTCAATGCCAGGCAAGTTGAATTTTAAATGTTATACGTTTATAAAATGTATTAATTACAATATCCAACTAAAACAACAATTATGCTGCTAACATGATTTTTGTTTTTATGCCATGGTCATGGCTAATTAAATATTGCATTAAATCACAAAAGAAGAAACTCAATACTAAACTAAAAGACTCATCAGAAGCCCTTTTGTTAGGAAAGCTTTCAGATGGCAGTGATTGATTTTCCACAGGTTTCAGGAGAGATCCCAGCTGAGCTCTGCTGCAGAGATCAACATTTTCACCATACGTTATGCAAGTCCCATTATTTCAGCATCCTGCAATCTCATTGTCCAGGATTTTAAACTAAGTCTCTGCCATGACTATTCTCTGAAGATTCGTCAAAACTACTTTCTAAGCATATTTTGCAAGATCATGAAATAATCCCTGTTTCCATTGCTAAAAACTCCTGCATGCTATTCTTCACTCGATTTGGGGTTTATCTTATCCTTAGTTGCCTTTTGATAAGCATCAGAAACCATTTATTTTCATGCACAAAGACTAATCCAACTATTGACTTTGTATTGCGTAAGGCGGCCTCCTTGTCATTTCTGACTTATAACAAAAAAACAGAACAATGTCTAAAAGCTGAAATGTGACAAGGTGTACAGCAAACAAGCTAAAAAAAACACTTAACTACGTTTTTATAAGCTGTCGACCCCCAAAAAAACCCAGAGCGTTCATCAGGAAGAATGGGTCAATTTTGGGATCATGACACTCAGTATTCCTCAGTATGCCTACGTGTACAGTAAACAGTTTGTCAAATATCTTGCACAGAACAACCTCCTGGACAACAACCAATCTGGATTCAAAAGCGGCCACTCGACTGAGACTGCCTTGCTCTCGGTTACTGAAGCACTGAGACAGGCAAAAGCAGCTTCCAAATCCTCAGTACTCATCCTGCTGGATCTGTCTGCTGCTTTTGACACAGTTCACCACCAAATCCAGGTAGGTCCTTCATGGTGTCATGGAGAGGTGAAGTGTCTAAGTTACATCAAATAGCTACTGGAGTTCCTCAGGGCTCAGTGCTTGGACCACTTCTCTTCTCCATCTACATGTCATCTCTAGGATCTGTCATCCAGAAACATGGCTTTTCCTATCACTGCTATGCTGATGACACTCAACTCTACTTCTCATTTCAACCAGATGATCCCACAGTTGGGGTTCGGATCGCTGCCTGCCTGACAGACATTTCTGCCTGGATGAAGGAACAACACCTTCAACTCAATCTAGCAAAGACAGAACTGCTTGTGGTCTCAGCCAACCCAGCACTTCACCATACTCTCTCCATTCAGCTCGGTTCATCAACCATAACTCCGTCCAGGACAGCCAGGAACCTTGGAGTTGTGATTGATGATCAGCTAAAATTCACTGACCACATTACTGCAACAACCTGGTCCTGCAGATTTGCGCTATATGATGTTTTATTAACAAAGTTCGGGAGGAGCACGTTCAGATAATTGACACAGGTGGAGGAGCATGTTCAGATAATTGACACAGGTGGAGAGTACTCAGCTAATCAACAAAGAGGTGTATATATACGCAGCCGTCTCACCTCCATTTTGTTGACAGTTCATCAGCATCCCTCCACCACCCCTTCTCCACGTTTCTGCTCTTTTAGTTCTAACCACTTACATACGGGGGGTACTCTGGGCTCGGGCCAAAGTCCGAGCTCGAAGCCCTCCCCCCGGACAGCACGCCAAATACGCATTAAATTTACTCCATGAATTATATGTAAGTGTGAACTCGTGAAACAACATTAGGAAGATTAGACCCTTCCTATCAGAGCAGGCCACTCAACTCCTGGTCCAAGCTCTTGTACTCTCCAGACTGGACTACTGTAATTCTCTTCTAGCGGGCCTTCCAGCATCCACTGTTAAACCCATGCTGCTGATCCAGAACGCAGCGGCGAGAGTGGTCTTCAACGAGCCGAAGAGAGCACACGTCACGCCTCTCTTCATCAGTCTTCACTGGCTGCCGATAGCCGCGCGAATCAAATTCAAGGCTCTGGTTCTCGCCTACAAAGCAACCGCAGGCTCTGCACCAGTATACCTAAACTCGCTTGCTCAGACTTACACACCCTCCAGAAGCTTGCGTTCTGCAAGTGAACGACGCCTAGTGGTGCCATCTCAAAGAGGCATGAAATCCCTCTCTAGGACCTTTTCTTGGACCGTTCCCACCTGGTGGAATGACCTGCCTGTCTCAGTTCGAGCAGCCGAGTCTGTAGCCATTTTCAAAAAACATCTCAAGACACTTCTTTTCCAGCAGCACTTGACCAATAAAGAATAGCACTTATCACTCTATTCGTTTCTGTTTGTTATTTAATTAAAAAAAAAAAAAAACTGTCCTATGTGTTTTGTTTCGTGAGACTTGTTACAGCGCTTGCATATTGTTGCCCTTGACTGGTCTTGGTTGCTTCTATTACTCTCATTTGTAAGTCGCTTTGGATAAAAGCGTCTGCTAAATGACTAAATGTAAATGTTAATGTAAATATCCAAATGTCAGTTTAATATATTATATTTCCTGTCCCCTCCAGTGGGCGTAGTTCTCAGTGTAATATCACATATCGTGCTCTGTCTCTATTGCATGTCTGCACTCGTTTTTTGGGTCAAGAGCCTATAAACACTTCTGGGTTTTTGGTTCTGGGTTTTTTAGCTTGTTTTCTGCAATCCTTGTCACATTTCACCTTTTAGACATTGTTCTTTTTTTGTTATAAGTCAGAAATGACAAGGAGACCGCTTCACGCAATACAAAGTCAATGGAGAGCGTTGGTTTGTTTCATATACAGGTCCTTCTCCAAAAATGAGCATATTGTGATAAAAGTTCATTATTTTCCATAATGTAATGATAAAAATTAAACTTTCATATATTTTAGATTCATTGCACACCAACTGAAATATTTCAGGTCTTTTATTGTTTTAATACTGATGATTTTGGCATACAGCTCATGAAAACCCCAAATTCCTATCTCAAACAATTAGCATATTTCATCCGACCAATAAAAGAAAAGTGTTTTTGATACAAAAAAAGTCAACCTTCAAATAATTATGTTCAGTTATGCACTCAATACTTGGTCGGGAATCCTTTTGCAGAAATGACTGCTTCAATGCGGCGTGGCATGGAGGCAATCAGCCTGTGGCACTGCTGAGGTGTTATGGAGGCCCAGGATGCTTCGATAGCGGCCTTAAGCTCATCCAGAGTGTTGGGTCTTGCGTCTCTCAACTTTCTCTTCACAATATCCCACAGATTCTCTATGGGGTTCAGGTCAGGAGAGTTGGCAGGCCAATTGAGCACAGTAATACCATGGTCAGTAAACCATTTACCAGTGGTTTTGGCACTGTGAGCAGGTGCCAGGTCGTGCTGAAAAACAAAATCTTCATCTCCATAAAGCTTTTCAGCAGATGGAAGCATGAAGTGCTCCAAAATCTCCTGATAGCTAGCTGTATTGACCCTGCCCTTGATAAAACACAGTGGACCAACAACTCGTGTTTCAGACCTTGGGAGCCGTCCAGTTCTCCAGAGTCCGCGGCGAGCCATGCCGTTCCTGCCCAGCACCCTGCGCTACGTGATGGGCTCCAGGCGTTGCTTTCTGGAGGTTGTCCAGAGGAGAGGACCTCACCTTCACTCTTCTTTTGCAATCTGCCCCATCTCCTCCCCGCCCACTTGCCCCCTGGGCAATATCACTGCAACCCCAACATTTGTGTCTGGAAGATTTCACAACATAAGCCCTGTGTCTCTCCTCAAAGAGCTTTTGCAATGGAAAGAGTTTTTAAAGGGAAAGTTCACCCAAAAATAAAAATTCGGTCATCATTTATTCACCCTCAAGTTCACCTTGTTGAACACAAAAGAAGATATTATGAAGAATGTTGGTAAACAAGACCAATTGACTTCCATAGTAGATCAAATATACTATGGAAGTCAATGGGTGCCGTCAATATATATATACAGCTCTGGAAAAAATTAAGAGACCACTTAATGTTAATGTAAATGAGAAATCACTGTTAGGTGGTCTCATATTTTTCCAGAGCTGTATATTTCCTGCAGTACAGTATTGAAGGCTTGTTGCATTGTTTCTGTCATTGTTTACAGGATGTTTGCAGGATGATGAGTGTGCAGTATCTGCACTGCATGCACTGAATGTTACTGTATGCAGTCGACAGAGATGCAGAAATGTCCCCTGACCACCGTCCAACCATTCAAACAATCTCATCTGCTCATGTACTGGCAATCATCCACACTACTTTAACAGCGTTTCAGTTAAGGGGGCCGTCCTGCGCTCTGATTGGCCGAGCGCTGAGGTGTGTCGGGGGGTGTGTCAGTGCGTCCGCGCGATCATCTGTGCGTCGTGACGCCGTTTCCGTGCGGCGTAAGAGACCTGCAGCTGCAGTTTGACAGCGGCGGAGACGCGCGGCGAGACGCAGCGGAGGTTATGTGTTTATATGAATTATATAAATGATATTCAGCTGCAGTGATCGCGCTGACAGCACCGCCACCGGCTTATTGACGCCTCGAGACGCGATGTTTGACGAGCACTGGCTGCTGCCGCTAAAGGTGACTCATTGTTGCTGTTTGTCAGGGTCAGTGCTGTATGTGAAGTCAAAGGAGAGCGTTCTATTCTATTCTATTCTATTCTATTCTATTCTATTCTATTCTATTCTATTATATTATATTATATTATATTATATTTTGCTTTGTTTTATTATGTTCAGTCATGTTCTGTTTTGTTCTATAGTTCTATAGTTACTGTATTTATATATAATGTTTTAGATATTTTAGCATTCTAACGCTTATCTGAGCACATCAGACCGTTTTGTTGACATTATCCCTTTTGGATTTGAGAAGAGCAAGAGATTCTTGCTCCTGTAATGAAACAGTTACATAAAGTGTGTGTGTGTGTGTCTATATAAGGCAAAAAATTACAAACTGTGCCTTTAACTTTAATATTAGTGAAAACAATAAAAGTATGTAAATCAGGCTTTGTTTATATTTGTAGGTTAATCTCACAATTTAATAATATACTAGTAGCTTGTATACAGTACAGTTCTGTGCAAAAGTCTTAGGCTCGCTAGTATTTTTACACACAAAAAGTGGGTTTAAGCCAGTTATTTATATCTTTTGCTGTAGTGTGTCAGTAGGAAATATCAGTTTACATTTATAAATGAATTGGCATTAATTGTAATAATCCAGTGAGATTTGTGTGTGCATCAAGAGTCTGACAATAGTCTCTGTGCTCCACATGGAGATCTGATCTCATCTTCACGAGTCTGTCTGTGATTACATGAAGAAACATCAAAACCTCCAGAAGAACTGAGGCAACGTCTCCCAGACACTTGAGGAACGCTTCCCGCAGAACTACAGGAACTGGTGTAGGAACAGATGCAGGAGACACAAGCTTTGAAACGCAAAGGGTGCTCACCCCAAATATCCATTTGATTTAGTTCATAGAAGTGAAATCATAAATAAAAGCTATTTATGTTATTATTTTTGACAGCATTCTCCCTTTAAAGCATTCTGACCAGTGCCTAAACTGTTCCCAGTACTGTAGTTCTGCAGGAAGCTTTCCTCAAGTGTCTGGGAGACGTCGCCTCAGTTCTTCTGGAGTTTTTTCTGTTTCTTCATGTAATCACAGACGGACTCGATGATGCTGAGATCAGACCGGCTGAAAAAAAAAGAAATCTCACTGGATTATTACAATGAATTGCAAAATGAATGTTTGGAAATGTAAACTGATACTGACACACTACAGCAAAAGATATAACTGGCTTAAAAACATTTTTCCTGTGAAAATACTAACGTGCCTAAGACGTACTATACTATAAACATTTTTATATGACATCATTAATATACAATAGTAATTATTCTTAAAGGCATGTAAGATTTTTTTATTAAAATATCCAAAAGCACTAAAAACAATGTTATATATTTTGTTGACTTACATTATCCCAGATGTTTCCAAGAATGTGTAAATCCAGAGAAATAAGCGATTTAACCAGGACACGGACTGTTCGTCGCATTGACGTCATACCCGCGTTACCCTCGATTTCCGTTTTATTTTGTAGAAACCATGGAAACACCAAAGACACTTTGATATATGATGTGTTTTATGAGACAGGTGAGCAACTGTCTGGATCGTTCATGGACAGAAAACTACTCATTGTTCTCCAGCTCAACACAGTTAGTCTTATTGCTTTACCATTACTAATATTGATCTAGCTCACTGCAGTGTGAACAAGTGTCTCATAGCAGCCGCGGAGCGAACGCACAGAGTAGCATTATAACATAACTTTAAACACACTCAAATGTGTTTAATATGATAAAATCAGGCTTTGTTTATATTTGTAGGTTAATCTCACAATTCAAAAAAAAAAAATCATAATACTTTTGCATAAAAGACTAGTTACCTATTTTAAGCACAGTTAACTTTTTTTCTATGGTTTTGTATTATTTGACTACACTGGAGTTAGAGCTTGCAAGACTCTAAACAAAATAAAATAGACAACTAAACAAAATAACTTAATTTTCTAGAAATTGTGACAAAATGTTAATGTCTATTTTAGGTCAGCCCTCGAATAAAGATTGTTCTAGTCAACAACAAGTAGTCATTTCAACTAATGTTGTCACGATACCAAAATTATGACTTCGATACGATACCTGACTAAAATAACTCGATACTGATACTAAATCGATACCACAGCAAAAAAACAGTAATTGAATATTATGACAGAACTTACTATTCATTTATATATATATATATTAGGGGTGGCAGGGTTCGGTTCGTATCAAGGTTTTAGGGTCATGGATCTCGGTTCTGTAGGGTTCTTGTTGTTTTTTCTTTTAATCGTTAACACTCTAGAAATTCACTTCAGCATATAATTATCCACAATTTAGGATAGAGTATTACATTTTTTTTTATATCATGTAGAAGTTTTTTCCTAACTGGCTGTCTGCTTGCGCTGTCTACCGAGTCCGACACATTGGCGTAGCATTTTTCATGTTAATCATGTCAATTTTGATCAGAACAATGCACTGCGGCTTTAATTCAGCGTGAGCAGCTTTTTGCCCAAACTTCAAAGGCCTGTTTAAATTATTAAAACTAGAAGCATATCTTAACTTTAATGTTACATTTATCTTATGAACTACTCATATTACAGCATGATATATGCATGTGTGTTTGGGACAGAGGGGTTTTTAAATAAATTTTTTTTATTTGAATTTGGTTCATAGATATATTTCTCATGTTTGTGAGGCAATTACACTCTGAGTTTCATTTCTGAGGTTCATTTTAGTGAAGTGCTTCAGTTCACAGAGACAGAGACAGCAGAAAGCGTATCCTGATTGTTTTCTTTATTTCACGAAAAGCACAAAGTTTTATCGTTATTGTGAGTTTACACAAATAAAAGGAGACGTAGTGAGTGAAACTTACCCACATGCAAGGGTTGATAAAAAAAGAATGCACAAAGCTAGAATTAGCATGTTTAGATATTCATACAACTAAATATTCTAGGGGCCATGAAACTTTTGTAAAAATTGAAAAATGCTGGCTCTGGCTGGCAACAACAACAAATAAATGCTGGCGGGAAAGAGTTAAAAGACAAAGCTGAATCGTTTAGGAATAAGATTGGATAGGTTTTTAAATCGAGATCTTTTAATGGTTAATTGTGCATGCATCTCTGCTTGGTACTTGGACTATTATGTAAATACCATGATTTATGAATTTGGCAATCATTGAGTATCAAGTGGAATAACCATCTGTATTATATGGTATAACCACAGTATCACTTCATGATAGTTTAGTGGTTAATACTATCCTTTAATCCAGTGTTGACCTCTCTGTTGTATCCGCTTGCTGAGCATGCGTTTATTTACTAGACCTTCTCATCGTCCCGCAGGCTTCCTCTAATCTGCGTTTACTGCGCTGTTTTTCTCCCGGGCCTGGTGTAATTTACTCTAAACTGCTCTGCCACAGCACATCTGTGATGTTAAGGGCGCCTTCTTCAAATATTCAACACGATAAAGCTGGTTGCAGTGTTATCAGACAGATTGCTTATGCTTTTAATGTGTTTGCAGAGCTGGAATAGAGCGTTTATTGTGTGGTAAATGGCTATCTTAGAAGACCTAGACTGATTCAATAGAGTTTAGGAATAGTTGCTATGATATTCAAGTCTTTAGATTTGGATTTTTCTTATCTTAAACCAAAGTGTAAGTGTAATAATGATGTTTGCTTTAATAGTAATTAGCCTTACTGGTAGGGATGCATGATATTTCGGCCACCATATCGGTATCGGCCATTTTAAATTTTATCGCTATCTGCCCAATAAGAACATTTTGCCGATATATAAAGCCGATAAATGATCAGCTGAGACACTCGGCATGTTCTGCTAGAAACATGATTGAAATCACATCAAAAAGTGAAACATGTGCAGTGCAAGTCTGTCATATAGGCTACAGAAAATATACTGTAGAGAGCATCATAATTGTGAGACTTCTGTTTTTGTAATCAGGCTCTCAAAAATTATATAAAAATGTGTATTTAGATTTATCAGCTAATATATCGGTTACTATCGGCTTTCAAATATAAAGAATTATCGGTTATCGGCCAAAATGTTCATATCGGGCCAAAATCTGAGCATGTTAATTCATTTGTCCACCTGTTTTTATTGGCTCCAACTCTACTGTGACGAGCAGAAGCATTGCGTTCAGTGATATAACTGCAGTTGAGTCCCAATAAACTCAAATATTTCGGCAGTTTTGACAGTGAAACTGGTGCTGTCAACAGATACGGGCATGTTGCTGGACACGAGTTCTCGCATTCACACTGTGTGTTGCAGCATGCATTGCCATGACTCCCTGTAATTTGACCCAGATCTTACAGTACCTGTCTCAGATTTACCAGCTACATAAACGCCATCTGGGTTTTTCCATCTCAGTGAATAATAACTGATGTGTCATAATTTTCTGGTTGGTTTGCATTACCAGTTCTTCAGGTTGCATTGAAATTAGGACTATAATACAGTATAACTCATGCATTATATTCATGTCTTCTCAAATCATGTGATTTTACATTTTTGTAAATCTTAACTTGTTTTTCTACCAAATAATGACTGTAATGTCACATCATGTGACTTTAGAAGTCATTTGGACTATTCTTTTATGTTTTATTATTTTGATGTATATCCGGCTTCTCAAAAAAGAACTGTAGGGCGGGGCTTTATTTTTTTCTGTGGGAAATTGATTGGATGGTTGTGGTTTGTTATTGGTGGATCTCATGTGAGTGACAGGTTGTCATATTTGGTTATTCCAATTTTAGAATGTTCTAGAAAGCGCTCTGTAAACTAGAACTAGTTCTGGTTTAACAAATTGGAAACCCGTAATTGTGGTAATTCCAACATTTGTCATTTCTGCTACACACTGGTTTAGTTGTGTAACTTGTATTGTCTGGCTAATGCAACAGACCCCTGGACACAAAGCAGACTCTCCTATTCTTGCTGCGGGGCCAGTGTTTAAATTACTAAAGCATACACACTGCTTGAAGCACCAACCCCCCATAAACTTGCATAACCGGACGTTCTGCGAGGGTCATTGAGTTTACCTTGTGTTTTCTTAGTTGTGTTAACCTTTATTTTTTCTTTAAGTTTCAAGTTTACCTGTCTTGACATCTGTGGAGTATTTTAGTGTTTTGTAACTGTAGTCTTTGCAAAGTATATTTACTGAAAAAAATTATTTTCCCATATTAAAGTAATAGTTTAAAATCGTTCATTATTTACTCACCCTAAGTTGTGTTGTCCATGCAACAAAATTCCATGGAATTTTTAAACTCTCACATGTATCGTTTGAATTTTAGTGATTCCGATTCCAATTCCAATTCTTTTGACTCTACAGTCATTGCTCCCTATTGCCCGAATCAAGATGGCGACGTTTTAAGTCCAAGCCTCGTTACCTTTATCTGGATGACGTGTCACTCATGGCAAGATGGCGGCGGCTATCGGGAGGCATTGTGGTACCTCGCGAAGCTCCTTTAGAAGACTCCCGTGGCGATTTATTGTTTTATCCGACCAACCAACAGATTTATTAAGCTGCTGTCACTTTAAGACTTAATGCACGGATCCAAATATAATGTTACACATGCGTTCACTTAAGACATAACTGACAGTATTTGATCATTTTGTGTGCATTTCTACATTCAAGCGCAAGAAAACGTGAATGACAACTTAGAGAATTGGGTTCTCGTTCGTGTCTTCTTTGGCTTGAATGGTTTAATGCTGCCTTCACATGCTATTGGAATTATCGTAAATACGAGTTTCCTAGGTAAAAACTGCACATGGACACCCTCTGATGTCGTGTTTACCACTGGGAAGTTGGAAAAAAATTCCCGAGATGGGCGTGCCATAAACTTTAAACATGGTGGCGTGAAGAAATACTGGTGTGACGTGTTATTTATTCGTTTTTCACCCCCCAAAACAGCTTGATCGTCTTGTCTTGTCATTAATGTAGTGCATTTTTACATACACAGCGAAAATATTCTGCATTTGAGCTGCATTACAGAATCGGCAGAAAGCGGCCTGGATGTAAATGTTTATAGCCTATGGTTATCAGTGCATGTGACATTAGCTACATATAATGTTGGTTTTAATATGAATTCCTGGTCATTCCAACAACAAAAGCACTTGACTGCAACAAGCTCGTAATCACGACTTCTGAAGTGGGAATTATGACATTTCCGATAGCACGTAAAGGCAGCATAAAACCACATTAAAATGCGCACACAGGAATCAATAAGTGGAATTGGAATTTTTATTTTATAACATTTTCAGATTCCTGACTTTAAGTATCCGATTCCAGAATTGGAACTGACTTTCGATTCCCAACCCTACTCACATTTGAAGTAACTAGTTTGAATGTGCAGAAACCTTCGATGTTTTAATCCATTTAAAGCCTAAATGTTTTAGGTTTCTGTATTCTTATTTGCATGTGCATTTGCATTTCTATGCAATTAATGTTTAATTGCAGACATGCAAATAAGAACGTTAACCCAGGATTTACAAATGTACAGTGTGAAACTCAAAATCTTACTAGCTAGGATTAATTAGTAACTCTGAGTACAGTGTCAGACGTGTAAGAGATAACATACAGTCAGACGGTCATAAACGCTAAATAAACACAAAGCTTAAATTACCCTTAAGGAGTTTTTATTGCGCAAAATGACCATCTAACTGTAAATTACCTGCTTACCAAAAAAATAAATAAATGGATGTGAATTATTGATTTGAGTTTAACTATTTTATTATGTGTGGGTAAAGAGAATGCAAAGTGATGCAAAAAACAAAACAAATAGTTAAGCAGTAAATATTTTAAAATATTTGGCCACAGAAGGCCATGATTGACCATTGAAAAACAAGACAAGGCCGTAACCAGGTCTTAGACATTTTTGGCGTGGGGGGGTTTGGTCTTATTGGTTTATTTAAAGGATTTCAATTATTAAAGGATTTAAAAGGATTTAAGGAAATAAAGAAAAAGAAATAAAAATGGTAAAAGTTATTGTAGCCTATTGCAGTTATGAAATAGGTTAATCTATATGCACAAATATAATTTTTTACAATATGCACACAATCACTCTTATTTACGTCTGCCTCATATGTAAAAATGCAAAATGTCTTCTTGTGACGTCAAATACAAACCCTGAAACGAGTAAAACCGAATCTGCCTCCATTAGTCCCGCTACATGTTAGATTAAGGCCTTTAGTTTTCAAGTAATTATCATCACAAATTTCCTCTCGTGTCAGAACATGTTGTGCTTCTTCTGTCTGCCTCTCTGCACGTTTTCTTGCTCTCAAAATCATTAAGCAAAATGCTAAATCTCTCCTTGCCTCTTCCTGAGGGTTTTTGTCTGACTTGTGTTCTACCGTCTGGAATCTGAAACGTCTAATTCTTTTATAGTTATTCAGTAAAAGAATGGAAATGTTCTCACTTTGTCGGTCCCCCCGAACACGCTGTTTATTTTCCTAAAACAGGATTTTCAAGTTGGGCTGACAAGTTTTTTCTATCCTAACCACCTGTCCGTGTCTCTGTATGTGTTAACATCAACGTCTCAATGACTAGAACATGTACACTACCAACTGTTTTTCCCTGTACTAATCCCAATGCTCTTTTGAAAACAGAAACATCTCCTGTTGTGTTCCAAAGAACAGTTATGAATTATTAGGAAGTTTTGGAACAACATGAGGGTAAAATTATGATAAAATCTAAATTTTGATCCCTTTATTTGTCACTTTTCCTGTAAATTTATTCACATATGCATGCATGAACAATTGTATGTGCACAGACAGCTTCTTCCTCCCTCAGAGTTTTTCACTTTGTCTAAGCATAGCCACGCACGTATTATGTATTTATTGCAACATCAGCACATTGGGTTTGAAGAGACCTGTTGAAATACAACACCACATTTTGATTTACTCAGGCAAGGCGGGTTTGTCTAAAACCAGTGACAGACGGAAAGACAGACTGACTTAATTGATCCCCGAGGGGAATTTCAGTTTAAGTCAACACAGAGCAGATTTAAATGTGTCATTCCCTGCGCTTTGACCTGATCTGCTGTCGTCTCACTGCAGTTTTAATCTCAGAAGCTACTGGAGTTTTGTTCACTGCTTAAGTCTGTCTGATGAGCACTCCATCACACTAAATGACCATGTCAGAGACAGACAAACCGTAAGCAGCTCAGGAGAGATTGTGACTTAATGAGCCAAGATTCTCTGCTGAGGCCTGCAGGCGCTGTAACAACCACACTGTCCAATTTACGCCTGTAGCTTCTTTCAGTTTTACCCAGTAAATGAGGTATTGAGCACTGCACAAAGTCAGAAATGACTGTGATTGCTTGTGCAAAAGTTGTTCCACCACAATGCCAGGCTGTTGCTATGCAGTTGTTAGGGTTGCTGTGTGCGATTGCTATGCAGTTGCTGTGCAGTTGATGTGCAGTTGATGGGTTGTTGCTGGATAGATGCTGAGCGGTTCAATGGGTGGTTGCTGTGTGGATGCTGTACAGTTGCTGGGTGTATGTTGGGCAGTTGCTAGGTGGATGCTGGGCGGTTGCTGGGTGGATGCTGGGTTGTTGCTAGCTGGATGCTGGTCGGATGCTGGGTGAATGCTGGGTGGTTGCTGTGTAGATGCTGTGCAGTGGTTGTGCGATTGCTGGGCATTGGCTAGGTGGTTGCTGGGTGGATGCTGTGCGGTTGCTGGGTGAACGCTGGGTGGTTGCTGTGTAGATGCTGTGCAGTGGTTTTGCGATTGCTGGGCATTGGCTAGGTGGTTGCTGGGTGGATGCTGTGCGGTTGCTGGGTGGAGGCTGTGCAGTTGCTGGGTGAATGCTGGGTGGTTGCTGTGTAGATGCTGTGCAGTGGTTGTGCGATTGCTGGGCATTGGCTAGGTGGTTGCTGGGTGGATGCTGTGCGGTTGCTGGGTGAACGCTGGGTGGTTGCTGTGTATATGCTGTGCAGTGGTTTTGCAATTGCTGGGCGATGGCTAGGTGGTTGCTGGGTGGATGCTGTGCGGTTGCTGGGTGGAGGCTGTGCAGTTGCTGGGTGAATGCTGGGCGGTTGCTGTGCAGATGCTGTGCAGTGGTTGTGCGATTGCTGGGCAATGGCTAGGTGGTTTCTGGGTGGATGCTGGGTGGTTGCTGTGTAGATGCTGTGCAATTGCTGGGCATTGGCTAGGTGGTTGCTGGATGGATGCTGTGCGGTTGCTGGGTGAATGCTGAGTGAATGCTGAGTGAATGCTGGGTGGATGCTGAGTGAATGCTGAGTGAATGCTGGGTGGATGCTGGGTGAATGCTGGGTGGATGCTGGGCGGTTGCTGGGTGAACGCTGGGTGGTTGCTGTGTAGATGCTGTGCAGTGGTTTTGCAATTGCTGGGCATTGGCTAGGTGGTTGCTGGGTGGATGCTGTGCGGTTGCTGGGTGGAGGCTGTGCAGTTGCTGGGTGAATGCTGGGCGGTTGCTGTGTAGATGCTGTGCAGTGGTTGTGCGATTGCTGGGCAATGGCTAGGTGGTTTCTGGGTGGATGCTGTGCAGTGGTTGTGCGATTGCTGGGCAATGGCTAGGTGGTTTCTGGGTGGATGCTGGGCGATTGCTGTGTAGATGCTGTGCAGTGGTTCTGCAATTGCTGGGCATTGGCTAGGTGGTTGCTGGATGGATGCTGTGCGGTTGCTGGGTGAATGCTGAGTGAATGCTGAGTGAATGCTGGGTGGATGCTGAGTGAATGCTGAGTGAATGCTGAGTGAATGCTGGGTGGATGCTGGGTGAATGCTGGGTGGATGCTGTGCGGTTGCTGGGTGAATGCTGGGTGGATGCTGTGCGGTTGCTGGGTGAATGCTGTGCAGTTGCTGGGTGAATGCTGGGTGGATGCTGTGCGGTTGCTGGATGAATGCTGTGCAGTTGCTGGGTGAATGCTGGGTGGATGCTGTGCGGTTGCTGGGTGAATGCTGTGCAGTTGCTGGGTGAATGCTGGGTGGATGCTGTGCAGTTGCTGGGTGAATGCTGTGCAGTTGCTGGGTGAATGCTGGGTGGATGCTGTGCGGTTGCTGGGTGAATGCTGGGTGGATATGTGCAGTTGCTGGGTGAATGCTGGGTGGATGCTGTGCAGTTGCTGGGTGAATGCTGTGCAGTTGCTGGGTGAATGCTGGGTGGATGCTGTGTGGTTGCTGGGTGAATGCTGGGTGGATATGTGCAGTTGCTGGGCGAATGCTGGGTGGATGCTGTGTGGTTGCTGGGTGAAGGCTGGGTGGATGCTGTGCGGTTGCTGGGTGAATGCTGGGTGGATGCTGTGCGTTTGCTGGGGGGAATGCTGGGTGGATGCTGTGCAGTTGCTGGGTGGATGCTGTGCGGTTGCTGGGTGAATGCTGTGTAGATGCTGTGCGGTTGCTGGGTGGATGCTGGGCTATTGCTGGGTGGATGCTGTGCGGTTGCTGGGTGAATGCTGTGTAGATGCTGTGCGGTTGCTGGCTGAATGCTGGGTGGATGCTGTGCGGTTGCTGGGTGAATGCTGGGTGGAGGCTGGCCCATTGGGGGGTGAATGCTGGGGGGATGCTGGGCGGTTGCTGTGTAGATGCTGTGCAGTTGCTGAGTGGAGGCTGGGCGATTGCTGAGTGGATGCTGGGCGGTTGCTGTGTAGATGCTGTGCAGTTGCTGAGTGAATGTTGGGCGGTTGCTGTGTAGATGCTGTGCAGTTGCTGGGTGGAGGCTGGGCGATTGCTGGGTGGTTGCTGTGTAGATGCTGTGCAGTTGCTGGGTGAATGGTGGGTGGAGGCTGGGCGATTGCTGGGTGAATGCTGGGTGGATGCTGGGCGGTTGCTGGGCGGTTGCTGTGTAGATACTGTGCAGTTGCTGGGTGAATGCTTAATGGTCCAAGTCAAAAGAGACAAAATATTAATACACAACAGCATTAGTTTTTCCTAAGATTTATGTTTTCACTTTTTCACAAATTTTTCTTGACAAGCTTTTTTTTAGCCTAATTCATTGATTTGTTTTGTTATTCTTCACGTTAAGGTGGATAACAGGTGAATGTCATGAATCTGCATTAAACCTCTATAATGTGATGTATATCTTACCCAGGGCAAGGGTCTAGTTGATTTCATTTAACAGGATTTGATTGAATCATGAAAATGCATTACTGGCTATTGTGGCTAATATTATTTCCCCCGTATGTGCAGATTGCAAGTTGTTTTAGAGGTGAATTTATTGTTTTTGGAGATGAACTGAGACTACTAGGTTTCTGTATTTTTTGTCATTTTCAGGTATAGTGTAGTTTTTGATTGCAGCAATTGCACTATTTTACTTTTCAGATCTTAGCAGTTTTTTAGTTTGTACTTTCAGTTAGTTTTGTTTTCATACTTATATTGATGGCTTATTGCCCTTAGAGTCAAACCCTGAACATCCACTGATCCTTCACTAAACACAAACAGATTAAGAGCCGTTTAGTCATTTAAACTGATTTAACTACCATGTGACCTAATTCCACTCAAATGAAAGCACTTCCCCGTTGTTTCAGCACTTTTAAACTGTTAAAGGATGACTTGTGGCTTTCAGATCGTCGCGCTCCCACACACTGATGTTCTGCAGCCTTAATGTTACGGTGATAGTGTTACCGTGAGAAGTGGGCCATCCTTTTTGGTGTCTGGTTTTGTTGACCGTGTCGGCCCCTCATCCACCCCCAACCCACGTTTGAGGTCACGTTGTGTGTTGAATTGCAACTTGAAACAAGACACATACGGCAGACGTGTGAAGCATTTGCCACTGAACCCTGCTGGACGATTAGTACTTTCCATATATAAAGACACACAAACATCAGATCACGTGTATAAACTCAAGAGGAAGGTGGGGTTTTGTTGTGGTTTTTCACATGCTGTTCTGTCTCTAATCCTAGTAGGAATGAAGCTCATTTGTTTTGTATTTTTTATGGTTTTGCTTGTATATGCCTATCTTTGATGGATTTCATGCATTGATGACTTTCAGGACACTTCATTCAAACAGACTGTAAGTGTATTTAGCGTTACTGTCTGAGCCGCCCTATATCTCGGTTTTAATCCGCTCTTATTATAATACTATAGCAGGAGTTGTCATTGATTAAGATCGTCCTTGGCCGTCCAAGACTCTGTCCTAAAGCTAATAACTAATCCATTACTCCTCATATTTGTTGGTCATAGCTCCAACCTTATAATGAACTTAATTTGTTATTAATTATATTGTGTATGAGCAATAAAACATAAGTTTCATGCTATTTAAAGGGATAATACCATTAAAAACAGGATATTTCTTTAATCTTGGGTAATAAACAAGTTCAGTGTACACTATTAATCTAGGCCTGTGTCAATGTAATCACACATATACAAATTGCAATCATATATCATTTATATATTACTTTTTTCACATATTGTATCAATAAAGATGCTTAAGTATAGGTATTTTTTTAATCTGGATATTTTCTACTGGTCAAGTAATGAAAAAGCAGGTCTTCATTTTTCTGTGGTATCAAATATATATAATTATATTGGCTGAATTTGCTACTGTATCTTTATATTTTAAACCATATTTAACCTTCTAGTGCTGTTTGGTCATTTCTGACCAAAATTTGTACGTTTTTTTTTTTTTTTTTTTTTGAAAAGGTTCAAACATGGCACGAAACTTTAAAAAAAAAAAGGTCTTTAAAAAAAGACCAAACTTAAGTTCATTGTTGGGGGTAATGCATTACAAGTAACTTGAGTTACGTAATCAGATTACTTTTTCAAGTAACTAGTGAAGTAACGCATTACTTTTAAAATTTACAACAAAATATCCGAGCTACTATTTCACATTCATTTGACTGACAGCTCTCCTGTCCCCATGTTAAGAAAAATCAAGAGTAAGTGAAAAGGCGTTGTGTGTGAACATGTTATTATAGCTCTAGACTAAATGTGAGCATTTATTCATCTCACTTGCACAATAAAGATTAAGTACTCATCAAAATGAATAAAATCAGTCAAATGCAAAATCAGAATACTATGCAAACCTCCAATAATTACATATTAAATAAATAAACTATTTTTATACATTTAAACTACCTTTATTGACCAATGTTTTGCTGTTAACTTTCAATGATTCAGTTAAACCAAAAGCAAAAATTACTTTAGATTTTTTGTTTTTATTGGTGAAGTAAGAGTGTTAAAAGATGTTCTACTGCGTCCTAGTCTTCCATTGTTTATAACTGCAGCACAGCTGAAAGGTTTGTTTGAGCTGCGCCCTCAACTGTACATGTGTGAATTTGCATTTGTTTATCATTTCAATTTTGATGTGAAGAGGTCTTTACATTTGCACATAACTTTTTTGTTATAAAAAACAAAGGTGAGAAAAAGTAATGCAAAAGTAGCGTAGCGCATTACTTTTCTTAAAAATGTAACTAAGTAACTCAATTAGTTACTTTTTAAGGGAGTAACACAATATTGTAATGCATTACTTTTCAAAGTAACTTTCCCCAACACTGCTTCAGTCTGTGCTCCAAAGCCTTCAAGATTTATGCCGGTTTAAGTTGGAAATTAAATTTTCAGGTCCATGCTCAAAAAGTGAATAAATGGAATAAATGAATAAATGGAAAACTACTGCATAAATACAATTTAGTACCATAAAATCCCCTAAAAATACAAAATATTAAATAAAAAAACATTATCAAATTAAAATATAGTGCAATCATTTCATTTAAATAAAAAGTACAGAATAGACATGTATCTCAACTTGCCTGTTGCAAAATGTAAACAATATTATTGTTTGCTAAATGCATCTATAAGGGATATTAAGACATTAACATCGGTATAAACATTATCTTAATGTATAAACATTAACATCTGTATTTTCTGTAAAGCTGGTTTGAAACAATGTGTATTGTGAGAAGTGCTATATAAATAAATTTGACTTCAATTTATGAATTTACTTACATGAATCATTTATTTTCCAAAGCTTTCGGTAGATTTCAGAATTGAAACAAGGACGAGCATTCATTCCGAAACACTAATACATTTAATTAGACATTAGGAAAACACCTACAATTCTATTGAGAACAGAAATGTTTTGACAGCATGCACTGATCTAGATTGGAAATAGTATCATCGCTGCCCTGGAGGAACTGTACATGCCATATTGTTGTACTGTCCTGCCTGATAAATACGGTACACATGTACTTCTTGTGGTGCATTGGAAATGCCCTGGCGTATCGCCATGGTCTGTGACTGTGACCACTGGCTGCCCTCTCTCTGTGTCCTGCCATGGTGTCTCAGGCTGAGGTAAGTGAGCAGGGAACAGCGTGTCCTGGCTGGGGGCGATGCGCCGTGTTTAGTGGCTTGTCATCACAGGAGTGAGTAGGTGTTAAACATGGAGCGGCACACATTCAACAAGCTCGCATTACATACAGGACCTTTGTTTATTTGCACAAGTCTTACATAATCGTGAAGCGGTGAAATATTTATTCTTGGTGTCCTGATCGCCTTTTTTTGGATGCATGGAGGCAGTAGGCGATTAAAAGCTATACAGTCCCTGACAAAAGTTGTGTCGCTTATCTATTTTGTAGAAACACCTGCTATTAACCTGATTTTTAATTAATCAATTGGTGTTAGAAATAGCTCATATGAAAAGCTAAAACCCTCCCAAATGACGTTTAATGCACTGAAATAAATTAGTTTCACTGAAAAAAGATTTATCATTTAATCAAGACAGAAAGGTCAAATTTTGGCAAGACAAAAGTTTTGTCGCCTATACAGAAATTGAATAAATTTACTGCAAATACAAAAATATGTCAGCAAATTAAGTAGTGGTGCTGTGAGATCCAAATTTAATATCTTGTATGACTTCCATGAGCTGCATCCATGCGGTTTGGCAAGGACTCATGCAATTTATTGATGAAGTCATCAGGAATAGCAAAGAAAGCAGTCTTGCATGCCTCCCAGAGTTCATCAATATTCTTTGGTTTCGTCTTCCATGCTTCCTCTTTCATCCTACCCCACATATGCTCAATGATGTTCATGTCTGGTGACTGGGCTGGCCAATCCTGGAGCATCTTGATCTTCTTCATCTTGAGGAACTTTGATGTGGAGATGGAAGAATGCGATGGAGCACCATCCTGCTGCAGAATTTGGCCTCTTTTATGGTTGGGAATATAAGAGGTAGCTAAGATTTCTTGGTATTTTAGACTATTGAAGTTGCCTTCCACCCTGTAGATCTCTCGCACACCCCCATACTGGATGTAACCCCAGACAAGGATTTTTCTCCCACCAAACTTCACTGTTTTCCGGGTGAATCTCGGATCCATGCGGGCTCCAGTAGTTCTCCTGCAATATTTGCGGCGACTGTGGTGTAATTCAACAGAAGATTCATCTGAAAAATCCTTCTGCCACTTTTCCAGCGTCCATCCTTTTAGCAGGCTGTGGGCTTTGGCAAATGCCACACAGTTTTTCAATTGTCTTTTGTTTAGTGCTGGCTTCTGGGCACTGATTCGACCATGGAGGCCATTTCGAGACAGAATCCGACAAACTGTTCTGGTTGACACAGGGACTTCAGGTGACCAGGTCTCGTGGAGCTCTGCTGCAGTGGAAAATGGGCTGTCTCCAGTCTCTTCAAATCTTTAAGAGCTTCAGTCTCTTCAAATCTCTAGCTGTGGAATTTTTTTTTTGTCTATAATGACACGTCAATTAGGGCCCTATGAAATCAGTATCAAGTATACTTGAAAACAGAAGTTTACTGTAGTATACAGAAAAGTTTAAGTGTATTTGACCTACAGTATTGTTCAAAATAATAGCAGTACAATGTGACTAACCAGAATAATCAAGGTTTTTAGTATATTTTTTATTGCTACGTGGCAAACAAGTTACCAGTAGGTTCAGTAGATTCTCAGAAAACAAACAAGACCCAGCATTCATGATATGCACGCTCTTAAGGCTGTGCAATTGGGGTATTAGTTGAAAGGGGTGTGTTCAAAAAAATAGCAGTGTCTACCTTTGACTGTACAAACTCAAAACTATTTTGTACAAACATTTTTTTTTTCTGGGATTTAGCAATCCTGTGAATCACTAAACTAATATTTAGTTTTATGACCACAGTTTTTTAAAACTGCTTGACATCTGTGTGGCATGGAGTCAACCAACTTGTGGCACCTCTCAGCTGTTATTCCACTCCATGATTCTTTAACAACATTCCACAATTCATTCACATTTCTTGGTTTTGCTTCAGAAACAGCATTTTGATATCACCCCACAAGTTCTCAATTGGATTAAGGTCTGGAGATTGGGCTGGCCACTCCATAACATTAATTTTGTTGGTTTGGAACCAAGACTTTGCCCGTTTACTAGTGTGTTTTGGGTCATTGTCTTGTTGAAACAACCTTTTCAAGGGCATGTCCTCTTCAGCATAGGGCAACATGACCTCTTCAAGTATTTTAACATATGCAAACTGATCCGTGATCCCTGGTATGCGATAAATAGGCCCAACACCATAGTAGGAGAAACATGCCCATATCATGATGCTTGCACCTCCATGCTTCACTGTCTTCACTGGTTACTGTGGCTTGAATTCAGAGTTTGGGGGTCGTCTCACAAACTGCCTGTGGCCCTTGGACCCAAAAAGAACAATTTTACTCTCATCAGTCCACAAAATGTTCCTCCATTTCTCTTTAGGCCAGTTGATGTGTTTTTTGGCAAATTGTAACCTCTTCTGCACATGCGTTTTTTTTTAACAGAGGGACTTTGCGGGGGATTCTTGAAAATAGATTAGCTTCACACGTCTTCTAACTGTCACAGTACTTACAGGTAACTCCAGACTGTCTTTGATCATCCTGGAGGTGATCATTGGCTGAGCCTTTGCCATTCTGGTTATTCTTCTATCCATTTTGATGGTTGTCTTCCGTTTTCTTCCACGTCTCTCTGGTTTTGCTCTCCATTTTAAGGCATTGGAGATCATTTTAGCTGAACAGCCTATCATTTTTGCACCTCTTTATAGGTTTTCCTCTCCAATCAACTTTTTAATCAAAGCGCTGTTCTTCTGAACAATGTCTTGAACGACCCATTTTCCTCAGCTTTCAAATGCATGTTCAACAAGTGTTGGCTTCATCCTTAAATAGGGGCCACCTGATTCACACCTGTTTCTTCACAAAATTGATGACCTCAGTGATTGAATGCCACACTGCTATTTTTTTGAACACACCCCTTTCAACTAATTCAACTAATACCCCAATTGCACAGCCTTAAGAGTGTGCATATCATGAATGCTGGGTCTCATTTGTTTTCTGAGAATCTACTGAACCTACTGGTAACTTGTTTGCCACGTAGCAATAAAAAATATACTAAAAACCTTGATTATTCTGGTTAGTCACATTGTACTGCTATTATTTTGAACAATACTGTATACTTGTACTCATTTGAGATATACTTCAGAAAATTATTAAGTTTTCTAAGTATACTTGACTTATACCGACAAGTATAGAGAAAAGTCTAATGCTGCGTTCACACCGAACACGAATGGAATGGAGCATCTGGAGCGAGTGATTTCCATGTTAAGTCAATGTAAAGACATGTTGACACGCGTCTTGAGGTCCTGCGGCGCGATAGACACGCTTAGCGCGCGGACGCTATTTCGCCTCAATCACGCACAAATGATGGGTCTAGCTCACACGAATGATGGGAATTGAATGTCTTGTGCGATACACGCGCTACGTGCGAGTGGTTTTATTTGGTGATTTTTGTGCATTCACATGTTTGAAGGAATTCGTGGCTGACGCTTGAACTTTGGTGTCTGTTTGCGCTTCGTTAACCAATCAGGAACCTGCTTGCTGCTGTAGTTGGTGTCCTGGAGGGTTATCCTCGCTCTGATGTGGTTATCTGAACAGATTATCAAAATGGCCTCCGGAGGGTCTGGTCGACCAAAGTATGGTGACAATGACCTCTACGCCGCTGTTCTGCTCTCCAGAGCAAATACAGAGCGGTGACTCTCTCGATGAATGCTCGATCAACATCAGCCATCTTGCAAACAGACAACCTCCTAGCACTTGCCCCTCCCACAGGAAGCATATTTCACCTTGAACGCGCATCGGTTTCGCTTCAAACGCTCGCTTTATACATGCATCCAATTTGCTAAATGTTCAAGCGTCCAACTAGACGCTCAATTTGCGTTCGGTGTGAACGCAGCATTAGTATATTTGGCTTATACTTGTACTCTTATCATTTGATCGAGATTTACTTCAGAAAATGTATTGAATATTCTTATACTGACAAGTATAGAGAAAACAAGTCGTTCTCAATTCCATTAGAATTTTTATGAATTCAGTTTGAATGTTTAAATTAAATCATGTCTAATTAGTTTAAATCATGAAACAAGTTAACACCAATTTATTTAAAGTTTGAAAAATGTTTGGGATCTGGATTAATTTGAATGGTTTAATTCAAAATGTGTAATCAATTAAATGCATAAACTTTAACAATTTAATTTTTTTTTTTATTGTTTATTTTTTCTAAATTCTGTGATGTCTATTTCTGGATTTATGATTCAATACAACTGTATTATCAAAAACTATGGTAATCAAATCTTTTAAAATGTCATTTCAATGAGCGTCATGTGTGTATGTGTAGTAAAAGTATTAAATATACTTGGCTTATTCTTTCAGGTATAAAGTCTGGCCTAAACTTGTGCTCTTTTGATTGAGATATACTGTACTTGTATATAAAGTGTCATTTAGTATTCTAAGAATACTTGGCTTGTAATTGTGTTGACTCTTTTGATAGAGTTGCCTATTAAATACTTTTTTTGGCTTCTTTGAGGTAGTACTCCAGCATATGTTATCTTGTAAACTTACATGTTTATAGTAACATACCTAGTTCACAGTATAGTTGCAATACAAAAGAACTCAAAGTGTACTCAAAGTTTACTATTGTTACATTTAAAGTACACTCATAAACTAAAAAGGGGGCCAACTTAGTCCCAAGATGTATTGAAGTAGTAGACTTACAAGTATACTTCTAGTACACTCTTTTTTGTATACTTGCTACGTAAAGTATACTTAAATGTAATTGATACAATTAACTTGAAGAGGAGACGTTGGATTATGGGGTCTTTTTTAAGAGAAATAAGCAGTGTTGGGGGTAACGCAAGTAACTTGAGTTACGATTCAATACAACTGTATTACCAAAAACTATGGTAATCAAATCTTTTAAAATGTCATTTCAATGAGGGTCATGTGTGTATGTGTAGTCGACAAAACAGAGACTTTATTATAATTGAATAGCAGTCTTTTTGCACTTTAATGTTTACAGACACTATAAACTATAGTGATTTGATTACGGGTAGTGCCATACTTTTGATTTTTTCATCCAAATTCTAAGACATTCCTAGTTATACAATAAATTCCATTTTGGATTCTGCGTTTTTCGCGTTGCAGAAATCATAGGACCCTAGTCAATCTGTATGTGATGTTTATTCATTTTGGGGATTATTTGTGTAGGTTGTGTATTCTGGGATATTCCTCTCCATCTGTGACCTCAGTGTCGATCGATGACCTTGAATATGTATGAATGAGAGTGTCGGTTCCCTCTTTGACCCCTGACAGACACAAAGACCTGCTGTATTTGTCCTCCTACTTTTGCTCATTGTTTCCCATCTACGACTGTTTTCCCTTCTGTCTTGTTGCCTCTCTTCAGTAACATTGAGTGAATGTGTCTATTTCTGTCTTCGTCATTGTCACATACAATCACATACAATCACATACAATCACATACATTGTCACATACAAATTAAAAGAATAAAATCAGTCAAATGCAAAATATGCAAATCTCCAAAAAGTACATGTTAAATAAAACTAATATTTTTATGCATTTAATCTACCTTTATTGACCAATTTGCTGCTGACCTTTAATGATTCAGTTAAACCATGAGCAAAAATTGGTAAAACTTTTTCTCCTGTGTCCTATTCTTCCATTATCCAGAATGGCAGCGCAGCGCAGCACAGCAGAGCGTGTGAAATAGTATTTTTACCTCAGCCTAAGGCTTATTATTTACATTTTGGTATGAAGAGGTCTTTACATTTGCACAAAAATAGAACCTTTTTGTCATATAAAAACAAAAACAAAAAAACAGGCCAAGTCCAGGTGAGAAAAAGTAACGCAAAAAACGCATTATTTTTCTTAAAAAGTAACTAAGTAACTCAATAAGTTACTTTTAAAGGGAGTAACGCAAAATTGTAATGCATTACTTTTCAAAGTAACTTTCCCCAACACTGGAAACAAGTAGTTTGAGAAGTTGCTCTCCATGTTATCTCACTGCTTAGAAAAACTCAAAGTACCATGGTAATTTCATGTGAAACTCACTACTGTGCTTTTTTATGTGTCATTTATAAACTTCCTTTGAAGTCATGTGATCTAGCCCTCAGATGAACTATTAACACTTCCATTGTGTCATGAGTTCATGAAAACCTGCACGACCTCAAAATAGACCTATAGTGGTATGTGAGTAAATGCTTAACGCCTCAGTCATATTTACTATGCATCTGCAAAGTCTCTTTAAAGCTTGCAGCTCCTGTGGCCTGGTTTTGCTCTCTGGTTTTCTCTCTGTGTCAGACAGACACAACACAGACGTTTAGATAAGGCTATTTTGGGTGAAGTTAACCATATTTACTGCTGATAAAAATATTGCAGACAACATTAAGCTTTTAGTAGGGCTACTATCTGACAAGCTGTTATTTGTTGTGCCTCAATTAAATCTATCTATCTATCTATCTATCTATCTATCTATCTATCTATCTATCTATCTATCTATCTATCTATCTATCTATCTATCTATCTATCTATCTATCTATCTATCTATCTATCTATCTATCTATCTATCTATCTATCTATCTATCTATCTATCTATCTATCTATCTATCTATCTATCTATCTATCTATCTATCTATATAAACTATTTAACAGTTTATGACTTTAACTATAGTGTAAAAAATTATGTCTTGAGTAGTATGTGTCTTTGCGGTTACAATATCTATACATATAATATAGTTTCTTTAATACTGTATGTCCATGTTGTTCCTCTAGACTGATGTGTGATTCGCGCTCTGCCGCTGTCCGCCAACATGGTAGACATGGAGAACCACTACAGCGCCCCGTCGCCGCTGAACGACTCAGTGTTGGACAGCCCCTTGTGCAGGGACTTCATCGGGGGAATAGGAGACTTTCAGGACATCTCTCAGTCCATCGATGAAGATGGTCTCAGCAGCTTCGAGGTGGCCGAGAACCAGTCGTCGGGTCTGGGCTCTGGATCGGAGAGCTCCACTGCGTTAGGTACCCAAATGCTGCCACTCAAATACACTCTGACTTTTTAAGAAAAGACACGTTTCCATGCAATTACATTGCATTACATTATATTGCAGTACATTGCATTGCGTTACATTGCGTTACATTGCACTGCATCACATTACCTTGTTACATTGCATTGAATTACATTATATTTCATTACATTACCTTGCGTTACGTTATGTTATGTTACATTGTGTTGTTACACTGCATTGCATTAAATTGGATTACATTACATTGCATTATATTACATTACCTTGCATTCCGTTATGTTGCATTGTATTGCAGTGCAGTGCATTGGATTACATTGTATAGCATTACCTTGCATTGCATGTCACATTGCATTACATTACATTACATTGCATTGCGTTATGTTGCATTGCATTGCATTACCTTGTATTGCATTATATTACATTACCTTGGATTGCATTGCGTTATGTTGCGTTGCATTGCATTGCATTACATTACATTGCATTACCTTGCATTGCATTATATTACATGACCTTGCATTGCGTTATGTTGCATTGCATTGCATTGCATTGTACATTGCATTACATTACATTACATTACATTACATTGCATTGTGTTATGTTGCATTGCATTGAAATAATTTGCCAATATGATAAAAACATAAGATATATGAAAGAATCATTGTCAATCAAATCTCAAAATTGGTTTAGATTATTTTTTTGCAAACAACAAAAATGCTAATTGAAAATAGTTTTAAAGCAGCTCAAAATATTTGTGCCTTCATGTTCTTGCATGGAGAAAGTTGTGGACATTAACATATTATGCAGCATAATAATTTTCATATACTGTCAGGCAGGAAATGAAGGCTTTTCTCCATTGCATTCAGCACATATTCCATTGATTTATCACATATAGTGTATGTTCAAATTATCTAGAATCACATGTTTGACCTTTTAGACCTTGTTGTGTTGTTTTTGATGAATCAACATCAGCTTGTGGTTCTGGAATGTCTGACCTAGTTTTCACTTCTAGAAGCTCAGTGGAATCCGCATTGTTTCTGTGAACAAACTTTAAATTCCTACATTTAAACCTTGAGGGCAGAAATTATTAGTTTCAGAGTCATAACCTGCTGCTTCACCATATAACAGTTAGACAGTGCACATACAAGGGATTATAAGAAATCAGAGTGCTGAGGTTAAAACACCAAACATGAGAAATGAGGAAATGACATCATGGAAATGTGTGATGAAGCAGCAGAAAGTCAGAGCAGTGAATTGGATTACTCAGAAAGAGGTAAAAAGGTGGCTTTGGTTAAATTTTTCTTTATAAAGAAGACTTTTAAGTATTTTAGTGATTTATTAAAAGACTAATAGTAATGTCACACTACTATCTCTGGTATTACACTGGTATTGTATACTTAATAATAATAAATGTTTGTTGAGCAGCAAATCATCATTAGAATTTGGTAAGTAGAAGAGACATATTTATAAACATTAAAAAAATCTTACTGACCACCAACTCTTAAATGGTAGTGTATATGTGGATGGATTTATAGATAGATTTTGTATTGTAATACACTTTAATGCCAAAAGTACAGGGACACTCCTCCGAATCACTGAATTCAGGTGTTCAATCACTTCATGGCCACAGGTGTCTAAATCAAGTAGGCATGCAGACGCTTCTACAAACATTTGTGAAAGAATGGGTCACTCTCAGGAGCTCAGTGAACTTAAGCGTGGTACCGTGAAAGGTTGCCATCTGTGCAAAAGTCCATTTGTGAAATTTCCTCACTACTGAATATTCCACGCCCAACTGTTAGTGGGATTATAACAAAGTGGAAGCAATTGGGAACAACAGCAACTCAGCCACGAAGTGGTAGGCCACGTAAAATCAAAGAGCGGGGTCAGCGCATGCTGAGGGTCACCAGAAGTCGCCAACTCAATAGAGTCAATAGCTACAGACCTCCAAACTTCTGTGGCCTTCAGATGAGCTCAAGAACAGTGCGTAGAGAGCTTCATGGAATGGGTTTACATGGCCGAGCTCATCCAAGCCTTACTTCACCAAAAGCAATGCAAAGCGTGGGATGCAGTGGAGTAAAGCACGCCGCCACTGGACTCTAGAGCAGTGGAGACGTGTTCTCTGGAGTGACCAATCACGCTTCTCTGTCTGCCAATCCCATGGACGAGTCTGGGTTTGGCGGTTGCCAGGAGAACAGGACTTGCCTGACTGCATTGTGCCAAGTGCAAAGTTTGGTGGGGTAGTTGTTTTTCAGGGGTTGGGTATAAGGAACTTTCAGACATTTTGGACAATTTCATGGGGTTTGGGGACGGCCCCTTCCAGTTTCCAACATGACTGCTCACCAGTGCAGGTTAGGGTTAGGGTTAGGATTAGACATGGATGAGTGAGTTTGGTGTGGAGGAACTTGACTGGCCTGCACAGAGTCCTGACCTCATCCCGATAGATCACCTTTGGGATGAATTAGAGCGGAGACTGCGAGCCAGGCCTTCTCGTCCAACATCAGTGCCTGACCTCACAAATGAACACACTCCTGAACCTTGAGGAAAGCCTTTCCAGAAGAGTTGAAGCTGTTATAGCTGCAAAGTGTGGGCTGACTCCATATTAAACCCTACGGATTAAGAATGGGATGTCATCAAAGTTCATGTGCATGTAAAGGCAGGCGTCCCAAAACTTTTGGCAATATAGTGTACAGTATTGTTCAAAATAATAGCAGTACAATGTGACTAACCAGAATAATCAAGGTTTTTAGTATATTTTTTATTGCTACGTGGCAAACAAGTTACCAGTAGGTTCAGTAGATTCTCAGAAAACAAATGAGACCCAGCATTCATGATATGCACGCTCTTAAGGCTGTGCAATTGGGGTATTAGTTGAATTAGTTGAAAGGGGTGTGTTCAAAAAAATAGCAGTGTGGCATTCAATCACTGAGGTCATCAATTTTGTGAAGAAGCAGGTGTGAATCAGGTGGCCCCTATTTAAGGATGAAGCCAACACTTATTGAACATGCATTTGAAAGCTGAGGAAAATGGGTCGTTCAAGACATTGTTCAGAAGAACAGCGTACTTTGATTAAAAAGTTGATTGGAGAGGGGAAAACCTATAAAGAGGTGCAAAAAATGATAGGCTGTTCAGCTAAAATGATCTCCAATGCCTTAAAATGGAGAGCAAAACCAGAGAGACGTGGAAGAAAAAACGGAAGACAACCATCAAAATGGATAGAAGATTAACCAGAATGGCAAAGGCTCAGCCAATGATCACCTCCAGGATGATCAAAGACAGTCTGGAGTTACCTGTAAGTACTGTGACAGTTAGAAGACGTCTGTGTGAAGCTAATCTATTTTCAAGAATCCCCCAAAGTCCCTCTGTTAAAAAAAAGCATGTGCAGAAGAGGTTACAATTTGCCAAAGAACACATCAACTGGCCTAAAGAGAAATGGAGGAACATTTTGTGGACTGATGAGAGTAAAATTGTTCTTTTTGGGTCCAAGGGCCACAGGCAGTTTGTGAGACGACCCCAAACTCTGAATTCAAGCCACAGTACACAGTGAAGACAGTGAAGCATGGAGGTGCAAGCATCATGATATGGGCATGTTTCTCCTACTATGGTGTTGGGCCTATTTATCGCATACCAGGGATCATGGATCAGTTTGCATATGTTAAAATACTTGAAGAGGTCATGTTGTCCTATGCTGAAGAGGACATGCCATTGAAATGGTTGTTTCAACAAGACAATGACCCAAAACACACTAGTAAACGGGCAAAGTCTTGGTTCCAAACCAACAAAATTAATGTTATGGAGTGGCCAGCCCAATCTCCAGACCTTAATCCAATTGAGAACTTGTGGGGTGATATCAAAATGCTGTTTCTGAAGCAAAACCAAGAAATTTGAATGAATTGTGGAATGTTGTTAAAGAATCATGGAGTGGAATAACAGCTGAGAGGTGCCACAAGTTGGTTGACTCCATGCCACACAGATGTCAAGCAGTTTTAAAAAACTGTGGTCATACAACTAAATATTAGTTTAGTGATTCACAGGATTGCTAAAAAAAAAAAAAATGTTTGTACAAAATAGTTTTGAGTTTGTACAGTCAAAGGTAGACACTGCTATTTTTTTGAACACACCCCTTTCAACTAATACCCCAATTGCACAGCCTTAAGAGCGTGCATATCATGAATGCTGGGTCTCATTTGTTTTCTGAGAATCTACTGAACCTACTGGTAACTTGTTTGCCACGTAGCAATAAAAAATATACTAAAAACCTTGATTATTCTGGTTAGTCACATTGTACTGCTATTATTTTGAACAATACTGTATATTGTATTTATTTTAGTCAGTTTAGTCATTTTTAATATTTTTCTTTATTATTATAATTTTTTTAATTTTCAATCTATTCTATTGAATAACATTGCTTTTCTAATCGCTATTTAGATCACTTTTAACTGTGCACATTTGTTGTGTTTGTTTTCTCACTCGTGTAGATGCACTGACTCCTGCGTCTAGCCCGTCGTCTTGTGTGTACGGTGGCCCGGCGGGACAGGAAGAGTTCACCTCCACCTCTCTGAACCTGGAGTGCCGCGTGTGCTCAGACCGTGCGTCTGGATACCACTATGGAGTTCACGCATGTGAGGGCTGCAAGGTGGGACTTGTGTTTTTGCTACTGTCCTCTTAAAGAGTTAGATAAAGGGTTAAATCAAAATTACCCCATAATTGACTCATCCTCAGGCCATCCTAGATGTATATGACAGCCGAACACAATCAGAGTTATATTAAAAATGATCCTGGCAGTTCCAAGCTTTATAAAGGGAGTGAATGGTATTTTGGAGCTCAAAAAATCCATCATAAAAGTACTCCATACGACTCCACAGGGTTAATATAGGCATTCTGAGAGAAGTAAGATAAATATCCATATTTATAACTTTATAAACTATAATCGTATGCGAGTCTGGTTCCAATGAAAGAGTGACCTCTGACCCAACGTAGGATGTAGGCGTAGCGTAAGCTCAGGTGAGAGTCGACGCCTCTCTCCCTCAAACTCAAGCTCCTCCCACAATTCTCTTTACAAACTCTCGTTTTAGACTCTAATTGGTGACCGCCATTTTGTTTTGCTCTATCCTCTGCGCTTCCACGATCGCCATTGCGTCATGTGTCGGGTCAGAGGTCACTGTTCCACCGGAACTCGCCTCTCATACAGCCAGAAGCCAGTGATTTTTTGTTTATAACGTTATGAATATGGATATTTTTCCTTACAAAAATGCATGGCTTTTCTTCAGAAAGCCTTTATTAACCCCCATATGGATTACTTTTATGATGGATAGATGCACTTTTTTGAGCTTCAAAAAACAAGGTACCATTCGCTCCCATTATAAAGATTAGAAAAGCCAGGATATTTTTAATATAACTCTGATTGAGTTTTGATGAAAGAATAAAGTCATATAAACCAAGGATGGTTTGAGGGCTAGTAAATTATGGGATAATTTAAAGTTTTTAGGTGAACTACAGTCCCTGACAAAAGTCGTGTCGCTTATCTATTTTGTAGAAACACCTGCTATTAACCTGATTTTTAATTCATCAATTGGTGTTAGAAATAGCTCATATGAAAAGCTAAAACCCTCCCAAATGACGTTTAATGCACTGAAATAAATTAGTTTCACTGAAAAAGATTTATCATTTAATCAAGACAGAAAGGTCAAATTTTGGCAAGACAAAAGTTTTGTCACCTATACAGAAATTGAACAAATTTACTGCAAATACAAAAATATGTCAGCAAATTAAGTAGTGGTGCTGTGAGATCCAAATTTAATATCTTGTATGACTTCCATGAGCTTGAAGGACTGCATCCATGCGGTTTGGCAAGGACTCAAGTCATCAGGAATAGCAAAGAAAGCAGTCTTGCATGCCTCCCAGAGTTCATCAATATTCTTTGGTTTCGTCTTCCATGCTTCCTCTTTCATCCTAACCCACATATGCTCAATGATGTTCATGTCTGGTGACTGGGCTGGCCAATCCTGGAGCATCTTGATCTTCTTCTCCTTGAGGAACTTTGATGTGGAGATGGAAGAATGCGATGGAGCACCATCCCGCTGCAGAATTTGGCCTCTTTTATGGTTGGGAATATAAGAGGTAGCTAAGATTTCTTGGTATTTTAGACTATTGAAGTTGCCTTCCACCCTGCAAATCTCTCGCAAACCCCCATACTGGATGTAACTCCAGACAATGATTTTTCTCCCACCAAACTTCACTGTTTTCTGGGTGAATCTCGGATCCATGTGGGCTCCAGTAGTTCTCCTGCAATATTTGCGGCGACTGTGGTGTAATTCAACAGAAGATTCATCTGAAAAATCCTTCTGCCACTTTTCCAGCGTCCATCCTTTTAGCAGGCTGTGGGCTTTGGGAAATGCCACACGGTTTTTCAATTGTCTTTTGTTTTGTGCTGGTGTCTGGGCACTGATTCGACCATGGAGGCCATTTCGAGACAGAATCCGACAAACTGTTCTGGTTGACACAGGGACTTCAGGTGACCAGGTCTCGTGGAGCTCTGCTGCAGTGGAAAATGGGCTGGCCTTGGATTTTCGAGCCAACAAACGGTCCTCTCGAGCAGTTGTCTTGCAGGGTCTGCCTGACCTGGGTTTGCCATAAAACGTCTCCAGTCTCTTCAAATCTTTTTTTTATCCTCTGTACTTGACGCTGAGACACTTTGAAGGTGTCTGCCACATCAGCAGTGGATCTGGTCTTCAGCCTCTTGATAATCAAAACTTTAGTCTCAGGGTGAATCTTAGGCATGTTTGCAGAGGTCTAGTTGCAGTTAATGTGAAGGTCTTGTGTACTGGGGTTATTTTTATACACACCTGAGATCTAATTGATCCATTATTAGTCACAGGTGAAGCTCATATGACAAGGCGACAACACTTATGTCTTTGCAAAAATTCACTCAATGGGCTTTATCAAGCTGTGAATATTAGAATATTTTTTGACAGTTTCATTTTGCACTGAAACATTATTACAAAAGCTGTTGGGATTAAAATGAGCCATTTCTTGTAAAAATCTTGATAAGAAATATATTTCAGCGGCACTTCAGTTCAATTTGTACACAAGCGACAAGACTTTTGTCAGGGAATGTATCCCTTTAAGGTCTGTAGATAATTGCTTAATAATTCAGAAAGATGCTGAATACCAAATGGGGGTTGATATGTAAATCAGGGCGCTCATAATCCCGGCATAATTTTTGCTGCGTGACTCTCGCTAAAACCCTACATCTAAATGTCATAATTGTCACTTTAGCTGCTAAATGCTCACTTCCGGGCAAGCAATAGTCGTCATTTCACCGCCTTGGTGAATTATAGACCTGATATAGTCCTGCTATGAGTAACCCACTTCTAGCCAAAATAACCTTGAATTTGGTTGCATGTCGTTTTTGCCAAAATAACTTGTGAGATGTTTGATATTCAATCATGTAAGAAAAGTCAGCAGTGATTGATTACAAGGTGTTTGGTTTCATTTCTTTGACATGTTCATGTTCATTATGACTTGTCTATTCTTGGGCTATGGTTAGACGCCTATTACATTTTCACTGACGAACCAAATTTTGCCTTGTTTTAGTCTAGACGTCAGGGCTGCGTTTGGACGGCTGTTAGACGTCTTTTAAATGCAAAATTGCTTGCTTGGTTTTTAAGTTTTACAGTAGAAGTTTCTTTGAAGATAATTTCACCCTGAAATATGTGTATATCTATGATGTATAAAGGCATTATACTAAACTTCTCACACATGCACCGATGGCCTGTTCAAACCCTTAGGACACACACTCTCCTTATTGGCTTGGAGCAGAAACCGGCCTCACAGAGGTCATTGAGGATGAGTCCAAAGGAACATCTGTTGACTGAATACATTAGTCATAATATTGCTGTCAGAAAGAACAACAAAAAAAGATGGGACATGTTCTTACCACAGAGTGTGTTCACGTGTGTTTTAATGTCTAAGATCTGTATGAAGGCCAGAAAGACCCTTCTGTTTTTTGGGAAAGTATTTTACATTGTAATCGGAAATCAGCTGTTATTTTAATTTTATTACTGATACTGGAGCCAGTTGTTTGTTTTTAGGTGTTTTTATATTGTTTTATTTTTGAAACATTAAACTACATCAATCAAAACGTAACATCTAATGGGTAAATATACTATAATACATTAAGGGGGTGGTCACACACAGTTTCTGTCAATCTCATGTCAACCTTGAGTACCTATAGAGTAGTATTGCATCCTTTCTATCTCCGAAAAGTCTTTAGTTTTATTATATTTATAAAAGACAGATGTGCTGTACAGAGTCTTTGCGAATAAAACGGCTGGAGGTGTATCGTGTGAGCGGAGCTAAAGAACCACGAGCGCGTGCAGCTATTGCATTCAGAGCGTCTAAAAAACTGTGACATCCTTAGAAATCGTGGAAAAAAAAACATTGTCCTAAATAAACAATGACTATCAATCAAATTCAGCCATACTTATATGATCCAGAATCAGATGCAGAAATTGAAGAGGAGCAGCAGCAACAATGACTACATTGATAAATTAACTATACGTTCATCTTGTTTACTTGATGTGCACTTACGCTCGTTTCACACATACTCCGTTTGCAGTGCGTGTGCGGTGTGTATTTTTTTCCGTACCCATGTTAACGGATTACAGCTTTCACAATGCACGCGGATGCTGTCCGTCAGTCCGTTCCTGGTGCGGTGCGTCTGCAGCAGTGCGGCGATCGTTTCCGTACCGAGTCTATTTTTTGCTGTGCTGCACTGCTGCATTAAAGTGACTAAAAATAAATGATTTTAAATGATTAAAATAAATGTACTGATGCGAAAATTTTGTAATTTTACCACAGATGCATATCATTTAAAGTCTACTCTGTTTCAAAGTCAACACGTGGCTTTTTTTCTCGGTGTAAAGAAAGGAAACGACACCTTACCTGTCATTTAGGGAAAAAAAAAAAAAGTGACATAATGGATGGCATAATTTCTTGGAGGTGGAAAAACAAAGTTATTTATGACCTGCAGGATTTCTTTTAAAAGGGTTTAAAAATGAAAGAAAAGACTATTTTTGAATAGCCTATTGTAAGTTTCTAATTTAAAATGTTTGCGATTTTACACTATAACCTATGTTTAAATGTTTTGCCACTTGGTTTTTTTTTGCCAAATCTAAAGTACTAGGCTTTATAAATATGAATGAATGAATTGAATAAAACGTTGTTTAAAAGTAGTGCGTTAAAACCTGACATCTATGAAAGTGTATTCAAAGATAATTGCAATTCTGACGAGCCATGTTCAGTAACAATGTTTGGATTTGAAATAAAAAATAATGAATAAATGCTGTGTTTGTGGTATACAACAGCAGATATGTGAAAGCACAACAGGGCGTGCGGCTCCTGCACCGCATGCGCATACGCACTGCAGTTACACGCCGATAGCCAACAACACAGACATTTGAAGCTGTTTTACTCATCGCCTGCGGTTCCAACACACGACTGTGAACCTTCATCGGGACCGCTCCATCTTTCAGCTTTAGACGATCTGCATTTCTGGAGTTGAACTGGGCCTAGTTTATAAAACAATCATCAGCGAAATGCAGGGAACAAACAAAAACACTTGCGCAACTCCGTTGCTGCTTCAGAAAAACAAACTCCATCCACTGTCCCTTTAACGCTGGGTTCTTTGGGAAGCTGAACAGGGTTGTCTTGCCCTGACAACCAAAAACACACTTCTTTGGTGACATTGTTGATTTTGTGAAGTCCTGTGCAGTGCAGCCGACGACGACTTCCCTAAAGCCCAGCAAAGCACATTGATGGGCGTACAAAGAAATTCCGCCCTTGTTGGCAGCCCATACTCGAAAAAACGTTTCTGAAACTTGTTAAACCGGAAGGAGTATTTTTGCCACAGAAATACTCCATCAAACGTACAACTTATGAAACTTTGGCCATGTTTAGCATGGGAATACAGATCTTTAACAGAATGCAGAAACTCAGAATGCATGAAATTGTGGTTGACCGATATATAGCCACGGCCGATATTTGACTATTTGAATTTTTTTTTAAATACCGGCTGATGTTTTTTTGCTAATATATATACGTAAATGTTAATTATAAATAATCAGCTTTATGTCGGCCACCCTGCTCTTTAAGATATCGGTATCAGCCATCAAAAAAATCTATATCGGTCGACCACTATTATTAATAATAATATGTTTTTATTCTTCCTGTTTCCTGTTCCTGTTCTCATACAGTGCAGACGTGCCTTCTCTCTGCTTCCGCTCTGCCTTTGCACTTGTACTTTTTTTTTTTTGTCTTGTCAGACTTTTTTCTCTTGACCCCCTGCTTGCTGGACTTTTTTTTTTTTGTCTTGTCAGACTTTTTTCTCTTGACCCCCTGCTTGCTGGATTCAATACTGGAAATTGAATTGATTAACTGGTCACTCAGCGCGATTGACAAGATTTTCTCACTAAGGAAGGGTGCACCAGGACCTTCGCTGCAGGCTACAAGCGGGACGCCAGGAACAGCTGGCACGTCCTGTGCCTGGAAGCCCTGTCTGTGGAGGATGTGGAAGACTTATTCATATTTGGAATTTTGATAGCGAGGTCCCTATTCCTCGGCCTTGGGATTGCCCTGACTTATCAGAAGATTTGTAAGACAGCTGCCAGCAAATTCATCCATTGTCTGTGGAAATTAAAGAGTGCTTCGGGGATGTGTGTGACCGACTGAAGGTATTAGATCAGAGAGTGACACAGATCGAGAAACTGAACTGTAACATCTCAGCCCGGACTGTGGAGGTGCAGGGAAGAGTGGGCACCATCGGGGTCAGACTGGTGAACTGTTACGCCTTATGACTGGTCTGGCCATGAAATTGAACAAAATGTCTAAGTCACTCCATGAACCGGACACGCGCCAGTGACGCTCGTTGAATCAGATTTTAGAGCCATAACTATCCATTTCATCAGAACTCACTCTGCTCTATCATGTTTGATGCCCGTGATTTGGCTGTGATATGAACATGCGGTCCGGAGCACGTCGCCTTCCAGCGGGACCAACACCTCCCATGTTCTTGTCCTCGACTCAACCTCTCCTCCTCTTCCTCTACATCTCCCTCTGTATCTCTCCTTCTAATCTCCCTTTCGAAACCCAGTGTTTCTAGGGACAAAATGGCTCAATATGTGTGAAGCAACATCCATTAGTTTGTACAGCCCCGTCCCTTCTTGCCAGCCTGCTCTTTCAGTCTCTGCTGGCAAACCACTGGTCATCATCGCTTTGCCAGATTGTGCAAGCCACTTGATTTCATGCTTTGGATGCATTTACGACCTTCGGGTCTGGTCTGTTTTTTATTTCCAGGGATACTGAGGATAATAGCCCTTTGATTGTCAAGGTTTCAAATGGTTATATGGTGATGTTGGCCATTGCAGCAGCGGTTAATCATCAAATACATTCAAAAAGGCCTGTCTCTAACGATTATTTTAATAATTGTCGATTATTTTGATGATTAATCGAGTACTCGTGTAATTTTTAAGCAACATTTTGCGTATTTAGAAACATATTGATGTATTCTCTTGTGCTGGCGTTGGTTTATAAGTGATTTATGTCACAAATCTGGAGAAATTATGCACGTTGTGTTTCCAAATGAATGTTATAAGCAACCCAAACTCAGCATATGCAGAGATGGAGTTTGTTAATTCGAGCTGCTCCACACATGTAAATGATAACACAAAATGCATCAGGCTTTATATGCGTTCCCAAATGCACGTTATTGCAAACCCAAACAAACAGCACATGCAGAAAATGAGATAGTTGCGTTTTACTTTAAAATAGGGCTATCACCAATGATTGTTTTGGTAATTGAGTAATCGGTCGATAGTTTTCGATTAATCGAGTAATCCGATATTTTTTGTGTGGTCATAAAAAATAGACTTAAGCAAACAATTGCCACCCTCAGGTCATTTTGACTCAATTTTTTTTTTCTTAAAAAAATCGAGTGTTCATCGGAGTGGTCCAAGGAATTTTGTCACGCTTGAACTTGGAATACACACACACAAAATTGACTGGATTCGAGGAGTTTATGTGGTTAAAGTTTCAAATCCTTCCATCTGGGGTTAATTTGACCCCAATAGGAATGAAAGGAATTGTTTTTTTATTTTTCAAAACAAAACGAAAAAAAGATCTGGCACAACCCTGAACAAACACAGACACAACTGAAGGCATGAGACTATAGAACATCCCCAGTGCACAACACACTCACATACATACACACACACCTAGGAATTCCCATTAAAATTAAGGAGAGGTCATTATAACGCTGTTTTTTATCTAAAAAAAATTCAAATAAAAATCACAATGCAGACTGCACACAGAACAACAGTAGTTAGTAATTTAAATAACAAAAATCTCCCCCCAAAAAATTGCATATAAAAATAGAACAAATACTATCCAAACGAAATGAAACAAGCTTTTTGGACAACAACAAAAAGGTATAATTTTAGGGCCTCGGGTCATTTGGACCTGCGAGGAAGGATGAGGGTTAAAATGACTTAAAATACATACATAATAACAATCAACTTTTTTATTTATAAAGCACTTTTAAAACAATTAGAATGGACCAAAAATGCTGTCCATAAATAGTAAATAACTCTAAAATTAATACAATCATAAAATAACAAAACATAACACCAAGAAAACCGATAATATTTGGTTCAAATAAAGTATCAAAAGCAAGAAATCATACGGTTTTATAGAACAACTCTGTTAAAATACATAATATAAGTGCATATTGATGTATTTTATCCGGCGTCAAAGGTTTATGAATTATTTTATAAATTATTTACCTTACAAATCTGATGAAATGGCATATTTCAACGTATTTAATTGAATTGCAGCCTTTATAAATTCACAATAGCATTATGCTATATTATGATTTTTAAATGGTTTAAAGGTGCACTATGTAGGATTTTTGCGGTAAAATATCCAAAAACCACCAGGCCAGTGTTATATATTTTGTTCAGTTGAGTACTTACAATAATGTTTCTAACTATTTCTAAATCGTGAGAAAATTGCTATTTTAACCAAGGAACCAGCGTCATATCTGCGTTACCCTCGGTTTCCGGTTTTATTTGGCAGAAATGCTTCACTCTCACTGCAGTGTGAACAAGTGTCATAGCAGCCGCAGAGCGAACGCACAGAGTTATGTCTCAACATTATTTTAAACACACTTAAATGTATCTAATATGATAAACAGAGCTGCGTTACCTATTACTCATGACCGGAAAAGCGGAAATGGCGCCGGCGACTGTGTAAAAGTCATAATTACCATCATAATAAAAGTCTCACTACTCACGAGCTGTATGTTGCGTAACAATCGCTCCAGCGGCCTTGCTCAGTTCCCTCAACACTCGCCCCTGCTCTGCTTCATACTACAGTACCGTTAATAACCGCATCCATGAACATGATTTCTGCCTGAGTCATATCCCGATTCTTTCCCATCGGCTGTGAGGCGAAGACCACATATCCCAAGATTCTGTGCTCGAACTTGCCGTCATCAAACTACGCCTTTGTTTTGAATAGCGGATGGAAAAGTTGCATAGTGCACCTTTAAATAAGTGCTGTCAAATCGATTAATCGTGATTAATCGCATCCAAATTAAAAGTTTGTGTATACATAATATGTGTGTGTACTGTGTATAATAAGTATTCCCAATCCCTTACCAAGATTTCGATCACACCGTTCACCCCTAATGTTAAGGATGTGTTCCTCATGGGAAAGATTATCAACCTCATTCCTATTTTGAATCTCTGTCACCATGCCTGGAAGGCAGAAGCTATGTAGGAAACCCCGACGGATCCAAGGACAAACTAGGACAAACACAACCTTCAAATGTACTGCCAGGCTATTTGGAGAAGCGCCTGGTTTAGATTGTGTACATAATTTTCTGGCCCGTTTAATTGTGAGATTTAGAATAGAACAAGTACAGTACAGAACAGGACAGATATTTAAAACATGCGTTGATCTGTGTAAGAATGTGTGTCGTTTTTCTGTTTCCGCAACTCTGTAGGGTTTCTTCCGTCGGACCATTCGCCTCAAACTGGAGTACGATAAGTGTGAACGCCGCTGTAAGATCCAAAAGAGGAACCGAAACAAGTGCCAATACTGTCGCTTTCAGAAGTGCCTGTCTGTGGGCATGTCCCACAATGGTAAGTATAACAAACCTGCATCTCAAACACATGCAAAGCCCTAATTGTATGGTAATTGTTTTGCATACAATACTGGCAAACACATTTAAATCTTATCTTCCTCAAGGTTAACATGGTGTTGCGCTAGCGTTCTGGATAATCTTTGACTAAATGAGCTAACCGGAGAGCATTCGGTCGTCTTTGTCCTTGAGATATCAGTGCATTTGCTTGCATTGCATTGTTTTCAGTCTGGGGTCAAAGGTCATCTTTTATGAGGCCGCTATGCTGAACCGCTCATCTTGTGTGGACTTTATGACCAGCGAAGGCATGTGCTGAAATCGTGCTACGGTCGAAGTCCGTAATCCGAACTGTGAACATACAGCGAGGCGTGATCACCCTAACCCCATTCCTCACAGCGATGCTAAAATTAACAGCTTTTATGTTTTTTGGTTATTTTGATAGAAATACTTATTATGTTGAAGAGAGGCTTGAGTTAGTAAAGAAACAGATATTGGTTGTTCCATTCTTTTCATGATTAAAGCGGTTTATCTTTCATGTCGTAAGCTGATATAAACATATGTGCTATTGGACGCTTGCTTTAGACTAGGCATCTGCTTCAGACTTGCTCATCCCAGTGAAAGTTAAAACCAGCGCTCCTCGCCACTCCCTTTTATCTCCAGATCCTGGAGTATTAGACCTGATCAGCATGTAATGCTTTGTTAAAGTGATAGTTCATAGAAAAATAAAGGTCTATCATTTATTCACACTCATGTTTATATGAGGCACTGCAGGGATTGTGCTTCACAAATGACTAAAGATTTCCATAAAAGTACAGTAGTTCATATGACTCGGAAAGACTTTTGAAATTTGATGGCGATGAACAGACCGAAATATCCACTACTGATCATTTATTCAACTTTTATTTAGGAAGGATGCATTAAATTGATCAAAAGTGACAGTATATTTATAATGTTACAAAAGTATAAGACATTTATAATGTTACAAAAGATTTCCCTTTCAAATAAATGCGGTTTCTTATTGTTTCTTAAGTTCGGGAGAAGCACGTTCAAATGATCTACCCAATCATGATGTCATTCCAACCAGCTGTCAGCAATCAGTAATCAACATGTCTACCAATCAGCTCAACTGGAGGATCACATAAATGTTCCTTGACAGGTTTTCAGCATCCCTCCACATCCCTGTCTTCCTCACACTCTCCTGGTTACTTTCCTAGCCAGAGATAGGGCTCGGAGCCCTCTCCTCGGACAGCACGCCAAATACGCATACCATTTATTCTACTTAACTTATTTGTAAGTGTGAACTCGTGAAATGCTGTTCTGTTGAACTTTCTATTGATCCTGATAAAAAAAATATCATGGTTTTCACAAAAATATGAAGCAGCACAACTGTTTTCAACATTAATAATAGAGCTGCACGATTATGGATACATTGAAAATCAAATTTTTGTTAAATAGAGATCACGGTTCTCCCATTATTCGGAACAGACAACTAATCAAAATAACATGTAATTTACTAGAGGTTCTGACAAAATGTTAATTGCTGCAGTCTTAATTAATTAAAGTTTAATTAATCTGAATGAATTAATTTTTTTCAGTGTTTGAGTGAATTAATGAATGAATGACTCTCATAAAGACTTCACTTGTTTCATTACTGGACGAATCAGTGTTTTTGAATGAATTTCTTGAGTGAATGATTCAATGACTCTCTCATAAAGACTTCACTTGTTTCATTACTGGATGAATCAGCGTTTTTGATTGAATCTCTTGAGTGAATGATTCAATGACTCTCTTATAAAGACTTCACTTGTTTCATTACTGGACGAATCAGCGTTTTTGCATGAATCTCTTGAGTGAATGATTCAATGACTCTCCCATAAAGACTTCACTTGTTTCATTACTGGATGAATCAGTGTTTTTGAATGAATCTCTTGAGTGAATGATTCAATGACTCTCCCATAAAGACTTCACTTGTTTCATTACTGGATGAATCAGTGTTTTTGAATGAATCTCTTTTAACAGTCACTTGTCGCCACCTACTGGCATAACAATGTAATTTATACCATTGTTATTTTGAAGCGCCAAGTTAAGGCTTAAAGTATACTTTGCTCTTTACACGTACGCAAGGTTAGAGTACAGTGCACAAATACGTTACACAAATTTTGTCATCAGAAGAGCCAGATTTGTACGCTAACCCTCGCACATGAGCATTTAATTCATTTTTCAGTATTTACATGGGTTGTAACTCGTGATTTGCTCTATTTTGTTCTCTACCGGAGACATCAGTGTTTGAATCCAAAATTATAAACTTTTATCCCTCTACTTCTATGAATAATTGTTTCACAGAAATAAATCTTTTAAAAATATATTACAATAGAAAACAGGTATTTTGTGACCTTAATTGCAGTTAAACATTGGCGTAACAATGCATATAATTCATAGAGATTTTTCGGCATGTATGCATGCACGTGCAAATGTTTTTCAAACGTGTCTGTTTCAAGCACTGGAGGTTTACAGGCTGGGACTGTAATCTTATTAGCTGTTGGGGATTGTGGTGTCTTTGTTAGGATTGCATTTCAGGTACTAAAGATGTCCATATTTGAGTGCACCATATACTGCTGACAGTAAAGACAGATAGAAACCATCTCGCAACTATCCAAAACACCCTAGTTTCTGAAACACTGCTGGCTCTGCCTGTCCAATGACACCATCAAACTCCATTTGAACTCGGGCCAGATTGAAACTCGTGTTACTCAATTCCTCTGGGTGAGTTTCTAAGGCACCAGACATCCGGATCTGACAAGATTTGTACACAGTGGCCTTGGATTTCAGCAAATATTAATCGTCCGTGATCAGCTGCACATTTGGTTGTTTTGCAAGAGAATCCGCAGAGTGAAGGTTTACAGACGTTTGGAACAAATGCCATCATCTGAACTTTAGCAGGTTGTGAAAAGAAGTTGCTGTACATCTGATATTGTCCTTGTGATATATATATATATATATATATATATATATATATATATATATATATATATATATATATATATATATATATATATATATATATATATATATATATTTATTTATTTATTTATTTATTTATTTTATTTTTATTTTATTTAACAACATTTTTCGTTGTTGTTTTTAAGTTAGTTCTGTTACATATAGACACTATTATTATTATTATTATTATTATTATTATTATTAATTATTATTATTATTATGTCTATATGTAACAGACCAAACTTCATGTTTTAAATGTGAAAAAACAGAAATAAATTTAAAAATAATAATAATAATAATATTTAAAATAATAACAATAATGTATTATTATTATTATTATTATGTCTATATTTAACAGACCAAACTTCATGTCAATAACTCAATAACATTTTAATGAAAAATAAGTAATAAAATAACATTTAAAATAATAAGAATAACATATTATTATTGTAATTTAAAGTAATTAATTTTTTTACATTTAAAATATGATGCTTATGTCTGTTACATATAGACACATAAAAATAATTGTAATTTTTATTAATTGTATTGAATTTTAATATTTTAAAGTATTGATACATGATGTTGTGGTGGGACATATCGATATCTAAGGGCTTGTGCTCATATATATTTTTATATCTCTCGTCTTTATTATTTATTTGGTTGTTTTGCAAGAGAATCTGCAGATTGAAGGTTCATAGACAACTTCAGTCTGTTTTTATGATATCCGGACATGCATCAAACGAACAATAGGGATATTGAACAAAAGCTTGCTGAGTGTTGTGCCAAGTAAGTCACACAGCAGTCAGGCGAAGAGTACTTTTATATGATTTGCACTCTTGGAAGAATGTCAAGAACTAAACACTTCACATTATAGATCACTTCAGATTATATCCACATATTACTGCAGAAACTTCAAAAGAAGCGTTTGTTAAGCATTTCAGGCTTCGTTCAAAAATATAGTTAGCTTTCTACAGAGATAGCATCAATTCTTACATGGGTTGGTTTGGGAGTTATCTATAAATTATATTTTAATCCCTCGAACAGCCATCCGCTTTGGGCGAATGCCACAGTCGGAGAAGCTGAGGTTGAAGGCGGAGATCCTAACTGGAGAACGAGAGGTCGAAGACCCGCAGCTGGCCGATCAGAAAACCCTGGCCAAGCAGATCTACGAAGCCTACATGAAGAACTTCAGCATGAACAAATGCAAAGCAAGGACCATCCTGACGGGCAAGACGAGCACGCCGGTAAGGGAATTCTGCCGTGTGTAAGTAATCCTAGTAACAGGGATGTGCACTGACAGATGAAGGCCAGTGGCACAAACAAAAAAAGGCACTGAGGGGAGATCATTCGGCTGAAATCATGTTCAGTGGGTGGCGGGGGTTTGGGGATGACCTAGCACATTAGCAACACCCTAACAACACAGAACACCCTAGATACTTCCTAGCAACTATCCAGAACACTTAAGCAACGCCCTAGCAATATCAGCAATGTCCTAGCAGCCACTCAGTCCCCCTTAGTAACACCTTAGCAACCATTAAGAACACCTCAGCAACACCCTAACAACCCAGAACACCCTAGGTACTACCTAGAAACCATTCAAAACATTTTAGCAACACCCTAGAAACCCTTCAAAACACCTTAGCATGCCTTAGTAACAACATAGCAATGCCTTAGGAACAGCCCAGAACACCTTTGCAACCACATATCTTAGTAACCACCCAGAGCACCTTAGCAGTGGCCTAGCAATCACCCAATGTCCTAGCAACAACCTTTAGAACACCTTTTAGAACACACCATTAGAACACCTTTGCAATCACATAGAAATGGCCTTGTAACCACCCAGAACAAATTAACAACGGCCTAGCAGCAACCCAGACCACCTTAGCAATGCTCTAGAAACAACACAGAACACTTTAGCAATGCCCTAGCAACCCCTCAAAACACATGAGCAAATGGCTCTAGCAACAATATAGCAATTGCCTAGGCCCTAGTAACCACACAGAACACCTCAACAATGGTCTAACAACAACACCGAACACCTTAGCAATGCCCTAGTAACCACCCAGAATGCCATAACAACCACACATCCTAATAACCTCCCAGATTACCTTACAAATTGCCTTGCAACAACATAGCTATGATGACCTAGTAACATTCAGAACACCTTGAAAAACACGTAGAAATGGCCTAGTAACCACCCAGAACACCTTTTGAAGCCACATAACAATGATCTTACAACAGTTCAGAAAACCCTAAGCAACATCCTAGCAACCACTTAGAACACCTTAGCAACCAGTCAATGTTAGATTTTGTTTTGTTTGTCTGTCTGTATAACCTCATGCCTAGATCAGTTTACTTTACAAATTAATTTTTTTAAGTTTGAGCTTTTGCACAGTGGCCAGTGCATGTTCTTACATAAGGCCAGGGTAATTTCCTGTCTCTTTACACATATCTCTTATTAAAGAGGCTGTATATGGCACAGGGTCATGGGACAGGGGTTTATAGTTGACCTTGTTGCACAGAATCCACTGACTGGGTGTGGCTACATGTCAGTATTAGGATGGGTTCCTCCTCAGACATGTTTCCCCTCATGCATCTGCAACACTAGCTTGATTGTTGGTTCTGCTCTTCGCCCTGAGCTCCGCAGGACACGGGCCAGCTGTTGGGAGTGAAAGCAGCTGAATTAAGATGAGCCTTTCATCTCTCACAGTACGCTTGTTCTCTCACGGCCCTGCAAACCAGCCTCTCGGAGTGTCATGTTGACCTCTCTAATGGAGGCGGGGAACAGCAGAGTTTTAGTCCTGTTTGGAACAAACTTATTGTGGCAATTAATTGGCTTGACAAGTTTAGAAAGTATTGAAACAGGAAGTTGGGTCTGTTACATATACACATATAATAATAATAATAATAATAATAATAATAATAATAATAATAATAATAATAATAATGTTATTTTATCACTTGTTTTTAAATTATTTTAATGTTATTGTTATTTTGTTTTTATTAATTCTGTAAAATTGATTCACATCTAATATAAAAGTTTGCAAAAAATATATATATTTACCCCACACACACCATATTATATATTATCATACTTTTATGTTAGATGAAATTAATCGTGATTAATCTTAACATTTTGTAAGTTTGTGTGTGTACATACACCGATCAGGCATAACACCTTCCTAATATTGTGTTGGTCCCCCTTTTGCGTCCTGACTTCTTAAGGCAGGCTCCACAAGACCCCTGAAGATGTGCTGTGGTATCTGGCACCAAGATGTTAGCAGCAGATCCTTAAATGCCACATATATGCTTCATTCTCTTTGGTTTGTAGCCTTTCGTGATCCACGACATGGAGACGCTGCAGTTGGCCGAACAGACTTTTGTGGCCAAGATGATGGGCTCTTCTGGAGGGCTGCTGAACAAGGACGCAGAGGTTCGGATATTTCATTGCTGCCAGTGCACCTCGGTTGAGACGGTGACTGAGCTGACGGAGTTCGCCAAGTCCGTGCCTGGCTTCTCAGACCTGGACTTAAATGACCAGGTTAGTGCAGCGCATCCTGTGAACTCTTGAAGCTTCATGAAAACTATATTTTTATATATGAACATTGTATAAGCATGTTAATTGAATGCAGTCTCTTCTCCGACAGGTGACGTTATTAAAGTACGGCGTCCATGAGGCACTCTTTGCCATGTTGGCATCATGCATGAATAAAGACGGTCTACTGGTGGCGTACGGCAGCGGCTTCATCACCAGAGAGTTTCTGAAGAGCTTACGACGGCCGTTCAGCGAGATGATGGAGCCCAAGTTTCAGTTTGCGATGAAGTTCAACTCCCTCGAACTGGACGATAGTGACCTCGCTCTGTTTGTTGCTGCCATCATCTGCTGTGGAGGTATATTGGGGCTTTTAATATATTTAAAATTCAATATAATTAAAATTACTTTTTGCAATACTACTTTTTACGCAAGCATGTGAGCGAAAACATTTTTGGCAACACAAGCTGGATTTCATTCACTCATAACTTATAAAATGTTTAGAGGTGGGAGAAATAATCGATTCTCTGATGCATTGCGATTCTCACTCTCACTTCAGTTTTCAGAATTGATTCAGAATCGCTGAAGAGGAAACCAAATTAATAATTGTATAATTGCTGTTTTAAAATATTATATTTGCTGAAGTTTTCCGAATCGATTCAGAATCGCTGAAGAGAGAATTGAATAGGGCTGCACGATTCATTGAAATCGAATTTTAATTAATCAGAAAAACGTTGTAGATCAAGAATAACTGTGATTCACAGAATTGCCTAAAGATTCCCACCTCTAATAAAAGTTAAAGCAAACAATGCACCAGCTTTTGCTTGCCAGTGATTTATTTCAGACTCATTTGTCTTGTGTTTCAGATCGGCCAGGCCTGGTGAACGTCCCGCACATCGAGCGAATGCAGGAGACCATCGTTAACGTGCTTCACCTGCATCTTAAGAGCAACCACCCCGATCACGGCTTCCTCTTCCCCAAAATCCTGCAGAAACTAGTGGACCTGCGGCAGCTGGTGACGGAGCACGCTCAGTTAGTGCAGGAAATCAAAAAGACGGAAGACACTTCGCTGCATCCCTTACTGCAGGAGATTTACAGAGACATGTACTGAGTGCTCGGAGAGGGCCATTTCTCTCAGGGGCCCTTCAAACCACATCTACCACTATTTCCCGGATTTCTGGATGAAAGTTAAATGGACATCAGGGCTCTTCATTATTGTTGAGTTAAACAATGGTTTCTGTGGTTGTTGGTTTAAAGAGAAAACCAACGCAATGCCAACTCAAATCCTGTGGGTTTTAGGAACTTTTTATGGAAATTTTATAAACTCTTACTGGTCTCTTGGGCCAGAAACTGTGAATAGAAACCCTCAAATTCAACTTATTCATACAGCAATATCCTTTTTTATACTGACTTTTTTGAATAGTGTACATTTACAACCAACAGTTTTCAGTAAAACCACCCAAGTGACTTCCACCTACCGTAACTAGTGAAACGGACCCTTTTCTAGCACTGTAGGGGCTTTGCTTCATTATTACAGAGATTTTTTTTTGATGACATCAAGCACTGAGCGAATGAAAATACGTCTCCGAATTTTTATATCTTGAACAGTTTCCAGTAGGGATGCACCGATACATTTTGGCCGATATGATAAGCGATAATTCTGTATATTTAATATATCGGCCAAATGTACTTATCGGGATGAAAACATTAAAAATGAACATATATCTGCCAACTGTTCTTATTGGGCAGATACCGATAACATCAAAAATACCAATATGGCCGATATATTGTGCATCCCTATTTACCAGCCCTTTGTATTTCACCATTTGCTGCGGTAAAACTTGACATTTGTAGATCATGAAAAACATGAATTATTTATTGCTTTATCGATTCACGCCTGGCTACAACACAATATTAGGCTTCAGTTTGATCAGTGAAGACACTTAAACATATCCAAGCAGCTTTTGCGTTTTAGATGCCCAAATAGAAAGCAGATCAATACCTCACGACCGATGCCTTTTGATAGAGCACACGCGCTCCACCCAACAGGTAGTGCTGTTTTACTCTACTCTAGTGTTTCAAGGGCTAAAAGAAATGACAAGACCCGATACACCATTCATATGTCAAGCATATGCAACACTGCGAGTGTGTTTTTGCATCATGTCAATTTAATGAAACGTTGGCTTTTATGAAGCAACATGCAATATTCAAGTAAACTACACACCAACTCCTTGAACACGGGCGTCTGCCAGGCTGTGTAGATTAAATACCACTCGTCATGTGACTGTGACGTCCCTACTCAGGTAACTATAATGTTTTTGGTAGTTCTCAAAGGGCCCATTTCTGATACGCGTTTTATTATATGGCCGTTATTAAAGGAAACACTCAATGCAGTTGAAATCACTTTATTTTCTGTATTGACCCACATTTGCACTGCAGCAATGCTATCAATGCGTTCCTGCGGCTGCACACATGATTTCATTTCCTTCCTGTCTGAATCTGTTTCACACATCTGTCTGTCCCTATAGCAGTCCGCCACTCTCCTCCGCTCTTGTCGTTTTCTCAGAGAATGCAGTGCCTCGCTTCAACGCGTCTCATTCTTCAATGTTTTTACTTCCTTATATAAACCAAAAAGAAAAGCTGTGTGAAATATTTAATATGTGTCAAAATTGTTGCACAAGGGGCCGTTCACACAGAGGGCGTTTTTTCATTCCACTGTGCTGCTTTTCCATTGCTCTTGTATGTTAACATGCACTAGACGGACATGTTTGACTGAGGCCCTGTTTACACATGGTATTAAAATGCATTTTTGTCGATCGGAATAATTACAGGTGTAAACGGGGTCCAAAACATGGTCAAAAAATAACTTCAGTGTCAGTGTAATGATTTATCTGGAGCACTTAGTAAGACCGTCTTGGATTGGGACCTAGCAATGTTTTGAGGTGATTCATTTTTTTTTAATCGTTCACGTCATTGGCTACCTTTACACTGTTGCCGCAGGGTTTTTTGGTCCGTGGGTTGAAGAACACGATTCCCCCCTTCCCCCCTGGAACGTGATTGGGCTAGTTTTGGAGAGAAGGATATAGCTGCAGCCTGGAGATCTCCAAATCGGGGTGGGAACTCCAAAACGGGGTGAAAGCTCCAAAATGGGGTGGAAACTCTAAATCAGTGTGGAAGCTCTAAATCGGTGTGCGAACTGCAAAACGGGGTGGGAACTCTAAATCGGAGTGGGAATTCAAATCAGGATGGAAACTCAAAATCAGAATGGGAACTCAAATCAGTGTGGGAACTCAAAATCAGAATGGGAACTCAAATCAGTGTGGGAACTCAAAATCAGAATGGGAACTCAAATCAGTGTGGGAACTCAAAATCAGAATGGGAACTCAAATCAGGGTGGGAACTCAAAAACAGAATGGGAACTCAAATCAGGGTGGGAACTAAAAAACAGAATGGGAACTCAAATCAGGGTGGGAACTAAAAAACAGAATGGGAACTCCAATCAGGGTGGAAACTCAAAATCAGAATGGGAACTCAAATCAGGGTGGAAACTCAAAATCAGAATGGGAACTCAAATCAGGGTGGAAACTCAAAATCAGAATGGGAACTCAAATCAGGGTGGGAACTCAAAATCAGAATGGGAACTCAAATCAGGGTGGGAACTCAAAATCTGAATGGGAACTCAAATCAGAATGGGAACTCAAATCAGGGTGGGAACTCAAAAACAGAATGGGAACTTAAATCAGGGTGGGAACTCAAAATCAGAATGGGAACTCAAATCAGAATGGGAACTCAAATCAGGGTGGGAACTCAAAAACAGAATGGGAACTCAAATCAGGGTGGGAACTCAAAATCAGAATGGGAACTCAAATCAGGGTGGAAACTCAAAATCAGAATGAGAACTCAAATCAGGGTGGGAACTCAAAATCAGAATGGGAACTCAAATCAGGGTGGGAACTCAAAATCAGAATGGGAGCTCCAAATAGGTGTGAGAACTCCAAATTGAGATGGGAACTCCAAATCGGAGTGGGAACTCCAAATTGTTGTGAGAACTCCAAAACAGGGTCAGAGCTCCAAATTGTGGTAGGAGCTTCAAAGCAGGGTAGGAGCTCCAAATCGTTGTGTGAGAGCCCCAATCGGGTGGAAGCTCTAAATCAGAGTGGGAGCTCCAAATCGGTTCTCCACAGCCAATTCAAAAGATTTCATTGGTCATGTCAATCACAGAGCTGATTTCCTAAACAATGCATAAATGCTTTTAGGCCTCCCCTAAACTCTAACCTTAGCCAATGAAATTGACTGCATGTCAGGATTTGCGCTGAATAGCATGCTAAAGCAAATGGCAGTTCAGGAGATAAGCAGTTAATAAGATAATACAAAATGAGATCGCCGAGCCGGGTGTAACTCCCTAACCGGACCTCACCGGTCAATGGGATCTTTTTAGTTGGACCCAGTGTCACTGTCCCCTTCAGCCCCTGGACACCCTCGTTGCTTAGAACAAAGCAATAGAGTAAAACGTTCCCACGTGTAAAAACATTTTATTTTAGATCAACTAGTAACAATGTTTAATTTATGAATTTTTATTTTGAAATGTAAGTCAATGACAATTGGCTGAAGCCAGAGCCAATGGCGCAGGTCTTTGCACGTGGAGACCACGTCCAGTTTTGGAGTTCACGCCCCATTTTGGAGATTTCCGGTCTGCAGCCGGTCTGATTGGGCGGGTTTTAATAGCAATTAGGCTGGATTTGTTACGCAAACCTAGCACGCAGTCGACACAGACAGCGATTAAACTGCTGGAGGTCACTGAGTCTCTTGGTTGCCAATCGCTCCACAGCACGTCACTTGCATAAACTTGCACTCATCTGCATAAAGTTGAACACTGCTTAACTTTTTGCTGCTTTCTTAACAGTCGCCAAAAAAACTTTTGTCAGTCGTACTGTTGCTCAAATCACTGACGACCTGAACGGCCCGTGTCACATTCAAGCGATTTGTCCGCAATTCCTTCGCACTTAAACTGCAAAGTTATGTTTGTAACTGGAAACGTTGAAGCTTTGTAACATTGTAAATAGCGGTCGCTTCACCGCGACACTGACGGCCCACCGCGGCATTGTCTCGACTTTTGATAAATGCTTTTTAACAGCTCAGAAGTTGTACATGCATCTAGGTATTATGCACTACCTAGATTAATGTTGATTGACATTTAGTCTTTTTATACTAAAGCAAAGGTATCTTAATTAATATATATAGCAGATGCTGATGATATGTAGTGCAATGTAAATATGGGAGATTTGCCATCAATTTGCCATCACTTGCATGAGAATTCATGTCGTGATATCCACATTCCTTTTTAATTCCTGCAGCATGAGGACCTGCACACTTTGACCCCACATGGAATAAATAAGATTTAATTGTGTTTGTAGGAATTTTACTAATGATGAATTTCGGTTTCCTCTAGTATAAGTTAGGGTTATGTCATAATTTGACGTATGTCATGGGCTCATTTGACTTGGCCCAGCAAATAGCCAATTAGTTGACATAACAATGTCATAGCCACGCCCTAGCAACCAGTTACAACACCTTAGCAACCACTCCCACTGAAAAAATAGGGAGGGATACCTTTGGATCAGAACATCGTAGAGACAAGTGGGTGACCTCTTTTGACTCAGACTGGTGAGTAGTCTTTAAATGTTTTGGAAACTGTCTAGCCACGCCCTAGCAACCATTTAGAGGACCCTAGCAACCACATGGCAGCATGAATGAGCCATATTTCAGCACAATTCACATAAAAACAAAGTACGTAATATTAATGAGTCAAATTTGGACGAAAATTAAATTATGACAAAACGTAGAAATTATGATTTATGACACAAAGTCAAAAAATTACAAAAGGTCATAATTATTAAATAATAAGTCAACATTATGACATAAATAGTTATAATCATGGCAGAAATTCGAGTCGAAATCAACTCATTACAGTCATAATTATGGCATACTAAGTTAATAATCATGAATTTCAACTTTTTATTTCATAATTTTGAATTGTCATAAGACTTGCTGTGTCAATTTTGATCATAATATTGACTTTTAATCTCATAATTATTTTATATGTCATAATTAGGACTATTTATATCGTTATCAAGACTTAACAAAGCATGACTTTCTTTTGTAGCAGAAAGGGGCTTCCATACAAATGACCTAAGTGATCATTTTTGCCATAAAGCAGGATATTGGAAAGGTCTGATCTCATGAAGATGATTTTGCTCTGTGTGTTTGAGCTCCTCACCTGATGTACTGTACTGTACTGTGATCCCTGCGGTCTCAGGTAAAGAATAGAGGTACTGATGATATAGATCATCGACAACTGCCTGTGACACAAATCCAGACAGTTTATCTGTTGTAAGATGCACTCCCTGCCACTGCCACTGCCACTGTCAGGACATTTTAGGAAATGAGCAATTAATGCAGTAAAACACGTTTTGCGTGCCCGATTGTTTTCATAGCAGTTCATATTATTTGACATGTAAATGTGATGTTTAAATCCCAACAGAATGAGCTGAATTCATCCTTCACCTCATTCACTTCTTAGTACGCTTGTTCTTCAGACATTTCTGGTTCATTCACACACTGGAAATGGAAGGTCAAGTATTGCATTTCATATGTGTGCTGTTGTTGTATATTGCAAATGTATGCATACAGAAAATTTGCATGACATGCATACTATTTCTGTAGTATACAGTAAGCATGCTATTCAGATGTGTCTTTCAGGTGCCTTAGATCCAGATTGTAATAAACTGCATGACATGGATGAATGAAACTCGATTTACGGCAAAAAATCTTTAACTGTTTTAAGTATCAAATCAAGTGTTATAATCTTTAGGCAAGTTCATAACAATTTGTAATATTTGCTGATTGAGCAAACACATGCATAAAGTATTAAGTTGTTTTCTCTTTTCATTTTGTCCTTTTTTCAGATTAAAATGAATTGTTTGGCTGTCAGCACCTTTGCTTTTCTAGAGTGCTTGGTGTTTTTATGTAGAAGGGATTTTAACAATGTTATATCAGGGAATTGTCTCAGTCTTCCCCGTTAGTCACTGTAGCTCAGGTCACTGCCTCCGACAGCGTCATTTCTAATAAATGCTTGATGATTGATGCAAAGATCTGTGACTTCATTAGCTGATTATTAATATACTGCTGCTGCAAAGGCTTCAGTGGTGATGTTTTTGTTGTACTTTGGCTTAATATAGGCAAACGTTTGATGAATGTATATCCTTGTCCTGTCTCAAAATAAAATACATCTTTGCAAAACTCAAATGTGGCAACCTATGTCTTTAATATACTGTTTAAGAAGTTTGGGAAAAGACTTAAGACCAACCCAATACTAATGTTCCACTTTACATACTATTTAATCAAATAAAAAAACATTGTATTTTTTTTTTTTTATTCAATTTTCACATAAAGTCAAAATGGACAAAAATACAAATGTATCAAAAAGTCAAAATGGACAAAAATACAAAATTACGACAGTGTATACTATGACATAAAAGTGAAATGATTCAATTATCAAATAAAGTCAAAAAGGACAAAAATACAAAATTACGACAGTGTATATTATGACATAAAAGTGGAAGTTATTAAATTATCACATCAAGTCAAAATGGACAAAATCCAAAAGTACGAGTGTTTACTATGACATAAAAGTGGAAGATATTCAAATATCATAAAGTCAAAATGGACAAAAATACAAAATTACGACAGTGTATACAATGACATAAAAATGGAAATTATTAAATTATCACTTCAAGTCAAAATGGACAAAATATAAAATTACAACAGTGTATACTATGACATAAAAGTGGAAGTTATTCAAATATCATAAAGTCAAAATGGACAAAAATACAAAATTACAACAGTGAATAAATTTCACTTTTATGTCATAGTATACAATTATCACAAAGTCAAAAAAGACAAAAATCCAAAATTACGACAGTGTATACAATGACATAAAAAATGAAATTATTAAATTATCACAAAGTCAAAATGGACAAAAATCCTAAATTATGACAGTGTTTACTATGACATAAAAGTGGAAGATATTCAAATATCATAAAGTCAAAATGGACAAAAATGCAAAATTACGACAGTGTATACAATGACATAAAAATGGAAATTATTAAATTATCACTTCAAGTCAAAATGGACAAAATATAAAATTACAACAGTGTATACTATGACATAAAAGTGAAATTTATTCAATTATCACAAAGTCAAAATGAGAAAAAAATCCAAAATTACGACAATGTATACTATGACATAAAAGTGGAAATTATTAAATTATCACATCAAGTCAAAATGGACAAAAATCCAAAATTACGACAGAGTATACTATGACATAAAAGTGGAAGTTATTCAAATATAATGAAGTCAAAATGGACAAAAATACAAAATTACGACAATGTATACAATGACATAAAAGTGGAAGTTATTCAATTATCACATCAACTCAAAATGGACAAATATATACAATTACAACAGTGTATACTATGACATAAAAGTGAAATTATTCAATAATCACAAAGTCAAAATGGACAAAAATACAAATTTATCACGAAGTCAAAATGGACAAAAACACAAAATTACGACAGTGTATACTATGACATAAAAGTGAAATTTATTCAATTATCACAAAGTCAAAATGGACAAAAATACAAATTTATCACAAAGTCAAAATGGACAAAAACACAAAATTACGACAGTGTATACTATGACATAAAAGTGGAATTTATTAAATTATCACAAAGTCAAAAAAGACAAAAATCCAAAATTACGACAATGTATACAATGACATAAAAGTGATATTTATTCAATTATCACAAAGTCAAAAAAGACAAAAATCCAAATTTACGACAGTGTATACTATGACATAAAAGTGGAATTTATTAAATTATCAAAAAGTCAAAAAAGACAAAAATCCAAAATTACGACAATGTATACAATGACATAAAAGTGAAATTTATTCAATTATCACAAAGTCAAAAAAGACAAAAACCCAAAATTACGACAGTGTATACTATGACATAAAAGTGGAAGTTATTCAAATATCACATCAAGTCAAAATGGACAAAATCCAAAATTATGAGTGTATACTATGACATAAAAGTGAAATTTATTCAATTATCACAAAGTCAAAAAAGACAAAAATCCAAATTTACGACAGTGTATACTATGACATAAAAGTGGAAATTATTAAATTATCACAAAGTCAAAATGGACAAAATCCAAAATTATGAGTGTATACTATGACATAAAAGTGAAATTTATTCAATTATCACAAAGTCAAAAAAGACAAAAATCCAAATTTACGACAGTGTATACTATGACATAAAAGTGGAAGTTACTAAATTATCACAAAGTCAAAATGGACAAAATCCAAAATTATGAGTGTATACTATGACATAAAAGTGGAAGTTATTCAATCACAAAGTCAAAAAAGACAAAAATCCAAAATTACGACAGTGTATACAATGACATAAAAAATGAAATTATTAAATTATCACAAAGTCAAAATGGACAAAAATCCTAAATTATGACAGTGTATACTATGACATAAAAGTGGAAGATATTCAAATATCATAAAGTCAAAATGGACAAAAATACAAAATTACGACAGTGTATAAAATGACATAAAAATGGAAATTATTAAATTATCACTTCAAGTCAAAATGGACAAAATATAAAATTACAACAGTGTATACTATGACATAAAAGTGGAAGTTATTCAAATATAATGAAGTCAAAATGGACAAAAATACAAAATAATGACAGTGTATACAATGACATAAAAGTGGAGATTATTCAATTATCACAAAGTCAAAATGGACAAAAATACAAAATTACGACAGTGTATACTATGACATAAAAGTGAAATTTATTCAATTATCACATCAACTCAAAATGGACAAATATATACAATTACGACAGTGTATACTATGACATAAAAGTGAAATTTATTCAATTATCACAAAGTCAAAAAAGACAAAAATCCAAAATTACGACAATGTATACAATGACATAAAAGTGAAATTTATTCAATTATCACAAAGTCAAAAAGGACAAAATTCCAAAATTACGACAATGTATACAATGACATAAAAGTGAAATTTATTCAATTATCACAAAGTCAAAAAAGACAAAAATCCAAAATTACGACAGTGTATACTATGACATAAAAGTGGAAGATATTCAAATATCACATCAAGTCAAAATGGACAAAATCCAAAATTATGAGTGTATACTATGACATAAAACTGGAAATTATTAAATTATCACAAAGTCAAAATGGACAAAATTCCAAAATTACGACAGTGTATACTATGACATAAAAGTGAAATTTATTCAATTATCACAAAGTCAAAAAAGACAAAAATCCAAATTTACGACAGTGTATACTATGACATAAAAGTGGAAGTTATTAAATTATCACATAAAGTCAAAATGGACAAAAATACAAAATTACGACAGTGTATACTATGACATAAAAATGGAAATTATTAAATTATCACATCAAGTCAAATTGGACAAAAATCCAAAATTACGACAGTGTATACTATGACATAAAAGTGAAATTTATTCAATTATCACAAAGTCAAAATGGACAAAAATCCAAAATTACGACAATGTATACAATGACATAAAAGTGAAATTTATTCAATTATCACAAAGTCAAAAAAGACAAAAATCCAAAATTACGACAGTGTATACTATGACATAAAAGTGGAAGATATTCAAATATCACATCAAGTCAAAATGGACAAAATCCAAAATTATGAGTGTATACTATGACATAAAAGTGGAAATTATTAAATTATCACAAAGTCAAAATGGACAAAATTCCAAAATTACGACAGTGTATACTATGTGATAATTTAATAATTTATTTTTCATAGTCAAAATGGACAAAATCATTTTATTTTATGACATTTGTTATTAATTTAATAATTTCCTTTTATGTCATAGACAAAAATCCAAATTTACAGTGTATACTATGACATAAAAGTGGAAGTTACTAAATTATCACATAAAGTCAAAATGGACAAAAATACAAAATTACGACAGTGTATACTATGACATAAAAATGGAAATTATTAAATTATCACCAAGTCAAATTGGACAAAAATCCAAAATTACGACAGTGTATACTATGACATAAAAGTGGAAATTATTAAATTATCACATCAACTCAAAATGGACAAATATATAAAATTACGACAGTGTATACTATTACATTAAAGTGGAAATTATTAAATTATCACATCAAGTCAAAATGGTCAAAAATCCAAAATTACGACAGTGTATACTATGACATAAAAGTGAAATTATTCAATAATCACAAAGTCAAAATGGACAAAAACACAAAATTACGACAGTGTATACTATGACATAAAAGTTAAATTTATTCAATTATCACAAAGTTAAAATGGACAAAAATACAAATTTATCACAAAAATTCAAAATGGACAAAAATTCAAAATTACGACAGTGTATACTATGACATTAAAGTGGAAGTTATTCAAATATCACAATTTCAAAATGGACAAAAATACAAATATATCACAAAGTCAAAATGGACAAAAATACAAAAATTACGACAGTGTATACTATGGTATAAAAGTGGAAGTTATTCAATTATCACATAAAGTCAAAATGGACAAAAATACAAAATTACGACAATGTTTACCATGACATAAAAGTGAAATTTATTCAATTATCACAAAGTCAAAAAGGACAAAAATCCATAATTACGACAGTGTATACTATGGTATAAAAGTGGAAGTTATTCAATTATCACATAAAGTCAAAATGGACAAAAATCCAAAATTACGACAGTGTATACTATGACATAAAAGTTAAATTTATTCAATTATCACAAAGTCAAAACTGACAAAAATTCAAAATTACGACAGTGTATACTATGACATAAAAGTGGAAGTTATTCAAATATCACAATTTCAAAATGGACAAAAATACAAATGTATCACAAAGTCAAAATGGACAAAAATACAAAATTACGACAATGTTTACCATGACATAAAAGTGAAATTTATTCAATTATCACAAAGTCAAAATGGACAAAAATCCATAATTACGACAGTGTATACTATGGTATAAAAGTGGAAGTTATTCAATTATCATATAAAGTCAAAATGGACAAAAATACAAAATTACGACAATGTTTACCATGACATAAAAGTGAAATTTATTCAATTATCACATAAAGTCAAAAAGGACAAAAATCCAAATTTACGACAGTATATACTATGACATAAAAGTGAAATTTATTCAATTATCACATAAAGTCAAAAAGGACAAAAATCCAAATTTACGACAGTGTATACTATGACATAAAAGTGAAATTTATTCAATTATCACATAAAGTCAAAATGGACAAAAATACAAAATTACGACAATGTTTACCATGACATAAAAGTGAAATTTATTCAATTATCACAAAGTCAAAATGGACAAAAATCCATAATTACGACAGTGTATACTATGGTATAAAAGTGGAAGTTATTCAATTATCATATAAAGTCAAAATGGACAAAAATACAAAATTACGACAATGTTTACCATGACATAAAAGTGAAATTTATTCAATTATCACAAAGTCAAAATGGACAAAAATACAAAATTACGACAGTGTATACTATGACATAAAAGTGAATTTATTTATCACATAATGTAGAAATGCACCAAAATACACAATTACTTACAGTGTATACTATGACATAAAGTGGAATTTTTCAAATTATCACAAAGTCAAAATGGACAAAAATACAAAATTATGACAGTGTATACTATGACATAAAAGTGAAATTATTCAACAATCACAAAGTCAAAATGAAAAAAATACAAATTTATCACAAAGTCAAAATGGACAAAAACACAAAATTACGACAGTGTATACTATGACATAAAAGAGGAAATTATTCGATTATCACAAAGTCAAAGTGGACAAAAATACAAATTTATCACAAAAATTCAAAATGGACAAAAATACAAAATTACGACAGTGTATACTATGGTATAAAAGTGGAAGTTATTCAATTATCACATAAAGTCAAAATGGACAAAAATACAAAATTACGACAGTGATACTATGGTATAAAAGTGGAAGTTATTCAATTATCACATAAAGTCAAAATGGACAAAAATACAAAATTACGACAGTGATACTATGGTATAAAAGTGGAAATTATTCAATTATCATATAAAGTCAAAATGGACAAAAATCCATAATTACGACAGTGTATACTATGGTATAAAAGTGGAAGTTATTCAATTATCATATAAAGTCAAAATGGACAAAAATACAAAATTACGACAATGTTTACCATGACATAAAAGTGAAATTTATTCAATTATCACATAAAGTCAAAAAGGACAAAAATCCAAATTTACGACAGTGTATACTATGACATAAAAGTGAAATTTATTCAATTATCACATAAAGTCAAAAAGGACAAAAATCCAAATTTACGACAGTGTATACTATGACATAAAAGTGAAATTTATTCAATTATCACAAAGTCAAAATGGACAAAAATACAAAATTACGACAATGTTTACCATGACATAAAAGTGAAATTTATTCAATTATCACAAAGTCAAAATGGACAAAAATCCATAATTACGACAGTGTATACTATGGAATAAAAGTGGAAGTTATTCAATTATCATATAAAGTCAAAATGGACAAAAATACAAAATTACGACAATGTTTACTATGACATAAAGTGAAATTTATTCAATTATCACAAAGTCAAAATGGACAAAAATACAAAATTACGACAATGTTTACCATGACATAAAAGTGAAATTTATTCAATTATCACAAAGTCAAAATGGACAAAAATACAAAATTACGACAGTGTATACTATGACATAAAAGTGAATTTATTTATCACATAATGTAGAAATGCACCAAAATACACAATTACGACAGTGTATACTATGACATGAAAGTGGAATTTTTTCAAATATCACAAAGTCAAAATGGACAAAAATACAAAATTATGACAGTGTATACTATGACATAAAAGTGAAATTATTCAACAATCACAAAGTCAAAATGAAAAAATACAAATTTATCACAAAGTCAAAATGGACAAAAACACAAAATTACGACAGTGTATACTATGACATAAAAGAGGAAATTATTCGATTATCACAAAGTCAAAGTGGACAAAAATACAAATTTATCACAAAAATTCAAAATGGACAAAAATACAAAATTACGACAGTGTATACTATGGTATAAAAGTGGAAGTTATTCAATTATCACATAAAGTCAAAATGGACAAAAATACAAAATTACGACAGTGATACTATGGTATAAAAGTGGAAATTATTCAATTATCATATAAAGTCAAAATGGACAAAAATACAAAATTACGACAGTGTATACTATGACATAAAAGTGAATATATTTATCACATAATGTAGAAATGCACCAAAATACACAATTACGACAGTGTATACTATGATATGAAAGTGGAATTTTTTCAAATATCACAAAGTCAAAATGGACAAAAATACAAAATTATGACAGTGTATACTATGACATAAAAGTGAAATTATTCAATAATCACAAAGTCAAAATGGAAAAAAATACAAATTTATCACAAAGTCAAAATGGACAAAAACACAAAAAAACACAAAATTACGACAGTCTATACTATGACATAAAAGTGAAATTATTCAATTATCACAAAGTCAAAATGGACAAAAATACAAATTTATCACAAAAATTCAAAATGGGCAAAAATACAAATTTACGACAGTGTATACTATGACATAAAAGTTAAATTTATTCAATAATCACAAAGTCAAAATGGACAAAAATACAAATTTATCACGAAGTCAAAATGGACAAAAATACAAATTTACGACAGTGTATACTATGACATAAAAGTTAAATTTATTCAATAATCACAAAGTCAAAGTGGACAAAAATACAAATTTATCACAAAAATTCAAAATGGACAAAAATACAAAATTACGACAGTGTATACTGACATAAAAGTTAAATTTATTCAATTATCATAAAGTCAAAATTGACAAAAATTCAAAATTACGACAGTGTATACTATGACATAAAAGTGGAAGTTATTCAAATATCACAATTTCAAAATGGACAAAAATACAAATGTATCACAAAGTCAAAATGGACAAAAATACAAAATTACGACAGTGTATACTATGGTATAAAAGTGGAAGTTATTCAATTATCACATAAAGTCAAAATGGGCAAAAATACAAAATTACGACAATGTTTACCATGACATAAAAGTGAAATTTATTCAATTATCACAAAGTCAAAATGGACAAAAATCCAAATTTACGACAGTGTATACTATGGTATAAAAGTGGAAGTTATTCAATTATCACATAAAGTCAAAATGGACAAAAATACAAAATTACGACAATGTTTACCATGACATAAAAGTGAAATTTATTCAATTATCACATAAAGTCAAAAAGGACAAAAATCCAAATTTACGACAGTGTATACTATGACATAAAAGTGGAAGTTATTCAATTATCACAAAGTCAAAATGGACAAAAATACAAAATTACGACAGTGTATACTATGGTATAAAAGTGGAAGTTATTCAATTATCACATAAAGTCAAAATGGACAAAAATACAAAATTACGACAATGTTTACCATGACATAAAAGTGAAATTTATTCAATTATCACAAAGTCAAAATGGACAAAAATACAAATTTACGACAGTGTATACTATGACATAAAAGTGGAAGTTATTCAATTATCACATAAAGTCAAAATGGACAAAAATACAAAATTACGACAGTGTACACTATGACATAAAAGTGAAATTTATTCAATTATCACAAAGTCAAAAAGGACAAAAATCCAAATTTACGACAGTGTATACTATGACATAAAAGTGGAAGTTATTCAATTATCACATAAAGTCAAAATGGACAAAAATACAAAATTACGACAGTGTACACTATGACATAAAAGTGAAATTTATTCAATTATCACAAAGTCAAAAAGGACAAAAATCCAAATTTACGACAGTGTATACTATGACATAAAAGTGGAAGTTATTCAATTATCACAAAGTCAAAATGGACAAAAATACAAAATTACGACAGTGTATACTATGACATAAAAGTGAAATTTATTCAATTATCACAAAGTCAAAATGGACAAAAATACAAAATTACGACAGTGTATACTATGGTATAAAAGTGGAAATTATTCAATTATCATATAAAGTCAAAATGGACAAAAATACAAAATTACGACAGTGTATACTATGACATAAAAGTGAATTTATTTATCACATAATGTAGAAATGCACCAAAATACACAATTACGACAGTGTATACTATGACATAAAAGTGAAATTATTCAATAATCACAAAGTCAAAATGGACAAAAATACAAAAAACACAAAATTACGACAGTGTATACTATGACATAAAAGTGGAAATTATTCAATTATCACATCAAGTCAAAATGGACAATAATCCAAAATTTCAGGGAACGAGGGTTACCATACATAACCGAGAAGTTCCCTTTCATTCAGTCACGTTCGACGTACGTTGGACGTCACCGACGAATTGGGATCCCTTTGGAAAACGGCACAGTTACTACCACTTCCAGTGCCCAGCGAGAGCCCCTCAGTCTGTTCTAGGTGGGGATTTTCACGCAGGGAGAGTCACTGCTGCTGTTCCGCAAGACCCACTCAGCAGGCTATGGGATAATTCTGGGAAAGCGTGCCCAGGGGGGCTGCTACGGAAGCCACATCATGCCCGGAAGGAGTTACCATGTGTAGAATACACGTATGGACTTGCCTTGGGCAGTGCAACATACGCAAATCCAAGGGGTGGCCCCGGCCATCACAGGCGGGGGAACAACACTGCACCGAGAAAGACACAGCCTTGCAGTACCATGGAAGAATACTGTACACATATGGAACCACTCTCAGAAAAAAAGGTACAGTGCTGTCACTGGGGCGATACCCTAAGGTACAAAAGTGAAAAGGTACATCTTTGTTCTTTACTCACCCCTAAATGGTACATATTAGTACCTTAAAGGTACATATCAGTACTTTAAGAGTGCATATTAGTACCTTAAAGGTACATATCAGTACTTTAAGAGTGCATATTAGTACCTTAAAGGTACATATTAAAGGTACATATTAGTTCCTTTTCGGTTTTGTACCTTAGGGTACCGCCCCAGTGACAGCACTGTACCTTTTTTTCTGACAGTGTGCTCTAGATACCGGCTCTACACAGAGGCTATACAATTTAGCGAATGTGTTAGGTGTCACCCAGCCCACAGTTCTACAAATATCTGTCAGCGAGGCGTCACAAGCCAGCGCCCAGGAAGAAGCTACACCCCTGGTGAAGTGGGCTCTTAACTCGAGCAGGCAGGGCACGTCTTGGGTTTCATACATCAAGACATGGCATCAGTGGGCTATCTTCTGCTTGGAGACAGCCTTTCCCTTCTGCTGGCCTCCGTAACAGATGAAGAGCTGCTATGAGGTCCTGAAGCTTTGAATTCTGTCCACGTAAGTCAGCAGAGTGTGGATGGGGCAGAGAAAAGCTAGGGCTGGGTCTGCCTCCTCCGAAGGCAGCACTTGCAGGCTCACCACCTGTCCCGGCAGGGAGTGGTGGGAACCATGGGCACATATCCAGGCCGTGGTCTCAGGAATTCCAGGCATGAATCATCAACCGAAAATACCTGCAGGTCCCCTACCCTCTTAATGGAGGCCAATGCAGTCATGAGTATTTTTTTCAAATACAGAACTTTTAACTCTGCTGAGTACAAAGGCTCAATGGGCGCCCTCTGCAGTGCAGAGGAGCTAGCGGAAGTGATGGAGTCTACCCTAGAACCTCCGCGTCCCGTCCAGGGACCAGACATGGAGTTTCCTGAGATGCAAACACAGGTGCCAAGGGTGCCCTGTCTCTGAGTCAGGAGGTCCTTCCTCAGAGGAATGGGCCAAGGAGGTGCTGTCGTGGGGAGCACTAGTTCCAGGAAGTCTGGCTGGGCTAAGACAGAGCGACCAACAGGACTTGCTCCTCGTCCTCCCTGATCTTGCACAGTGTCTGTGCGAGAAGGCTCACTGAGGGGAGCGCATATTTGCGTAGGTCCCGGGGCCAGCTGAGTGCCAGGCCATCCGAGCCGAGGGTCAACTGGCAATTGGTCGGGACTGAGTCCAGCTCCGAACCCATGTGAAAAGAGATCCTCTGTGTGGGGCAGAGTTTGCTCTTTTCCCAGTTTACCTGAAACCCCAACCAGCTGAAGTGTCCCATGATCTCTCATGGGAGCAATGGTTGCCTCCACGACTTTTGTAAAGACACAGGGCCACAGGGACAGCCCGAAGGGTAAGACTCTGTAGTGATATGCCCATCCCTTGAACACAATGTGTAGGAACGGCGTGCGTCGAGGGAGAATCGAGGCATGAATGTACACGTCTTTTAGGTCGATCGCTGATAACCAATCTTGGGGACGGATGCACCTGAAGATGCTTTTCTGCGTTAGCATTCTGAACGGCAACCTGTGAAGGGACCGGTTCAAGAATCGCAGATCCAAGATCAGCCATAACCCGTCGGCTTTTTTGGATACAATGAAGTGCGGGTAGAACCCAGACTTCATACCAGCTGGAGGGACTGGCTCTATCGAATCCTTCGCCAGTAGGACTGCGATTTCCGCCTGGAGCACAGGGGTGTTCTCCTTCGACAAAGAAGTGAAGTGAATGCCCCTGACTTTGGGGGGACGCCGGGCGAACTGAATCGCAAGCTGGTACGGATGAGCCGGCAAGACGGGCTGGGAAGCACTAGCCAGGCTCCCAGTGACTGTGCAAGCGGGGCCAACGGCATCACAGATGTACCCGCAGTGGGGCAGCGTGCAGGGACCCGACTTGGATGGCATGGTAGCGGCCGAAGTAGGGTCTGAGTGTGCTGTGCAACACGACCTGCTTCCGCTGAGGGGGTGTGTGAGTGTGGGAAGGCGCTTGTGTGTGTCTGCGCAGTAGTGATCTCGGGACCGGAGTTGCGCAGTAGAGAGCAGGAACTAGAGGCATGATTATCAAAAGCCCGCCCACACTCTCACAGATGCAGAACAATTCATGTTGGTGTGAAATAAACAGTTATGAAAATGTAGAAATTAAAGCTAAAACCAATCTCCTCCTGAAAAAGTCTGTTAGTGCCTCAGCGACAACTTCACTCAGGGAACCCATCAATCTCAGCTGTCAATCATGACATCACATCCCCCGTTTTTATAGCATCAAATAAACTAAAACTAAACTTATTTTAAAAAACGAACACTTGAAATGAAATTGTGATAAAAACTGCCTAAAATGACAGAAACCATCTTTAGGAAACAGTTATTTGAAGTGTAATTTAATTGTTTAGTTTGTCTTAGTTTGTCGTCCATTGTAATATATAGAGAGGTGGGGTTTATGAGCTATACTGGGACCAACCATCGGGGAGGGATCGAGGCACGGAGGCTTCAGTTTCTGAGAGGAGTGCTGCAGGCTTGGTTGCACTATGCCCCAGCCACCAGGAAAGCATGGCTGTCAAGTATGAATCTGATTCAGCATTAGCACCCACTATTATAGTGGGAATCTCAGCATAATTTTCATTTTCAATACATAAAAGCCCTCTCTCTGATCCAGCAATCATGTGAGATAGTGAGCATGGCCGTGAGATGGCACACGGCGCACTGAACACTCAAGCCCTTATGAAAAAGGCAAGATGAACAACGCGCCGACATGGTCATGCTCCCATGGGAGAACCATAGACTGTAAAAAAATATGGACGTAGTGTCCGTGACGTCACCCATAGGATTTTAAAGAGCAGTTTTGAAGCGTAAAGTAAGGTCGTGCTAGACGTTGCCATTTTAGGGTCACTTTTTCTAATTGAGATTTATACATCATTTAAAAGCTGAATAAATAAGCTCTCCACCAACAGCGCGCATTTTGCATGTCTCCTTTGTCTGACACACCCACATCGGGTTTTGGAGTCATGATCTGATGACCTGAATCAGGTGTGTTTGATTGAGGAGACCAAATGTGCACTGTCCAGGAACGAGATTGGGAAGCAGTGGGACAGACACTATTTGGCCAATTATTTGTAAATCTGGAATCTGAGGGTTAAAAAAAGGCAAAATATTGAGAAAATCGCCTTTAAAGTTGTCCAAATGAAGTCCTTAGCAATGCGTATTATTAATAATAATAAAGTAGTGAGTGATATATTTACGGTAGGTAGGACATTTACAAAATATATTAATGGAACATGATCTTAATATCCTAATTATTTTTGGCAAAAAGAAAAATTTATAATTTTGACCCATACAATTGTTGGCTATTGCCACAAATATACCTGTGAGACAGGTTTTGTGGGCCAGGGTCGCATTTGAGTTCACCCAAAAGTGAAAATCCTTTCATAATTTAGTGACCCTCAAGTTGTTGCAAACCTGTATACATTTCTTTCATCTGTTGAACTCTCACACACACACACACACATACACACACACACACACACACACACACACACACACACACACACACACACACACACACGTTGTGTTTCCATGTTTTGTGGGGACATTCCATAGGCGTAATGCATTTTATACTGTACAAACCATATTTTCTATCCCCCTACACTGCCCCTGCCCCTAAACCTACCCATCACAGGAGACATGCTGCATTTTTACATTTTCAAAAAACATCACTTAGTGTAATTTATAAGATGTTTTCCTCATGGGGACCAAAAAAATGTCCCCACAAGGACAAAAATTTGGATATTGCCATCTTTGTGGGGACATTTTATCCCCATAACGTAGGGATTACCAGTCCACACACACACACACACACACACACACACACACACACACACACACACACACACACACACACACACACACACACACACAAAGGCGATTTTGAAGAATGTTGGTAACTTTTAGGGGTTGTTTGGATAAAAACATTCTTCAAAATAACTTATTTTGTGTTCAACAGAAGAACGAAATGTATACAAGTTTGGAACAACTTGAAGGTCACTAAATGATGAAAGGATTACATTTTTAGGTGAACTATCCCTTTAATTGACACTTTACTTTCCCCTCCTACACTCCCACATTTGTCCACTAGGTGGCGAGAGTGTCCATCGAATCCTGCCTTACAAACAAACATGGCTGCGTCCATTGCGCGGTCATGCCGGAGCGTGTGGAGAGTCAAATCACATGTCCTTTCCACAAAAACAACTTATTTAAAAGCTTCATTCCACTGTTCTCAGTCTAAAAGAAGCGGACTCCTCTTATCCCTGCATAACCGAGGCCTCCTGAAGGAGTCGTTCCCCGAGCACGCAGCTCAAGCAGAACTCCCGGATCTGCTCCGGTCCGGTCCGCAGACCGTCTACTGCGGCTTCGACCCGACCGCGGACAGCCTGCACGCCGGGAACCTGCTCGCCATCATCGGCCTGCTGCACTTCAGAGCCGCGGGTCATGACGTCGTCGCGCTGCTCGGCGGAGCCACGGCGCAGATCGGGGATCCGAGCGGGAGGTCGTCCGAGAGAGAGCGCCTCTCCCCGGCTACAGTGGAGGAGAACGCCCGCGGGATTCTGGAGAGCCTCCACCGGATCTTCACCCACCACGAGCTGCACTTCTCACCGGACCCGAGCAGGCTGGGCCGGCTGACAGTGCTCAATAACCGCAGCTGGTATAAGGACTGGCAGGTGCTGGAGTTCTTCTCGGAGGTGGGCAGGTGTTTTCGGATGGGCACGATGCTCAGCAGACACAGCGTCCAGTCGCGGCTGAAGAGCGCCGAGGGCATGAGCTTCACCGAGTTCTCCTACCAGCTCTTCCAGGCCTTCGACTTCTACCGGCTGCACCAGATGCACGGCTGCAGGATCCAGCTGGGCGGAACCGATCAGCTGGGGAACATCATGAGCGGACACGAGTTCATACACAGGTATCACTGTCAAAATACCACGTCAGTACTATGGGATATGGGTCACACACAAGATAAAAATGTCATCATTTAAAATTAAGTAAATGGTTAAACCTTTATTTGTCTTGAATTGACCTGTTGATATAAAAACTTAAATAAAACTTAAAACTAAATAAAAGCTTTGTTTTAAGAATTTGTATTTATTTTTGACATTTATTAATATAAAAATTGTCCTATGGTGTGATGTCCTATGGTCTCAAGCTTGCTTCAATAAATTACAACTTTTATAAATGAAAAAGGAAAGCATGCAAATGTTAATAAATACCTCAGACATAATTTTAGTAGAAAATATTCAAATATTCCAAATTATTCTAAAAGTAGGAACTTCTAGTTTAAAGGTGCAGTGTGTAGTATTTATGAGAATCTATTAACATAAATGCAATATAATATACATGAACTATGTTTTCAGTGGCGTATAAAAGCCGTTATGTTTTTATTACTTTAGAATGAGCTGTTTCTATCTACACACACCTTACAGTGATGTCGCCATTTTGCGCCGCCATGTTTCTACGGTAGCCCTAAACGGACAAACCGACGAAAAAAGACTAAATTAAAGAAGTGAAATTAAGAAGTAGCTATTACAAAGAAATGTAATGTTTGTAATAAATGCTGTTTTTAAAAAAAAACTTTCTATTCATCCTGGAAAAACCCACAAAAATATGAAGCTGTTTACAACATTGATATTAATAATAAATCATCATATCAGAATGTATTCTGACGGATCATGTGACACTGAAGACTGTATGTAATGATGCTGAGAATTCAGCTTTGATCACAGGAATACATTACAGTTTAACATATATTCACATAGAAAACACTTATTTTAAGTTATATTTTCAAAATTATACTTATGATTATATTTCACAGTTTTTACTGTATTTTTGATCAAATAAATGCAGCCTTGGTGAGCAGAAAAGGTAATGTAGTGCATTATTTTCCGATCTCTACCATGGTAATACCACACAACTCTTTACAAGGACTATGTGTGCATATTGTTAACAGTATAAAACATATGCATAGCACTGTGGTACATTATCTAGTACATTTATTTATAATGAAAATAGTAGATAGTAGCTATTATTTGCTTAATTCTCAGACAAATAAGTATGTATGGCATAAAATAAAACATGTGGTTGTTCTCATTTATGCAAACGTCATAATATAGCACAGCCTCTGATGTGTAATCTTCTTCTCGTCTTGTGCAGAAAGACGGGAGAGGAAGTGTTCGGCCTGACGGTTCCTCTCGTCACCACCTCGATGGGCGATAAACTGGGGAAGACGGCCGGGAACGCTGTGTGGCTGAACCCAGATAAAACATCCCCGTTTGAGTTCTACCAGTACTTCCTCCGGCTGCCGGATAACAGCGTGGAAGGGTGAGTCAGCGAACACAGAGCCTGACCTCGGCTTATGGTCATTCACTACGAAAGAATAGTTTAGCCATCGTCTATGACAGACTGAAATAAAGTCGTCAGGGTTTTTCTGTGATAAACTACTATTCTAAAGGGTTTTTGTAAGAAGTTTTTCCCAAGACTGCATTTATTATTTATTTGATCAAAAATGCAGTAAAAATTGTGAAATATTTTTATAATGTAAAATAGCTGTTTTCTATGTGAATATATAGTAAACTGTTATATGTTTTTGGAACTTTTTTTAGGATTCATTGATTTATAAAAAGTTAAAAAGAACAGCATTTATTTTCTAACATATAAGTCTTTACTATTACTTTTTATCGATTTAACACATCCTTGCTGAATAAAAGTATTAATCTTTTTTTTTTTAAAGAGAAAAAAAATTACTGACCCCAAACTTTTGAACGGTAGTATATAAAATATTTCCATTTTGAATAAATGCTTCTCTTTTTTTTTTTCAAAGAATCCAGAAAAAAAGTATCACAGGTAAAAATAAAATGAAGCAGCACAACATAATAAATCCTCAAATCAGAATGATTTGTCAAGGATCATGTGACACTGAAGACTGGAGTAATGATGCTGAATATTCAACTTTGATCACAGGAATACATTACATTAAAAATAGTAATGTTTCCAAACGGTATTGTATGTTAAGCTGTAACGTATTCCTGTGATCAAAGCTGAATTGTCAGCATCTTCATTCTAATGTGCTGATTTGCTGCTTAAAAAGCTGTTTCATATTTTTGTAGAAACTGATGCATTTATTTTTTCAGGATTCCTGGATGAACAGAAATTCTAAAAGAACAGCATTTATTTGAAATAGAATCTTTTGTAGCATTAAATGTCTTTACCCTTCAAAAAGTCCTAAAGAATTAAAATTTTTATTCAGCAAAGGTGCATTACATTGATCAAAAATGACAGTAGTGTATATTAGCTTGACAGAAACGCTTCTTCTCCTCCAGATACCTGAAGCTCTTCACCTTCCTGCCACTAGCTGAGGTGGAGAAGGTGATGGAGCAGCAGAGGCGAGACCCGGGCAAGCGGATCGGCCACAAACGCCTGGCTGCTGAAGTCACCAAGCTAGTCCATGGGAAAGAGGGCTTAGAAAGCGCCAAAAGGCAAGAGCAGATACTCGCTTCTGAATTATGTCTGTATTCTGAATTACCGTATTTTCGCACTATAAGGCGCATTTAAAAGCCTTTCATTTTTTCAAAAAACGACTTGATTTAGTGTTATCCGACTGTTTCTTTTACAAGGCTATGTGTTTACTGAATTAAGGAAAAGTTCCCCTCCACGTTTGGGAGAAAAGTTAGCAAGGCTGGGAGATATTGTTTATATGCACATCAATGTTTGAACAACGTTACCATGGGAGTGAACGGAGTTGTCAGAACGCTTAATAAAGTTGGACTTTATCTGACTGTTTTGTTGACATTCCCTTTAGCACAGCTCCATCTAGTGGATGCATAACGCAAACGCTTGACTGCAGTATCTTCTATTATATGCGCATTATAATCCGGTGCGCCCTATATATGAAAACAGTTCTAAAATAGGCCATTCATTGAAGGTGCGTCTTATAATCCGGTGCGCCTTATAGTGCGGAAAATACGTCTGTATTTAATCGAAATCAAACCCCTATTTACTTGAATTAATTGAGTTCTCTTCCTCTTCTTACCACACTTGACCGGACAAATACACACAAAATTATGTCAAAATGTCAGTTTTGGCAAGTAATGGCGTAAACACAGTCGTTATGTCTTAAGGGAATGTAATCAGTTGGGAGAATATTGGATGTGTATCAGTATATTGGATCCGTGCATTTGGTCTTAAAGTGACAGCAGCCTAATAAACCTGCAGCTGTCCGTCATTAATCAAAAATATAAAAAATCTTGTGATATTTAGTTGACTAAAACAATTAAAAGACTAAAATGCCTCTGATTCATGCTTTTGCTTCAGATGCAACTTTTTTTTTGGGATCCAATCAATTCCGTTTAGTCTCATTGTTTGTTCTTTAAACGCTTCATTAATGTTACTAATACATGTATGCATGTACACACAGGTGCACCAATGCTCTGTACCACAGCAATATTCAGGCCCTGGAGCAGATGAGTGACACTGAACTCCAGGAGCTTTTCCGAGAGGCTCCGTTCCATGAGCTGTTCCTGGATCCGGGGACGACGGTGCTGGACGCCTGCAGACGGGCACAAGCCATTCCAGATGGGCCGCGTGGGTGAGAGACGCCAACTGGCATCTTACCAATAATGTTTTGGAATGTTTGGTTTAAAAGTAGCACGTAGTCTTCACACATTGTGTTACATTGTTACTATTTATTCTGAGTGACACATTTTACTACTTTTTAGTAGAGCTGCACAATTAATTGTTACAAGATCACAATTTCATTCCTAAATTAGTTGTCATGTACTGTCTAAATATGAGCCACACAGTGTCGTTATTTCTGTTTTACAAATATTTATATTATCACAGAAATACTGGGATAAAAGGTTATAGATTGGATATAAACACTGATGTCTAGAGTAGCGATCAAAATAGAGCAAATCACCTTTAAGGTTATTTTGCCTCTAGGTGGCAACAAGTGACTGTTAAAAATGTTAAAAATGTCATTGATTGATTCATTAGAGATTCATTCAAAAACGCTGATTTATCCAGTAATGAAACAAGTGAAGTCTTTATGAGTGAGTCATTGAATCATTCATTCTAGAGATTTGTTCAAAAACGCTGATTCATCCAGTAATGAAACAAGTGAACCATTTATCAGTGAGTCATTGAATCATTCATTCAATCCGATTTTTTTTAAATAATTCATTCAGATTCATTAATTTTGTCAGAACCTCTATTAAACTTTTTAATTACTAATTTTATTGTTTGTTCAGAATCATGATCTCTGTTTGAAACCAATAAAATTGTGATTCTCAATTTATCCAGAATCGTGCAGCTCTACTTTTTATCACTGTCAGGTGGCTCATTTCCTGTTTGAAACTGGTTTGCAATAGTCACGAATAATAATACGACTCAGTCCAGGTCTTAAACAATTAAAGGTCCCATATTATGATCATTTACAGGTTCAAAATTTTGCACAAGGGATCTACTAAAACAAGTTTACATAATTTAATGTTCAAAAATCTATTTTTTTAATATAATTTACATTGTTGCAGCATCTGTTTTCGCCCTCTGTTTGAACGCTCTGTTTAAGTTTCTTTAAAACCCGCCTTCCGAAAAGCGCCGTCTACTCTGATTGGTCAGCCGGTCCCACTCTGTTGTGATTAGTCTACCATGTGTCAGAACTGTAACGTCCCTTACCATAAACCATCAGTTCGATATTGACTATCAAGAAGAACAAGTTGATCGACCTAAACTACCTTCACAAGCACGACTTGTGCAGGACGATTCACAGTGGTATTTCTTGATTTTTGTACCTTTGCTACATTTCAGAGATGATTTATTATATCTGTGTTATTTCTCCATTGACACACTGACATGCATTGGACTGCACACTTCAGAAAGCAGTTGTTAGAAAAATGCATAGCACTTTATTTTACAGTCCCCCCATGTATGTACTTAATATAGCAATTACAATAACTGGGTACTTAAAATAACTCCTCCCCCTAAACCTAACCTTAACCCATGTAGTTACTTTATATTACTCAGTTCTTTCTTAGGTAAGTAAACATAGACACTAAGGGAGAGGTAAAAATTTAAAAAAGCACAATAGGTCATCTTTAAGAAAAAAATCAAGGTATGAGTTTTGATCTGTACTTTAAGTATATTAAGTAAAATATATTTAAAAATTTGAAATTGCATTGATGCCTTTTTGCTTCATATAATCCCTCTTGACTAGGTATCAGATGATCAGTGACGGTGGAGTTTGGATCAACCACCAGAGGGCAGCAAACCCGGAGCAAGTTATGGTTCTGGGTCAGCACATCCTCTCTAATGGACTCAGCCTGATCCGAGTGGGCAAGAGAAACTTTTACATCCTCAAGTGGCTTAGTATGTGAATGTCGAACTCGGATATACAGGTTTTGCATTCAAAATAAACTGTGTGCAATTGTGGACCCTGTATGTTACAAAAACTATCCTGCAGTCCCTATGCTTACCTGCAGTGGTCAGTAGAGGTCTGTTCTGGCTCGGGACAGTGACCTGTGCTCTGTCTGCTTGAACGCATCAAAGACTTTGAAATTATACATTGAATTGTGCTGTTGAGAAACCCCATATGAATGTCTGTGGAATACATCAAAGACATGAGAACAGACTTTGCCTTGTTTGTGCCTGTTTTATTTGGACAAATTACACGGTTTGATGTGTGAATGCGCTCCTGATTTTAAATCACACTGGAAAACTGGGTTCTGTTCAACTCTTTAATTAAGCATAATATTTCAACCTTTATTTTTCAGTCTGGCTTCTGAGGTAAAACTGACATGTTGCAATATGATCTTATACATGAATTAAATTAAAATGATTAGGTTTATTTATAAAGCACATTTAAAAGCAATCAACACATAAAAATGCAACAAAATTATGCAGAACTTTAAGGGGAAAAGGCCTGTGCACACCAACGCACAATATCCTTATGTTTATTATAAGCACGCGCTGCAGTTTGTCATCTGTCACTTTAAATGCTGAAGCTCTTTAAAGCAGGATGGATTCTGATTGGCTGTCAATGTTTTTATATTGTGGTTATTCTGTGCCATTATGTCATTATTTTTGTGGACTGCTATTCTTTAACATGTAGATTTTTTATTCTGTCTTATTCCTTAAGAACGGAAATACATGATAGATATTATTCAGTGACGCTCCATTTTATGTTAAGGCATTGCACAGTTTTCAAGAAAGAAATAACAAATACAGTGATTTTAGCTGTAATTCCATCAACTGGTACAATAACGTTATTGATCTAGATACGATTACAGATTTTTTGCGCTTTAATTCATTTCAGCCTGAACTGTCCACTAAGGGAAGCTAATGTTCTGATTGGCTGTCAATGTTTTTATTTTTGGTTGTGAGTGAATTCAACCAACTTTACTCTGTGCCATACAGGTGTGGTGATCTTTGAAATTGTTTATAAATCAACTGGCCACTAGGAAATAAACATGTTTACTAATTGAGCTCATGTTCAGTTGCCAACTAAGACCAGCTAAACATGAAGTTTTGTAACTGGGCGAGGTTCTTTTAGTGGCAGTGTGGATCACGATGCGTCTTCAAGATGATGCAGTTTTTGTGGTTGTGAGTGATTCCAACCATATCATATTTTCTCATTGTCGTATTAGTTGGTGTGGTGGACTGCTATCATTGGTAACACTTTAGAATAATGGTCATTAGTAAACTACATTAGTTAACATGAACTAATAATGATCTATACTTATAAAGCATTTATTTATCTTTGTTCGTGTCAATTTCAACATGTACTAATGCATTATTAAAAATCTTGTTAACATTAGTTAATGCACTGTGAACTAACATGAACAAACCATGAACAGCTGTGTTTATATTAACTTACATTAACAAAGATGAACAAATACAGTTACACGCATTGCTCATGGTTAGTTCATGTGAGTTAAGACATTAACTAATGTTAACTAATGACCATTATTCTGAAGTATTACCCTGTCCTTTATAATGTAGATTTTTTATTTTTATTTTATCTTTAAAGGAACACTCCACCGTTTTAAGAAATAGGGCTTATTCAACTTCTTTCCTACATTTAGATATGTGGGCAAATGCATTTTAGTCTCAGTTGCAGGTGATTTCCTAGGCAGATATTAACTTGGGACTATATTAGGGCAAAGCACTGCCTGATATCTCTGCGCTCAAGTAGCAGTGCTTCGCCTGTGCTTCACCCTAATATAGTCCCATGTCAATCTCTGCCTAGGAAATCGCCTAGTCTTAATCGGCATCGCTATTTGTACTCGTTGTAAATATGCAGGCCACAAGAAGTAATTAGGTGGGTTTTTTTTGGATCACTTACTCGGGACATGCTAGCTGGCAACATAGGATTCCATTCATTATGCTAAGCCAAGCTAGCGGCGACCCTGCCAAACTAAAACAATGCATGCACTGAGACAAAAATGCATTTGCCCACATATCAAATGGCACTTTTCCATTACTAGTACCAGCTCGGCTCGATTTTCGCTCCGTTTTCCATTATAGATAGTACCTCCACAATAGTACCTGGTCGTCATAGCGACACCGCAGGAAACTGCCATGACGTAATCTACTCTCGCTGGATCCTCTTCGGCAACCAAACAAAGGAAAGTCTGCACCTCCTCGTTTGACCACGGCGTATTCTTCCGAGTTGCCATAATAGTAAAAAACATGCAATCTCTGGACAAACTATTTAAAAATTATGCGGTTATTCAGGATACTCCGTCTGGCACGTGCAATGATGACGCAATGAACAGTGACGATTCTCTCTGACCAATCAGCAGTCTGCTGTGTTTTCACGTCACATTTTAGTATCGCCTCAGCTCGCTCAGAACCTTGCCGGAGGTGGTACAAAAAAAGTACCTGGAAGCAGGTACAGGTACAACTTTTACTCAGTGGAAAACCAAACAAAGGTGAGTCGAGTCGAGTCGAGTCGAGTCGAGCTGGTACTGTGTAGTGGAAAAGCGCCATAAATGTAGGAAAGATGTTGAATAAGCCCTATTTCTAAAAACGGTGGAGTGTTCCTTTGAGGCTTGTTCACAACAAGAATGATAACTACAAATAAAACTATAACGATAACTATATTAGCGTCCACGTTCTGTTTATTATCAACTGCTATAGTTATGACGTCTGTTGCTTTAAATGCGCAGGATGGATTCTGATTGGCTGTCAATGTTTTTATCATTCATAAAAAAATATATAGTTTTTCCGAAAAAATATATCTAGTTGTGGCTAATCTTTTATATTTACAACGATTTTAGAACTACAATCGTTATAGTTGTCGTCACTGGTGTGAAAGGGCCTTAAAGAGTATATTTTATGGTAATCTGTGGAACAAATTGCCTTTTTTTTTTTTGAATTTCTTATATTTGACGAGATGCTGCCATGTCATTGTCATGAGCTGTGTGTAAACAGTGGTCAGAGTAGAAACAGAAGCAAAATAAGTGTCAAAAACGGGTTCTGACACGCCTCACGTGACGCATACAGAGCTCAAGTGTGAGTCAGTTCTTGTCAGGATCATTGCGAGGTTCTGCTGTTCCTGGAAATGCCCTTTGCAGCTTCACTACTAGGAAATACATTTAGATAGCAGAGATTAACACATACAGGTAATCAAACATATCTTAGTTCCTACTTATAATTTGTGTAGTCACATTAAAAGTAGTAGACTCATTAAGTTTTAAAAAGGGAATTTCTTAAAGGCCTATTCATATCTCAACACTGAATGTTTTCCCTTCAGAACAATATTGAGAAATCCACTCCTGATAATCAAGTCTAGTTTTAAACTAGTTAAGCAACTAGATTAAAATTCTGCCTATCCCTTATGTTAATGTTCTTATTTCATTGCCTTGTATTAATTGTTTGATTCGTTTAAGTAGGAATCATTTTCCTGATAAGGTTGTTACACACACTTTTAGTTTCAGTTTCATTGTGAATTTTAAGAATTTGAACAAGATTCAAATGTTCTTTTTTTACTTTTACAGAACTTGTCATTCAGCGTTATAAAGTTTTCGATTGTAATTCGCAAATGAATCGTTTGGACCTTTTAAATGATTCAGTCGAATCGATTCGTGAATCACTCGCCCGTTGTAACACTTCATTTGGAAGCAAGTAAAACAACATTTCACGTTTTTTTTTTTGAGCAAGCAGAAAAATAATTTAGTCAACACATTAATTTACAGTAAATACAACTGAACAGCAGAAAGTTGAATATATTTGTTTATCTTTGTTAATTTCAACGTTTACTAATACTACTTTAAAGTATTTTTAACATGCACTGTGAACTAACATGAACAGCTGTATTTTATTAACTAATGTTAACAAAGATGAACAAATACAGTAGGCTAACACATGTATTGCTCATGGTTAGTTTGTTAGTCAATAGCTACATTAACTAATGAAACCTTATTGTAAAGTGTCACCTTTGCTTTTTAACATCGTTTATAAAATACATTTGACATCAATTTCAAATTGTAAAAAAAAAAAGCCGCGCGGCGAATTCTGCGGATCAACGAATAATTTGTTGAGGCGATTCGCAAACGAAGCATTCGAACGAACCGATTCGCTGGTTCGAACGGCGCCGGAGGCTCGTCGAGGGTGTTTGTTGATCTTCTTTCTCTCGGACGGTGTGAGTGGGGGATGTGCGTTGAGGGGATGTACGTTGAGAGAAGGCGGATCTCCGAGGCACCAATCCACGGCGTGCCTTTGGTGGTTTAAAGAGCTCTTTGTGTCAATCACGCGTTTTTTTCGTTCCCTGTCCCCCTTCATCGCCATATTGGGCGCAGAAAAGCCTCGCCTTGTTATTTCTCTTCCCCTCTTTTACTACGACGCGCAGTTGACAGGAGTGGCCATCGAGAACGCTGCTTTTGTTTTGATGATCGTCGCTTGTCCGTGTTTTTCGCTCATGCGGCGCACCCGGGGCGAGTTCTGCCTTCACGCCCGTCGTTTTGGATCGCGTTAACGCAGGAAGGGACGCTTTATAACAGCTGTTGGCTTCGCGTTTTCGACTCGAAATGTCTAACGTGCGCTTGTCTAACGGCAGCCCGACGCTGGAGCGCATGGAGGCGCGACTGTCCGACCAGCCCAAGCCGTCGGCGTGTCGGAACCTGTTCGGCCCGGTGGACCATGAAGAGTTACAGAAGGATTTCCAGCGGCAACTGAAGGCGATGGAGGACGCGTCGGCGGACGCGTGGAACTTCGACTTCTCCACGCACACGCCGCGCGCCGACGGCAGATTCCAGTGGGAAGCGCTGGATATTTGCTCGGTGCCCGGTTTCTACAGCAGATCTGAGCGCGGGAAGGGCTCCGATCTCCTTGTGTGCTCCTCTGGGAATAATAACGACAATAATGTGGATGTTAATGGGAATCACGACTGTCGGGTAACGGAGCAGAGCGCGGAGACGCCCGAAACACCCCGCGAGGCGAGGAAAAGACCCTCATGTCTCGGTATGTCCCTCTGAAGTATCGCATTAATCCAGCTAGATAGCAGCAGTGTGTGTATAATCTCGATACAACATCTATATATTGCTCTGTATATCATAATTTTTCAGTTTGCATAATGAAAAAATCAATTTTAAGCCTTCATGCAGTTGCATTTTAACTTGTTTGTGAAGCCCAAAGTTTGATGCATGCAATACATTTAGATGTAAATGTTTACATTTCTTTTAAATAGGCTAGACAAATTAGGATATGCATTAGTTTTACAATCATGCACAAATAAAAGTATCTAATCTCAAACCTTCAGCATTTGCATTTTAACTTGTGTTTGAGAAGCTCAACGTTTGATAGATATAGTTAATGTGGTTATAAATGTTTGCATTTATTTTAAATAGGTAAGACTTTAGGATACACATTATGCATTTAAGTTTTACAATCATGCGCACACACACACACACACACACACACACACACACACACACACACAAACACAAAGAGTTGCAATGCAGTTGCATTTGGTGGAAAATGCTCTGAATTCAGATTAGATTAACAACACACTTTACGTTTCTTTGATTTACAGTTTTTGTAACCAATGTGAGATGACAAATGCATGTTTTGCCTCCTCAGACTCATCGTGTCAAAGCAAACGCTCTCACATCTGTGTGGATGAAGTGACTCGAACACCCAGAAAACCCAAAAAACCCAGAAAGCACCCCAGCCCGACGACACCCACATAAACACAATGAGGTTAGCACGACTCCCTTTTTTTCTTTTTGCATCTTAACATTTGAGTTCTTCACACAAAAGAGCTGTTTTCAGATTGCGCATGAATATAATGTAAAATAACACAGCAACTCTATAGGTTATAATGCTCATCTGATCTACAATAGTGTTTTATGGAAGTCTTTGAGTGTGCGAAAGGGTTAATGTGGTGCATTTACTACGAGAGCTTGAGTTTCCTTCGGAGTGAAAAAACATTTTACACGTCAGCAGTGTGTTGACTCATGAGGGGTGTTTACACCCGAACGCCGCCGGGACTCCTTTACTATATGCGTGCATGCTTTTATAACCGTGCAGAAGTGCTCTGTGCATTGCCTCTTGAGAGATGCATGTAATGCAAATGTAACCTGTGAGCTACAAGTGCAGGTTTCACGTCTACATCAAACACCTGGCTACGGCTGAGTCCAGCAATCTGATGTAACAGTAGGATGTTGTTTCCTCAGTTCGTCATGTAAGGAAACGTCTTACCAAATCAATGCGTCTCCGGGGCTGCTAGTCAATGAGCAAATAACAGTCGGTCGATGAAGAGTGTTTTGCTTTGGTGGGACTCGAAACGTCGCATGATCTCATTTTCCAGAGTTTTTTTCTTTCTTTTTTCCTCCCCAAGTTTCATTCAGTTTTTTTGCGGGTTGTACTGCTAGAGTGAGCTCCGATACGTGCTGTGGTTATCTGTGCATCAGTCAGTCAACACAGCTTTATTGCATCGATTGTTAACTTCCGCAGTATCGCCAAAGCACGTAAAAGTATTTATAGTACAGAAATGCAGTGCAGAAAATTAATAGGGTGAATAATGACCCGAAATAGATGACTAATCATACTACACTCTTAACGTAAGGGGTTTTCACAGTTATGCCATTGAAGGGCCATTTTAGGCTCTAAAAAGAACTTAAGTGAATGTTCTAAAAAAGAATGTTCCATTTTGTTTAAGTGAGAGGTTCTTCACGGAACCTTTATTTGAATTAACAATGGAATGTTTACTGATGTATTGAAAAAAAATGCATGGAATGTTCAATAAAGATCTTTGCTTTATTTAAAGTATGTATGAAGATGCTTCTGAATGATAATGTGTTGCACAAACTAATTCTCACTCATGTTTCCTGACAGGGCTGAAGATGTCGGTTTGATGACCTCAGTGCTTGGTGAACGCAAGATTTTTTTTGGGGGGGGGGAGCAAGAGCGAAAAATAAAACATATCAACTCTAAGAGTGTTCAAGCACTGAAACAGAAACACTAAAGTTCTGGCACTCGAGAGAGAGAAAAGCAACTGCGTGTGAAAGCAGTGTATGTAGCAGTGTGCAATTAGGTTGAATTCCTTTTGCTCATTTTTTTCTCTTACTACCTGTGTATATAAATATATATTTGTTCCTTTTCATATGTAGCACATAATTAGTATTATGTTGGAAAATATATATTTTTTTGGAGGTGTGAGTTTGGTTTGACTTGAAGAGCCAGCATTGCTGTGTGTAGATTACTTTTCCGAAATGCTGTTCGTTATTTCACGTTTTGAAGACTGTGTGCCTGTTTTCATATTTGGTGGTGTAAAAATTTTTTTCAGATGAGGTACACAAAATACCAGTTCTTCTGATCCGGTTGGATCCAAACATCTCAGTCTGTTTTTTTGTTTTGTTTTAAAAGTTCAAACTCTGAGGTCAAACCTTTGTAGCATCGACCAGTATTACTATCAGGCACTTCCAATGGAGGAGAAACGTCTCACCCTCTTAAATTATTTCTTTGTAAGATGTTTTCTTGATCATCTGTAATTAGAGTGATATTTTCTACTGATATTTTTTTTACTTTGACTCGATCACCCTTGCCTTGTTTTTTTTTCACTGCAGAAGTCCAGCAAACCGAATGCATCTAAAACACTCGACAAATAGATTCTGTGGTGAAACCTGATGCATAACTGTATTTATAGAGAAAGTAAATATTAATATTTGAGCGATTTACACTGCCTGTGTATTTGTGTACATAACTTTGTAAAAACACTGAGAAAATTAAAACTAACTTATTTATATCAAGTTTTTTTTTTGGGGGATTAAAAGGTTTTTGGTCAAGGTTTGAGTCATTATTTTTGTAAATGCTTTATTTTTTTGGTAGCTTCTTCCTTTTTTGTAATATTTTAACAAATTGTAAGAGGTTGCAAACTGAGCCTGATTAAAATATTTGATAAGTGCTTTTTTTGTTATGTGTGGTTATACAATGTGCTGCAATCAATTAAAAGAGAATTAAATTATTTCAACCCACATCTGTCTTCTTTGGACGTTATATATGTTCTGTCATTTCAAACCCTTAACTATGAAACCTGTGTGGTAAATTAAAAAAAGGGAAAATGTATTTTCAATTACGCATAATTTTAAGGCAACAAATCTAAAAAACTAAGTAAATTCTATATTAGTACTCAACTTAAGCTTGTGGATATTAGTGTAAAATCAACGTTATAAAATTAAGTAAAACTACTCGCCTTTTCTTATACTGGTGTTCACATCTTGCACTGGGGAATGAATAATTCACCATTTCTAGCTGTATTTACACTGTTTTATCATTGCTTTGTTGTTCGGTTTAGTAAGTTGATGTGTTGTGACATGTGGAGTTCATTTTCTATGAATGTGTCAAAGTGACATTCATACTCAAAACACAATAATGGCCATTTTTGTGTGCCAAGTATTGATATCATAATTGATTTTTTCTAAATCTGACAATACAGTGTATTGTATTTACTTATTAAATACACTTTAAAAAGAACTAATTTAGTGTTACCTTGTTTGAGTAAAATATACTAATCTATTCTACAACCAGGTAGAAATTACATTTTAAATGGCCAAGTTAATTTGACCTAACTTAGTTAATTCCATGTGAAATTTACTTAAAATATGCATGCAGAAACCTGCAAAAGAAATTAAAATTGTACTTTTTTTTTAGTGAATGCAAACAGAAAATGAAACAAATTATGCATTTTGTGAGCTGTAAAAACTGCACAATGTTACTTCCCCTAATGCACAAAACAAAATGGTATTTTTAGTTATACCAGTGACCAAAACAATCCTTTAGTCATGCAAGACGCCAGTAAAATAAAAACGATTTCACATCCTTGCACAGCGTGACCTTTCTTGACCAGGTTTGGCAAGCAGCCGCTCGTGTCATTTATGCGTCTGAATGCACACATGCCAACGGTTAGTCACAGCGCTGACTCAAACACAGACTGACAGTGGGAGTGGGGAGCGGCACAGGTGCTCCTCACAGCTAGTTTGGCTTATAGCCTACTTCATTAACTTGTGAACGTCTCGTTTTCAAAATCGCCTAATCACAAGTATGCTTCGCTTGCTGTGCCACACAAAAGTATGAGATGCATTTGAGTCTCATGTGTATACAAATGCCGAATTTTATTAGCATGACAGCAAAGTTGTAAAAAGTCGTTTGCCTGTCACCCTACACTCAACTCTCTCATCCATGACATTGTTCTGATAGAAGCCAAAATGGGCGAGAAGAAGCCGGCGTGATATTTTACTGGCTGGTTTGAGTGTGCCAACCATAGCACAACGTGTGTTTATTCATGTGGCATCAGTTGATGTGCCTGAGAGCGGCGTCTTTACCGCTGAGATCAGGGACGAGCCACAAACACAGGCGTTTTGGACAGACAGAGGGAATTTCGTGGAGTTTCCAATCCAATTGCGGATGTTATGATTTGACCTTAATGAAATGCAATTAGAAACTGACAGTTTCAGAGCTCAGTGCCCAGTCAGGTCGAATCGAGGCAAAACAGTGAGCCTGTCATAGAGTGTAGATTAGAGCTTCTCCTGTTGATTTTCCTCCTGTACAAATTAAGCAAGTATTGTACGATTCTTCAAGACACACCAAAATCTACAATCAAAAGACTTACATCTCTCATTGAATCCTTTCAGAAATGCTATTCATTTTATAGCTCAATAATCTTTCTACTTACACAATCGTATTTCCAGCTGAAATTTGCAAAACACGTAGAATTTTTGTATCATATTTGAAATATGTTTCAAGTTGGCTTGTTAGTAATAAATAATAATAAAAAAACTTAGATGTAAACTCACAATATCAAGGTGAAAAGATTTAAACCCTCAATTACCTTTTACATTTTTGAGGGCACGCAAAGGTTGAGAGGCAACGCAAAGTTTCTTGAGGGAACGGAAAGGTTTTGAGAGGGAACAGTTTCTTGAGGCAACGCAAAGTTTCTTGAGGCAACGCAAAGTTTCTTGAGGCAACGGAAAGTTTCTTGAGGCAACGCAAAGGTTTTGAGAGGGAACAGATTTTTGAGGGAACGTAAAGTTTCTTGAGGCAACGCAAAGTTTCTTGAGGCAACGCAAAGTTTCTTGAGGCAACGCAAAGTTTCTTGAGGCAACGGAAAGTTTCTTGAGGGAACGAAAGTTTCTTGAGAGAACGCAAAAGTTGAGAGGCAATGCAAAGTTTCTTGAGGGAACGCAAAGGTTTCTTGAGGGAACGCAAAGTTTCTTGAGGGTGCATAAAGGTTTTGAGAGGAATGCAAAGGTTTTGAGAGGGAACGCAAAGTTTCTTGAGGGAACGCAAAGGTTTTGAGGGAACGCAAAGGTTTTGAGAGGGAACGCAAGGGTTTTGAGAGGGAACACTAAAGTTGAGAGAGAGCTGGCCTTTAGGGGCTCTATATACGTGACACATAAATGCTAAATGAATCTTGTGATCTATGAAAGAGCAAAATCTAAGCATTAAAATCTCTATTACAACCTCATTTAGCAATTTTTTTAATGATTAAAAGGCCAAACTGGCATTTGCACAGAACTGGTTCCACCAAAATGGATGCATAGACCAATACAACCAGTCATTTGAACACAACAAAAGCAAACAGGGATTAAATGCACATAATAAAAACAGGAAGACACCTGCATGAGTGCTTTGAGGTCTGGTGAGGCGCAGGTGTGTGACCTCAGCTGTCTTTGTGTTGTGCTCTTCGCTGTTGAGAGGTTAAAATGCTCTTCTGTTGTGTCTGGGACTCGTACTTGGACAAAAAAAAACACAGAAAGAAGGGACGTTAGTCATGTAGGGTTTCCCCTCAACATCAAGCAGCAACTCTCTGACCTCATCCAATCAGCTGTGGGGAAAGTCAATACTGCCAGAGCATAAAACACTCCAGCCCTGTTCAGTGTGCTTTAATGGGCAAAACGTAAATTTCCTCTTCATTGTTCCATGGAAAGGACTTCAACCGCAGGGAGTCCATTGAGTCATGGACAAAACTGAGAGGACACGGTCAGAAAGAGCAGAAAATAATTGCGGTTTCAATTCTGTGGCTCCTTTCAATTTCAGTGGTTTGGGAGATGATCATTATGAAACGTAATGAGCTGAAAAGCAAAAAAAAAAAAAAAAGTGTTAAGGTGTGACAAAACAACTAAACGTTCTATAAAGATTGGGGGGGTATGATCACACAATGAGTCATTGTTTTTTTTTGTAATACTAAAGTAAACACTACTATCGTAAGTCACAGATCAGTCAAAAAGCACATTATAACTTCCAAGTTACTTAAGGGATACTTCACATAAAATTATTTTCATTATCATTTACTGACCCTCATGTAGTTCCTTCTTTCTTCTATGAAACTCAAGTTATTTTACACAAACGCTGAGCTGTTCTTCCATACAGTAAAAAACGATGATAGACAGAAAAGTAAGCGGCAAAAAAGTACCATAAAGTATCATAAGGGTCTTGAAATAGTATTGTGTGATGCTTTGTTGAAATAGTATAGATAAATGTCAGAATAAACATGGTAACATCCTGTAAGTGCATAAACATTTACCAAAAATATGCATGTTATAAATAGGCATTTACATGCAAATCGATTAACCAACAATGCAAAAAAATTTAATTGGTGTAGGGGCCAAACACTAATAATAAATAATGATGATACAAATAATAATGTTTTATTTATATAGTGCTTTTCCCAAGCTCAAGGCCCTAACTGATAAACAAATACTCATTTATTTTAAAAACAAGTTGTTGCCTTATATTTTTAAGTACAATCAACATATGTCTATGTTTAAGCTATTTCAAAAAAATGAAAAAGTTGAAAATTACTTATTTTGATGAGTTAAAGCAATGTAAAACATATGATCAATAAGTTGATAACGTAATTCTTTTTAAATTTTTATGACACATTACAAACAAAACAATGCTTTGATAAGTCATAATTATGAAATTAAAGTTTGATTTTTTTTTTGTCAATGATATGATACAATTCCGGCATTTTTTTTCTTCAAAACAATCTCAACACTGTATGTTATAATTATGACTAATTTACCAAAGAATTGTATTTCTTATGATGGAAATTTGCTTCCATAATAATCCTCAAGGCCAAAAACTACAGTTCAATTTATCTAAAAAAAAAAATAAACCCCTGCTATGTTGTAAATGTGATTATTATGATCATTTAAATTTATGATTAAAATCACAAACTAATGAAGATGTCTAACTTTACTCACAAAACAGCGCACAAAACCCTGCGTGAAGCACCCGAGTTAGATAAAAGGAAACACGTGTCAGGACAGTAATAATAAACAATTTGTTTAAATTAGTTTCTTTTTGATCTTCCCCAACAACGAAAGTCCATCATTTAAAATATCTACATGAAATATGCACTTCAGAAAAAGCTTGAGGAAAGCATCACATCGACCAGAAAACCAGCCAAGGTCTCTGAGAATAATAGCTTTTTTCTTTTAATTCACGTGGGTGAACAAGAGCTTTCAGGTCTGTCCACACAAACTACAGGAAATACTCAGGTATATTATCTGATTTCCTATTAAAGCCCTCCGTGTTTCGGGACAGGAAACACCAAACCTTAACCTTTAGCCTCAGATCATTCCACTGTCAGGCCCTTTGGCAATGAATGGAAATAGTTTTCATAGTTTGGAGAACGTCTTGTATGATGCACTAGATCTCCTGTAAAGTATGAATTCTTCAACAGTCAGTCTTTAAAGATTTAAGACCAACAAAGAGAAAAACACACATATCAAATAGATTTCCTGACTGAAAGTGCTTCATACTCATGCACCAATGCAATGCAAACCACAGGTCTCGTACCCTTTCCTGTAAACAAGGGCTTGTGCAGTTCATTGAAATCTCTGAGCTTCCCCGTTTGGTTTCCTCCTGCGACCACAATGCACGTCATTAGATGAAATTCTCAATAAATGACTTACATGTGACCTCGGATGGCTGGCACACCAGTAACCGGAAGGGCAGGGTGATGCAGCTACTTTACTGTAGCATGTCGATTTCAGTTGCAGAACTGACGCAGGTCCTGTCACTAATGCCGGCCTGAAGTCTCACAGGTCACACTTTGAGGAAGTAAAGCAGTGAAGACTGGAGTAGTGGTCCACTGTAAAATACGGCCATTTACAAAAGCTCACATCGATGATAAGACGGCCTGAAGGTGGCGCTCGTGAGGATGGGATGAATGGGACATGCACAAGTGAAGACATCATTGGAACATTGTTGGATTACAAAAATATGTTCTAAGAACGTTTTACTAATGTTTTCTTTAATTTATTAAAAGTTGCTCAAAATTAAAGGGGTACTTCAGCGGAATCTTCAAGTAGCAACATTTAAAAAAATTATGTTGTGATAGAAAGCCGGCTCTCGTGGCGCTTTGCAGACTCTGATCTGGCTGTGTCACGTGTTTTGGATGAGGCGTGGCTTGCTCTGAAGTAGGGATGAAACGATTACTGGTTTCACAATAAAGACAGAAGTGAGTAACTGCGCTCTGGAGATTTTTTAGCCTTCTAAAAGGACCAAATCTGAGGTGTGGTCTTATTTGGGCTTTTACAAAAGTCTTCAGGGAAACTTAAAGCAGCACTAGGTAACTTTTCAACCTTCATAATATATTTTCAAGACTGTTGTGTTAGTAACCAGAGAAAAAAAAGAACTTCAAAATTCGACTGCTTTACGGCATATACGTCACTTCCACCATCACCCCCACTTCCTTAAAATCGGACGTGCGAGCCCAGCTATCCTTTGTTTGCCGAATGCTATGGTCATGGCTGAGGCACCACAAAAAAAGAAGAAAGCAAAGGTTTTGTCGGAGGAATGCAAAAGAGGAAAAAGTGATCGGATTAAAGGCAGGACGAGGATCAACATTGGGCCAGCGTTTGCTCGTTGGCGTGAGCTGAAGGAGGAGGAGATGCAGACTTGGCTGTCATGCGCACAAAGTCATATTTTAGGATACCTAACATGTCTGTGATATTTGTTTATTTGTCTTGCCTCAAGCAATAATGCAAATAGATTTTTTCAAATTAGCAGATTCATGGTAGCTTGATATTATAATATTGACGATATATAGTTATTACCTACCACTCAAACATTGAATTGAAGTATCATATAGATTCTGTAAAATGGTAACCAATAGACTAGACTACTAAAATGAAGCTGGCTTGTAAACGTGAGCATCGCGATCATTTGGCGTTTAAAATAAAACATGAAATTATATTCATATGACATGCTGAAACATATGCCACTGTACCTGGGATGAAGACATTTCACACGCGATGCAAGCAGATCACCTGCATGCAAACTCCTGCAGTGTCCAGGGCTATCATGGTTGTCATGTCAACAAATGCACGTGCATCCCCTGATGTAGGATGACTGTTTACGACAGTAGTAGACGACAATACTGTTTCCCAACTGTAGGGAGAGCCCGAGAGCAAAAGTTACCTAGTGCTGCTTTAAGATGGTCACCCTGTCTGCAGAACATGCAAATTTGAATAGACTACAAATCTGCAAAGCAAGGGAAATGGACTTTGACCTCAATACTAAAACTATGCCTACGAACAAGCAAGTTCAGACAAGACTAGGGTGACATTGAAGGATTAGTAATGTAAATTGATTGAACACTTATTACACAGATTTTCTTTACCACATAAATAATTACGGGGACAATGATTTGAGATTAATCTTTTAAATCTTACCTGTTTATAATTCATTTTGTACAGTGTATATAATCGTCCAGACAGGATGATCACAATACGTTTTTTTGTTGAATATTTCATTTTCAATACAATCAAAAAAAGAGAAGCAAGACGCAAGTAGCATTTGAATGAAACGAAAGCATGTACCCGTTGTTATACGTGGATGTGCGCTGTTATAATGCATTGCTATTGACGACGGTCAATACAGGTCCTTCTCAAAAAATTTGCATATTGTGATAAAAGTTCATTATTTTCCATAATGTAATGATAAAATTAAAATTTCATATATTTTAGATTCATTGCACACCAACTGAAATATTTCAGGTCTTTTATTGTTTTAATACTGGTAATTTTGGCATACAGCTCATGAAAACCCAAAATTCCTATCTAAAAAATTAGCATATCATGAAAAGGTTCTCTAAACGAGCTATTAACCTAATCATCTGAATCAACTAATTAACTCTAAACACCTGCAAAAGATTCCTGAGGCTTTTAAAAACTCCCAGCCTGGTTCATTACTCAAAACCGCAATCATGGGTAAGACTGCCGACCTGACTGCTGTCAGAAGGCCATCATTGATTGACACCCTCAAGCGAGAGGGTAAGACACAGAAAGACATTTCTGAACCAATAGGCTGTTCCCAGAGTGCTGTATCAAGGCACCTCAGTGGGAAGTCTGTGGGAAGGAAAAAGTGTGGCAAAAAGTCACAACGAGAAGAGGTGACCGGACCCTGAGGAAGATTGTGGAGAAGGACCGATTCCAGACCTTGGGGGACCTGCGTGATATTGCGTGATATAAAGTCAGAATTGTGAGATGTAAAGTCAGAATTGCGTGATAAAGTCAGAATTGTGTGATATAAAGTCAGAATTGTGAGAATTGTGAGATGTAAAGTCAGAATTGTGTGATGTTAAGACCGAATCGAAGTCAGAATTGCGTGACGTAAAGTCAGAATTGTGAAATGTAAAGTCGGAACTGTGAGGTGTAAAGTCGGAATTGTGAGATGTAAAGTCAGAATTGTGAGAATTGTGTGATGTAAAGTCAGAATTGTGAGAATTGTGAGATGTAAAGTCAGAATTGTGAGAATTATGAGATGTAAAGTCAGAATTGTGTGATGTAAAGTCAGAATTGTGTGATATAAAGTCAGAATTGTGAGATGTAAAGTCAGAATTGTGAGAATTATGAGATGTAAAGTCAGAATTGCATGATATAAAGTCAGAATTGTGAGATGTAAAGACAGAATTGCGTGATGTAAAGTCAGAATTGTGAGAATTGTGAGATGTAAAGTCAGAATTATGTGATGTAAAGTCAGAATTGCGTGATATAAAGTCCGAATTGTGAGATGTAAAGTCAGAATTGTGAGAATTGTGTGATGTAAAGTCAGAATTGTGAGAATTGTGTGATGTAAAGTCAGAATTGTGAGAATTGTGTGATGTAAAGTCAGAATTGTGAGAATTATGAGATGTAAAGTCAGAATTGCATGATGTAAAGTCAGAATTGCATGATGTAAAGTCAGAATTGTGAGATGTAAAGACAGAATTGCGTGATGTAAAGTCAGAATTGTGAGATGTAAAGTCAGAATTGTGAGAATTGTGTGATGTAAAGTCAGAATTGTGAGAATTATGAGATGTAAAGTCGGAACTGTGAGGTTTAAAGTCGGAATTGTGAGATGTAAAGTCAGAATTATGCGTGATGTAAAGTCGGAATTGTGTGATATAAAGTCAGAATTGTGAGAATTGTGAGATGTAAAGTCAGAATTGTGTGATGTTAAGACCGAATCAAGTCAGAATTGCGTGGCGTAAAGTCAGAATTGTAAAATGTAAAGTCGGAACTGTGAGGTGTAAAGTCGAATTGTGAGATGTAAAGGTGAGAATTGTGTGATGTAAAGTCAGAATTGTGAGAATTGTGAGATGTAAAGTCAGAATTGTGAGAATTATGAGATGTAAAGTCAGAATTGTGTGATGTAAAGTCAGAATTGTGTGATATAAAGTCAGAATTGTGAGATGTAAAGTCAGAATTGTGAGAATTATGAGATGTAAAGTCAGAATTGCATGATATAAAGTCAGAATTGTGAGATGTAAAGACAGAATTGCGTGATGTAAAGTCGGAATTGTGTGATGTAAAGTCAGAATTGTGAGAATTGTGAGATGTAAAGTCAGAATTATGTGATGTAAAGTCAGAATTAGTGATATAAAGTCAGAATTGTGAGATGTAAAGTCAGAATTGTGAGAATTGTGTGATGTAAAGTCAGAATTGTGAGAATTGTGTGATGTAAAGTCAGAATTGTGAGAATTGTGTGATGTAAAGTCAGAATTGTGAGAATTGTGTGATGTAAAGTCAGAATTGTGAGAATTATGAGATGTAAAGTCAGAATTGCATGATGTAAAGTCAGAATTGCATGATGTAAAGTCAGAATTGTGAGATGTAAAGACAGAATTGCGTGATGTAAAGTCAGAATTGTGAGATGTAAAGTCAGAATTGTGTGATGTAAAGTCAGAATTGTGAGAATTATGAGATGTAAAGTCGGAACTGTGAGGTTTAAAGTCGGAATTGTGAGATGTAAAGTCAGAATTGCGTGATGTAAAGACACAAAGTCAGAATTGTGTGATGTAAAGACAGAATTGCGTGATGTAAAGTCAGAATTGTGAGATGTAAAGACAGAATTGCGTGATGTAAAGTCGGAATTGTGAGATGTAAAGACACAAAGTCAGAATTGTGTGATGTAAAGTCGGAACTGTGAGGTATAAAGTCGGAATTGCATGATGTAAAGTCAGAATTGCGAGATGTAAAGACAGAATTGCGATGTAAAGTCAGAATTGTGAGATGTAAAGTCAGAATTGTGTGATATAAAGACAGAATTGTGAGAATTGTGTGATGTAAGGTCAGAATTGTGAGAATTGTGAGATGTAAAGTCAGAATTGTTTGATGTAAAGACAGAATTGTGAGAATTGTGAGATGTAAAGTCAGAATTGTGTGATGTAAAGACAGAATTGTGAGAATTGTGTGATGTAAGGTCAGAATTGTGAGGATTGCGTGATGTAAAGACAGAATTGTGTGATGTAAAGTCAGAATCGAAGTCAGAATTGCGTGATGTAAAGTCAGAATTGTGATGTAAAGTCAGAATTGCGTGATATAAGTCAGAATTGCGTGATGTAAAGTCAGAATTGTGATGTTAAGTCAGAATTGTGATGTTAAGTCAGAATTGCGTGATGTTAAAGTCAGAATTGTGTGATGTAAAGTCAGAATCGAAGTCAGAATTGCGTGATGTAAAGTCAGAATTGCGAGAATTGTGAGATGTAAAGTCAGAATTGTGTGATGTAAAGTCAGAATTGTGAGAATTGTGAGATGTAAAGTCAGAATTGTGAGAATTGTGAGATGTAAAGTCAGAATTGTGAGATGTAAAGTCAGAATTGGATGATGTAAAGTCGGAATTGTGAGATAAAAAGTCAGAATTGTGTGATGTAAAGACAGAATTGTGTGATGTAAAGACAGAATTGTGTGATGTAAAGTCAGAATTGTGAGACGTAAAGACAGAATTGTGTGATGTAAAGACAGAATTGTGTGATGTAAAGACAGAATTGTGTGATGAAAAGACAGAATTGCGTGATGTAAAGTCAGAATTGTGAGATGGAAAGTCAGAATTGTGTGATGTAAAGTGGAAAGTCAGAGTTGCGTGATGTAAAGTCAGAATAGTGAGACGGAAAGTCAGAATTGCGTGATATAAAAGTCAGAATTGCGTGATGTAAAGTCAGAATTGCATGATGTTAAGTCAGAATTGCATGATGTTAAGTCAGAATTGCATGATGTTAAGTCAGAATTGTGTGATGTTAAGTCAGAATTGCGTGATATAAAAGTCAGAATTGCATGATGTTAAGTCAGAATTGCATGATGTTAAGTCAGAATTGCATGATGTTAAGTCAGAATTGTGTGATGTTAAGTCAGAATTGTGTGATGTTAAGTCAGAATTGTGTGATGTTAAGTCAGAATTGTGTGATGTTAAGTCAGAATTGTGTGATGTTAAGTCAGAATTGCGTGATGTAAAGTCAGAATTGCATGATGTTAAGTCAGAATTGCATGATGTTAAGTCAGAATTGTGAGATGTAAATACAGAATTGCATGATGTAAAGTCAGAATTGTGTTATGTTAAGTCAGAATTGTGAGACGAAAGTCAGAATTGCGTGATGTAAAGTCAGAATTGTGTTATGTTAAGTCAGAATTGTAAGACGTAAAGACAGAATTGTGTGATGTAAAGTCAGAATTGTGTTATGTTAAGTCAGAATTGTAAGACGTAAAGACAGAATTGTGTGATGTAAAGTCAGAATTGTGTTATGTTAAGTCAGAATTGTAAGGCGTAAAGTCAGAATTGTGTGATGTAAAGTCAGAATTGTGTTATGTTAAGTCAGAATTGTAAGACGTAAAGACAGAATTGTGTGATGTAAAGTCAGAATTGTGTTATGTTAAGTCAGAATTGTAAGACGTAAAGACAGAATTGTGTGATGTAAAGTCAGAATTGTGTTATGTTAAGTCAGAATTGTGAGACGTAAAGTCAGAATTGTGTGATGTAAAGTCAGAATTGTGAGACGTAAAGTCAGAATTGTGTGATGTAAAGTCAGAATTGTAAGACGTAAAGACAGAATTGTGTGATGTAAAGTCAGAATTGCGTGATGTAAAGTCAGAATTGTAAGACATAAAGACAGAATTGTGTGATGTAAAGTCAGAATTGTGAGACGTAAAGTCAGAATTGTGTGATGTAAAGTCAGAATTGTAAGACGTAAAGACAGAATTGTGTGATGTTAAGTCAGAATTGTGAGACGTAAAGTCAGAATTGCGTGATGTAAAGTCAGAATTGTAAGACATAAAGACAGAATTGTGTGATGTAAAGTCAGAATTGTGAGACGGAGAGTCAGAATTGCGTGATGTAAAGTCAGAATTGCGTGATGTAAAGTCAGAATTGCGTGATATAAAGTCAGAATTGTGTGATATAAAGACAGAATCGAAGTCAGAATTGTGAGATGTAAAGTCAGAATTGCGTGATGTAAAGTCAGAATTGTGAGAATTGTGAGGTGTAAAGTCAGAATTGTGAGAATTGTGAGATGTAAAGTCAGAATTGTGTGATGTAAAGACAGAATTGCGTGATGTAAAGCCAGAATTGTGAGAATTGTGAGGTGTAAAGTCAGAATTGTGAGAATTGTGAGATGTAAAGTCAGAATTGTGAGATGTAAAGTCAGAATTGTGAGATGTAAAGTCAGAATTGTGAGCTGTAAAGTCGGAATTGTGAGATGTAAAGTCGGAATTGTGAGATGTAAAGTCAGAATTGTGAGATGTAAAGTCAGAACTGTGTGATGTAAAGTCAGAACTGTGAGGTGTAAAGTCAGAATTGTGTGATGTAAAGTCAGAATTGTGAGACGTAAAGACAGAATTGTGTGATGTAAAGACAGAATTGTGTGATGTAAAGACAGAATTGTGTGATGAAAAGACAGAATTGCGTGATGTAAAGTCAGAATTGTGAGATGGAAAGTCAGAATGCGTGATGTAAAGTCAGAATTGTGTGATGTAAAGTCAGAATTGTGAGACGGAAAGTCAGAGTTGCGTGATGTAAAGTCAGAATAGTGAGACGGAAAGTCAGAATTGCGTGATATAAAAGTCAGAATTGCGTGATGTAAAGTCAGAATTGCATGATGTTAAGTCAGAATTGCATGATGTTAAGTCAGAATTGTGTGATGTTAAGTCAGAATTGTGTGATGTTAAGTCAGAATTGCGTGATATAAAAGTCAGAATTGCATGATGTTAAGTCAGAATTGCATGATGTTAAGTCAGAATTGCATGATGTTAAGTCAGAATTGCGTGATGTTAAGTCAGAATTGTGTGATGTTAAGTCAGAATTGCGTGATGTTAAGTCAGAATTGTGTGATGTTAAGTCAGAATTGTGTGATGTTAAGTCAGAATTGCGTGATGTAAAGTCAGAATTGCATGATGTTAAGTCAGAATTGCATGATGTTAAGTCAGAATTGTGAGATGTAAATACAGAATTGCATGATGTAAAGTCAGAATTGTGTTATGTTAAGTCAGAATTGTGAGACGTAAAGTCAGAATTGCGTGATGTAAAGTCAGAATTGTGTTATGTTAAGTCAGAATTGTAAGACGTAAAGACAGAATTGTGTGATGTAAAGTCAGAATTGTGTTATGTTAAGTCAGAATTGTAAGACGTAAAGACAGAATTGTGTGATGTAAAGTCAGAATTGTGTTATGTTAAGTCAGAATTGTGAGACGTAAAGTCAGAATTGTGTGATGTAAAGTCAGAATTGTAAGACGTAAAGACAGAATTGTGTGATGTAAAGTCAGAATTGTGTTATGTTAAGTCAGAATTGTAAGACGTAAAGTCAGAATTGCATGATGTAAAGTCAGAATTGTGTTATGTTAAGTCAGAATTGTAAGACGTAAAGACAGAATTGTGTGATGTAAAGTCAGAATTGTGTTATGTTAAGTCAGAATTGTGAGACGTAAAGTCAGAATTGTGTGATGTTAAGTCAGAATTGTGAGACGTAAAGTCAGAATTGTGTGATGTAAAGTCAGAATTGTAAGACGTAAAGACAGAATTGTGTGATGTAAAGTCAGAATTGCGTGATGTAAAGACAGAATTGCGTGATGTAAAGACAGAATTGTAAGACATAAAGACAGAATTGTGTGATGTAAAGTCAGAATTGTGAGACGGAAAGTCAGAATTGTGTGATGTAAAGTCAGAATTGTAAGACGTAAAGACAGAATTGTGTGATGTTAAGTCAGAATTGTGACGTAAAGTCAGAATTGTGATGTAAAGACAGAATTGTAAGACATAAAGACAGAATTGTGTGATGTAAAGTCAGAATTGTGAGACGGAGAGTCAGAATTGCGTGATGTAAAGTCAGAATTGCGTGATATAAAGTCAGAATTGTGTGATATAAAGACAGAATCGAAGTCAGAATTGTGAGATGTAAAGTCAGAATTGCGTGATGTAAAGTCAGAATTGTGAGAATTGTGAGGTGTAAAGTCAGAATTGTGAGAATTGTGAGATGTAAAGTCAGAATTGTGTGATGTAAAGACAGAATTGCGTGATGTAAAGCCAGAATTGTGAGAATTGTGAGGTGTAAAGTCAGAATTGTGAGAATTGTGAGATGTTAAGTCAGAATTGTGAGATGTAAAGTCAGAATTGTGAGATGTAAAGTCAGAATTGTGAGCTGTAAAGTCGGAATTGTGAGATGTAAAGTCGGAATTGTGAGATGTAAAGTCAGAACTGTGTGATGTAAAGTCAGAACTGTGAGGTGTAAAGTCGGAATTGCATGATGTAAAGTCGGAATTGTGAGATGTAAAGACAACTGTGAGATGTAAAGACAATTGTGAGATATAAAGTCAGAATTGCGTGATGTAAAGTCAGAATTGTGAGATGTAAAGTCAGAATTTCGTGATATAAAGTCAGAATTGCTTGATGTAAAGTCAGAATTGCGTGATATAAAGTCAGAATTGTGAGATGTAAAGACAGAATTGTGAGATGTAAAGTCAGAATTTCGTGATATAAAGTCAGAATTGCTTGATGTAAAGTCAGAATTGCGTGATATAAAGTCAGAATTGCGTGATATAAAGTCAGAATTGCGTGATGTAAAGTCAGAATTGCGTGATGTAAAGTCAGAATTGCGTGATGTAAAGTCAGAATTGCGTGATGTAAAGTCAGAATTGCGTGATGTAAAGTCAGAATTGCGTGATGTAAAGTCTGAATTGCGTGATGTAAAGTCTGAATTGCATGATATAAAGTCAGAATTGCGTGACATAGTCAGAATTGCGAGATGTAATGTAGCAATTATCTTTTAAAGTGTTTTATTTTGTGGTGGAATCAAGCTTCCATACTACCATGTTCCCTTTGGGGCTCTTTAAAAAAAGTGTTCAGTGAACAGCCCCTTAGAAGGCAGTTGCCTAATCAGGAAGTAGACAGCAACGCAGCATACTAGAGTGTGGAACAGAGCGAATATCTACTATACATCAGCCACAAATCACTTTTATTAAACATGTACATGACAGACAGAATCGCAGAATCTATCACACCACTCACCCTGTCTGGCTTGGCTTTCATACATCTACAGATAGCGGCACGCGTCCACAGCTGTCGCCATCTCGGGCCTTCTGAAGCGTTCATTAGGCGGGCCCACCTGCAGCCGGTCAAAGGCTTTTATCAGCTCGCGCTCCTCAAGCATGCAGACCAAAACACGGAGCCCGAGCGCGGCACGCCGGCGCTTCTGAACAGCCTTCATTATCCGTGCCGCGCTAATCTGCTCAGCTATGCGTGAGGCCGCTGGACATGACCTGCTGCAGATAGGCGGTCTACCTGCACGCCGCGCGCACGGCAAAACCTCGCGATCACGGATAGGTGACATTTTAATTAAATGAAGACTTTTCACTGGACATTCCTAAGAAAATGGAAAATGTTTTTACTTCCACACACAGCCTAAATAGCTAAATCTATGACATTGTGCATGTTTACATAGTGTGTACTGTGTATAATGGCATATGCATGTGTATATACATACACATGCATGTACATTTAAGAAATATTTGCATGTATATACTGTATATACAATTTATCTTAAAATATAACATTTAGCTTAAATATATACATGCATGTGTGTGTATTTATATATACATAATAATTATACACAGTACACACCCATATATATTAGGTAAACACAAACTTTTATTTTGCGATTAATCATAATTTTCCCCCAGCACTAATTTATATATATAAATATGTATGTTTTATATAAAATGTTTCATTTATATATGTAATTTATTTATCATATATTATAAATCCATAAATAACTAACCCCATTGTGTATCCATGAGTTTCCAAAACAAATCAGTAAAAAAGTCATGGATAGCCTGTTTGATCTGTGATGTGTTTGGGACATTTATCATGTCCTTCAAAGGATGATGATCAACCTCCTCATCCAGATTTAAAGGGCTTTAACAGCAGCAGCTGCGACATGGTGTGTGTGTGTGTGTGTGTGTGTCCAGTCGTCCCCGGCCTGTGTCCCGAGCATGACGTGGCCTGTACTCGTGTGCTGGTACAGCTGTCAGCCCTCTTTTCTCTCATTCTCCTCGGGACGGCCAAACCCACCCGGGCCGCAGCACTGAAGTGTTTCCAGCGCACAGGCCTGGAATCCTCCTCGCGTCTGGACGAGAAGTCCACAGCAATGCGACCCGGTTCTGGTTCACCACACACTCGAGGCCAGACGTTTGCTCAGCAACAGCATGGTGTGTTTGAATGTACATTCCCGCAGCTGTACAGCAGGCTGGTGTGAGGACGGGCACGGGCACAGGAGCAGAGCAGACCGACAGTCGCTTGGAAGTGAATTTGGCTAGTCGTCGCTGCTACGATATTTTAGGACACTCTTTCGAATGCAGAAAATATTTGCAAATTTTTTTTTTGTGAAAAATAGAAATGTAAGCTAAATGGAATTCAGTTTTTCCACACAAAGCTATTGTACAGCTTTATGATGCGAAATAGAAAAAACAATGATTTAATAATTATAGATGAAAAAAAAAGATATTTATTGCATGTCATGGGAATATATTGTAGAAACTATATTATAAAATATTTTTATAATTCTATTAATTACAATCTTTTCAATAATAATATATATATATATATATATATATATATATATATATATATATATATATATATATATATATATATATATATATATATATATATATATATATATAAATATATATATAATTTTTTTTCATTTGGGGACTATATGTAAACATTGTTTATGCAAAATAGCTTATTCAGGATAGTATACTAAATAAAAAAATAGAATGCATTTTTATGATCTCTATTATTTTGTTAAAATTATTCCTATTTTCAGAGATTCTGCAAGGGGTGTGTAAAGTTTTGAGCAAGGCTGTATATATATATATATATATATATATATATATATATATATATATATAAAAATACACACACAAAGTCAAACCAAAATGTATTCAGATGCCATCAACCTTTCCTCATATTATCTCTAGTTTATTATAGTTTTGAAAATGGTATTAAAACATGACAAGAACTCAGAGATTGATCTTGATAATGTCAGATCATTTTGATAGAAAGGTGTGTAATGGATCAAAATCAACCAATCAGCTGTTAGATTTAACTACACAATTAGATGATACCAATTTAGCTCAACCAATGACCAAGCAATGCTTCATTTTGTTCAGTCTGTGGTGTCAAAGGTCACATAAGCAATTCAAGAAAAAACACTTCAGGTCAAAGTGTCTGAATCAGTTTGCTCTATGCTATCCGCACCTACATACATGAACTATAGTGTCCAGCACACACTAGTAAACACTATATCTGCTGTCTGAATAATTTTTGGTTTGACTGTATATTCAAATTGCCACTTTATCATGCAAGAAAGAGAAAGAGCAGGCCTGGATCCGTCCCAGCTCTTCCAGACAGCGGCAGACATGAGGCTGGACAGATGGATGGACCGGTCACTTCTGTCCCTCGGTCCAACACAACAACAGCCGCCGGTGCAACTGTTTGCTGCGCCGCTATTTCTAGAGCACAAGAGGCACAGCTGTCCACGTCCCCCGCCTCACACCTGTTCATACCAATATCTGCTTTCATAGGACACCACTGCTGCTCCGGGGCCACAGGTGGCCCCCAGTAATGGGCACACGGCTCGGGCTTGTCATCGGGTCAAACAGGCCCCATTATAGAGGAGGTGGCTGGATTTTTGGCTAGCACTTACTGCCAACTTCTGTTTTAGCAATCAGCCTGGAAAACCTGACATTGCACCAGACCCGCTTTATGACAGATGATAATGATCTTGACCAAACTGGCCTTGTAATTGTGAAGTTTACTAGCAATTTATACACCAAAAATATTCAGCGTAGTTTGCAGACCTTTTTAAAATGAGTTTCAAATGCATAATCCCCTTTAGTGAAATTCACAGATCCTTAAAACTGTAAAATGTGATATTTGTGCTCAGTTTGGTCAGCTGTTTTTGAGTTTGACCTTGAGTTTGAGCTCCATACGAGCCAAAAAAATCCCCTGAAGTATCAAGTCTTTGGTCGAAAGGTGCAATACATTTTTTAGACTGTTGTTTTCTATGTCCGGCTTTACAGGGTTAAGGGAGAAAGAAGGAAATACGAGTATGTTTTCAGCCTTGAAAGATATGAAGCAAGCAGAACCGAAGTGAGAAACGTTAAAGTGAGAAACATTAAAGAGAATCAATCATCGCCTGATGATCTGCTTTGGTACGTCACAGGAGCAGTGAACCTCGCAGGCACAGATGTGAGTCTGCATCCCTAATGCTTTTCCAAGAGGCTGATCTCCGAGGATAGTGGATGATCGAGCGCTCCGACATCAAACGGCCTTTTGAAAGCGCAGAGATTGTGTACATGAAAGGCCGACGGTGTCTCTCCTGCACACAGCTGGGCCTGTAGACGACGCCACTTCTCTTTCAAGGTCCCGTCAGTGAGCTAAAACAGCGGCGACGAGACAAAAGCAGACGTACGGATCGTCAGGGCCTCCAAACACCAGCCACAACCAAACCCCCTGATCTCTGGCTCGCATATTTTAGGCTTTAGACCTGAATGTAGGTGCACAGAATATGTGGTTTGCTGAAGAGAAACAAGCCGATGGAAACACGTCATTTTCAATTTCTCCAGCTCGTTTGAGGCTCCAAACTTTAATCATTCACACATGACGTGCGACTCAAAGCGTGACAGGTACTCTGGTGTGCACGAGGCCAAAATGACACATGATACGTAATTAAATGCATGTTTTATTTACACCACAGTTTTCTGGAGCGAATGATTACAACAGGTCAATTTATCATTCCACAAGAATATGAATCCACACCCTCAGCACTACATGGATGCATAAATATAAGGCATTACTACAATATTTACAGTGCTTTTGGTTTTATAAAACTGTACAGAGTCCAGCAGCAGCAGGCCATGTCAAAAACAAGACTTTATCTAGCCATAAAATTCCCTCTTCTTCAGGTTTTCAGCTCCTCTTGTGCAGAACAATTAAGGGTGATCGGTAAAATGTATTTTAAAATATAAAATACCAATAAACAGACATCTGTGGCCACATATTACGCATTATTATATTCTATATTAGTTGTTGTTTAAATCATTTTAATTATGTTTGAATGTTTATTATGAATAAAAATAATAATATTTTAGATATTTAATATTATATATATATATATATATATATATATATCGTGTTATTGTTTACACTACCTATTGAAGTTTTGGGGGGAGATTTAAAATAAATAAATTATTCAGCATATTAAAATGATCAAAAGTGACCTTTATAATGCTATAAAAGATTTTTATTTCAAATAAATGTTCCGTTGAACTTTCTGTTCATCAATGAATGCTGAAATTTTTTTTGATTTCAACAAAAATATGAAGCTGTTTTATAATAATAATAAATCCTCATATTAGAATGATTTCTGAAGGGTCATGTGACACTGAAGACTGGAGTAATGATGCTGAAATTTTAACTTGGATCACAGGAATAAATTACACTTTACTTATATATATTCATATAGAAAACCGTTATTTTAGATATTAATAATATTTAATAATTTTTATTAAATAAATGCAGTGAGTAGAAGAGACTCTTTTAAAAACATAAAAAATCTTGCTGACCCCACATTTTTGAATGGTAGTATATAAGATGTTTTTTTATGATTTTATCATTTTTATTGCACTTATTATTATAATCAATAATTGTTTAAACTGTTCATTGAGCATTGCCATATTTTTCATATTGCTGTTGTTGTGTTACATGAAAGCAATAAGCCACTTGTAGCTGTTAGATATTACAGTGATTTTAGACATAAGAACGCTTACATCATTGTAACTGTGGCTTTTGCTTTATGAAAAAAATTTAATCATTCAATGTTATTTCTTTGCAAGGCAAACGGCCAACAGAAAATCCAGAATGAAGGTATTTTCCTCATGACGGCTTTGTGGTTGCTGGAAAAGAACAGTGGAATCTCATTAATTGCTTTTTCTGTCAACTCACCTCTCCTATCAACGTTTAATTATCTTGAATGAGAAAAATAATCCTAGATTCAATCAAACAAATGCATCTAAAATGTGCTTCAAGAGGGGAAAAACTGCATTATGGCAAGGTTGGAGTTCTGATCTGCTGTTAGGAATCTTGGCTCTCCTCTCAACGTCAACAGCCGTGAATAGCTTCCTTTCTCAGCGCGCTATTAAACTTCATTAGAATCTATCATGGGTGTTTTGCTATTTTGATAAGCCCTACCACAGCCATTCATCAACGGCGGCTTTCATGTTCACGGTCGGAGTCGCACCCGGGATCAGTGTTGTTGAGTTTGGAAATGTTATACCTTAGGTTTTGTTCACCAGAACCGTCCTCGCTTGACCAAAACGGGTCCGAACGACACCATCTGTGAGAGCGCTGACCATAAAACCAATCAAATAATGCGTCCAAATACTGAATGACGGACAGGATCTCCATAAAACCCACTTCACTACTCAGATGATGTCCAGTTTGTAGTCTGAAACAGGAAACACCAAGTTGCCCAAATCGCAACTCTGAGTGTTTCAGCATGGTAATGGATGACAATGTTGATATTTTGGTCTTGGCGGTATAGATCTGCTTTTACTATTACTGCTGCTCACGATTTAGTTATTGCTGCTGTTACTGTTATTGCTGCTGTTATTGCTCTGGTTTGGGCTGGAAATGCTCCAGTAGGATCTTCAGGATGTTCTCCAACTTCACGTCCATCTGAAGCACCTACAAAACACAGACACATTTCAGGCCACGTCTGCATTAATCCAGATACAAAACGCTCTCCATCCACACTAGCACTTTCCAAAGGTTTCTCTTCCACACTAAGACATTGGAAAACGCTACAATCTTACTACACAAAACATGATAAAATACAGATCATACAGAGAGGCCAGACACACTTTGCACGCTATATCTCTATCTACAAAAATACCTCGCCACTTACAGAGAGTTGCCCAAATCGCAACTCTGAGTGTTTGGCATGGTAATGGATATGACAATGTTGATATTTTGGTCTTGGCGGTATAGATCTGCTTTTACTGTTACTGCTGCTGCGGTTAGTTATTGCTGCTGTTACTGTTATTGCTGCTGTTATTGCTTCTGTTGTTACTGTTATTGCTGCTGCTGTTACTGTTATTGCTGCTGTTATTGCTGCTGTTGTTACTGTTATTGCTGCTGCTGTTACTGTTATTGCTGCTGCTGTTACTGTTATTGCTGCTGTTGTTACTGTTATTGCTGCTGCTGTTACTGACATTGCTGCTGTTACTGTTATTGCTGCTGCTGTTATGTTATTCTGTTGTTACTGTTATTGCTGCTGCTGTTATTGCTGCTGCTGTTACTGTTATTGCTGCTGCTGTTACTGTTATTGCTGCTGCTGTTACTGTTATTGCTGCTGTTGTTACTGTTATTGCTGCTGTTACTGTTATTGCTGCTGCTGTTACTGTTATTGCTGCTGTTACTGTTATTGCTGCTGCTGTTACTGTTATTGCTGCTGCTGTTATTGCTGCTGCTGTTACTGTTATTGCTGCTGCTGCTGTTACTGTAATTGCTGCTGTTACTGTTATTGCTGCTGTTGCTGTTACTGTTATTGCTGCTGTTACTGTTATTGCTGTTGCTGTTACTGTTATTGCTGCTGCTGTTACTGTTATTGCTGCTGCTGTTACTGTTATTGCTGCTGTTGTTACTGTTATTGCTGCTGCTGTTACTGTTATTGCTGCTGCTGTTACTGTTATTGCTGCTGTTGTTACTGTTATTGCTGCTGCTGTTACTGACATTGCTGCTGTTACTGTTATTGCTGCTGTTATTGCTTCTGTTGTTACTGTTATTGCTGCTGCTGTTACTGTTATTGCTGCTGCTGTTACTGTTATTGCTGCTGCTGTTACTGTTATTGCTGCTGTTACTGTTATTGCTGCTGTTGTTACTGTTATTGCTGCTGTTGTTATTGTTATTGCTGCTGCTGTTACTGTTATTGCTGCTGTTACTGTTATTGCTGCTTGCTGCTGCTGTTAATTGCTGCTGTTGCTGTTATTGCTCTGTTATTGCTGCTGTTGCTGTTACTGTTATTGCTGCTGTTACTGTTATTGCTGCTGCTGTTACTGTTATTGCTGCTGCTGTTACTGTTATTGCTGCTGCTGTTACTGACATTGCTGCTGCTGCTGTTACTGTTATTGCTGCTGCTGTTACTGACATTGCTGCTGCTGTTACTGTTAATGCTGCTGTTACTGTTATTGCTGCTGTTACTGTTATTGCTGCTGTTACTGTTATTGCTGCTGCTGTTACTGTTATTGCTGCTGTTACTGTTATTGCTGCTGCTGTTACTGTTATTGCTGCTGCTGCTGTTACTGTTATTGCTGCTGCTGTTACTGTTATTGCTGCTGTTACTGTTATTGCTGCTGCTGTTACTGTTATTGCTGCTGCTGTTACTGTTATTGCTGCTGCTGTTACTGTTATTGCTGCTGTTACTGTTATTGCTGCTGCTGTTACTGTTATTGCTGTTACTGTTATTGCTGCTGTTACTGTTATTGCTGCTGTTACCGTGTGCTGCTGCTTGCTGCTGTTACTGCTGCTGCTGCTGTTGCTGTTATTGCTGCTGCTGTTGCTGTTATTGCTGTTATTGCTGTTTTGCTGCTGCTGTTACTGTTATTGCTGCTGCTGTTACTGTTATTGCTGCTGTTGTAACTGTTATTGCTGCTGCTGCTGTTACTGCTATTGATGCTGCTGTGACTGTTATTGCTACTGCTGTTACTGTTATTGCTGCTGTTACTGCTATTGCTGCTGGTGTTTCTGTTATTGATGCTGCTGTTACTGTTATTGCTGTTGTTACTGTTATTGCTGCTGTTGTTACTGTTATTGCTGCTGTTGTTACTGTTATTGCTGTTGATGTTACTGTTATTGCTACTGCTGTTACTGTTATTGCTGCTGTTACTGTTATTGCTGCTGGTGTTTCTGTTATTGCTGCTGTTACTGTTATTGCTGCTGTTGTTACTGTTATTGCTGCTGCTGTTACTGTTATTGCTACTGCTGTTACTGTTATTGCTGCTGTTACTGTTATTGCTGCTGGTGTTTCTGTTATTGCTGCTGTTACTGTTATTGCTGTTCTTACTGTTATTGCTGCTGCTGCTACTGTAATTACTGCTTTTACTGTTATTGCTGTTGTTACTGTTATTGCTGCTGCTGTTACTGTTATTGCTGCTGCTGCTGTTATTGCTGCTGTTACTGTTACTGTTATTGCTGCTGCTGCTGTTATTGCTGATGTTACTGTTATTGCTACTGCTGTTACTGTTATTGCTGCTGGTGTTTCTGTTATTGCTGCTGTTACTGTTATTGCTGCTGCTGTTACTGTTATTGCTGCTGTTACTGTTATTGCTGCTGCTGCTGTTACTGTTATTGCTGCTGTTGTTACTGTTATTGCTGCTGCTGTTACTGTTATTGCTGCTGCTGCTGTTACTGTTATTGCTACTGCTGTTACTGTTATTGCTGCTGTTACTGTTATTGTTGCTGCTGTTACTGTTATTGCTGCTGTTACTGTTATTGCTGCTGCTGCCGTTACTGTTATTGCTGGTGCTGCTGTTACTGTTATTGCGGCTGTTGTTACTGTTATTGCTGCTGCTGTTACTGTTATTGCTGCTGCTGCTGTTACTGTTATTGCTGCTGGTGTTTCTGTTATTGCTGCTGTTACTGTTATTGCTGCTGCTGTTACTGTTATTGCTGCTGTTACTGTTATTGCTGCTGCTGCCGTTACTGTTATTGCGGCTGTTGTTACTGTTATTGCTGCTGCTGTTACTGTTATTGCTGCTGCTGCTGTTACTGTTATTGCTACTGCTGTTACTGTTATTGCTGCTGTTACTGTTATTGTTGCTGGTGTTTCTGTTATTGCGGCTGTTGTTACTGTTATTGCTGCTGCTGTTACTGTTATTGCTGCTGCTGTTACTGTTTTTGCTACTGCTGTTACTGTTATTGCTGCTGGTGTTTCTGTTATTGCTGCTGCTGTTACTGTTATTGCTTCTGTTGTTACTGTTATTGCTGCTGCTGTTACTGTTATTGCTGCTGCTGTTACTGTTATTGCTGCTGCTGTTACTGTTATTGCTTCTGTTGTTACTGTTATTGCTTCTGTTGTTACTGTTATTGCTTCTGTTGTTACTGTTATTGCTGCTGCTTTAACTGTTATTGCTGCTGTTACTGTTATTGCTGCTGCTTCTGCTGTTATTTATTGCTGCTGCTGCTGCTGTTATTGCTGCTGGGACATCAGGATATCAATTGCAAGTAAACTTTCTGTCATCTTTGCCTGAATGCAATATGAAGATAACATTTATTTTCAGCAACACTGTGAAAGTGAATAGAATGCAGGATATATTTATTATATTTATTCACTTGGGAAAGAGACAAAAACGTCTCAGTGTGGACTGAAGGCCAAAACATAAAAAAGGATGCTTTTTAAAATGTATGAGGATTAGACGTGGCCTAATTCATTTCAGGGTTTAGAGTGGTGCAGTTGTGTTGACCCAAATATGGGCTACTGACTAAAAGGTTGAAGGTTCAAGCCATGTAAGGGGTAAATCCATGAACAATCACCATTGTGCTCCAGTGAGGCACTTAACCTCAGGTTACGACACAGACTGTTTAACCCTTAAGAGTCTGAAAATCAGGCTAAAATCTCTTCATTGTGTCCACTGTAATGTCTTATTTTAACAAGACATTACTTTTAAACGCTAAAAGCAAGTATTTCTGCATTAAAAGGCATAAATAAATCAGTTTAACCCTTTACACAAGTGAATCTTAATATCAAAATAAATAAAATGAAGCTTATTTTTAGGGCCTTTTTGCAATATAGTAATGAGAATTTGAAATGAAAATTGTCATGAAAATAATGTCACAATGCAAAAACTCTTTATGGTCCTAAAAATTATTTCTTAAAGAGATGCACAATGTATTGCCAGCGCTTATTGCCAAATTGTATTTAATGTATTTTATTTATTGCATCATATGAAATATTTAATTAGCCTACCCTTGCTTATTTTGGTACCCGTTATTGGTTACCTGCCATGATATTTTCCATTTTAGGACCTCAACATGCTTTGCCAAAATTACCCTGTCAGGATATTTTGAAAAATCCCAAATCAAATGTATTTTGAGAAAGGGTCAAAAGGTGACAATAACAACATACATCAAACAATATGACTCAACGTAATGCGACATTAACACAAATTGTCAGAAACAACCTCTCATGCATTAGTGTTTTTCTTTCAGAATGGGTCATTTATTCCGATATTTTATGAGCCCCTGCTTGCCATTATTTAACCATCCATCCATCAGACATACACACACACACCGTCAGTAACATGAAACGCCAACACAAGCCATGAGAAGCTCTGAGCTCAACAGTGCGCTGTTTCACAGCGAGCCGACATAAATATATTTTCATAAAGAAGGAACATTGACTGCCTGTTAGAGGGGAAATATAAATCTAAACCATAAACATGTCATTGATAATCTACGGCATTATCTGCATTCCCCAGCGACGCTCTCCACTCAGATTAGGAATTCCTCTGGTCTGTGGAGCTGAAGCATGTTGACCCACGGAGACCCCGCGAAAAAAAAAAACCCCAAAAAAACTAAATTGTGCTTGGGCTGCAAATTCAGCTCGCAAACTTTATAGTGTTTAATAAACTGCTCTGAGAACAGGGTGTGGGTTTGATGTTTTATGTCCAAATCTCCAGCAATGAAAGCCAGAATGAAAGATAAAGGTGTTTGTTTGTTCCTTTTTCTTTTAATGCTAAAACATTCCAGTTTCTCCTGCAAAAATGGCATTTGAAAAATTACAAAAACGAAATTCCTTTTTTAATCTTCTGACTAATTTCCCAGTTAACATCTAAATAACACATTCATTTGTTTGGTTTATATATTGCATTTTATCTAAAATCCTTGAAACAAGATGCGTTTACTTGAAAAATTACATTTCAAATCTTGTTTTAAGGTTGTTTAGATAAGAAAAGCAAAAGCACAGCTCAATAACAGCAGCTTCTCAGACACTTGAGTTCTAAATGGTAGTAAATAGTTTCTCTCTGAGTTTGCCAACTGGTCCGTTTCCTCCTGAAGATTAAATGCACAACAGCAGACAGACTTTGCTTCCTTTGAGTCGACTATCTATCACGGTTGAGTCAATAATCATCTCGCCAAAAAGAAGAATTTTATCTTTAAGAGCACTGTGAAAAACAACATTCTCTGTTCATTCATTGTGCCGATAAGAGCTGTGGGATCGTACTTCAGCTGGTCTGGATGAGCAGCCGTTGATGAAGCGTTGGCTTGTTTTGAATCGGTTGACTACACCCCATCTCACGGTGTCTTCACGTGTCAGACAAAAGCCGGAGCTTTTAGACTGAAAATTTGGCTTGGTTTTGGAGATATTATGGTGTTTGTTGGGGACAGAATATCTATTCATCCATCTATCCATCCATCCATCCATCAATCTATCATCCATCCATCCGTCTATCCACCCATCCATCCATTCATCATCCATCCGTCTATCCATCCATCCACCCATTCATCCATCAATCTATCATCCATCCATCTATCATCCATCCATCTATCCCCCATCTATCATCCATCCATCAATCTATCATCCATCCATCTGTCTGTCTATCCATCCATCAATCTATCATCCATCCATATATCCCCCATCTACCATCCAACCATCCATCTATCCATCCATCCATCCATCCATCAGTCTATCATCTATCCATCAGTCTATCATCCATCCATCTATCCCCCATCTACCATCCAACCATCCATCTATCCATCCATCCATCAATCTATCATCCATCCATCTGTCTGTCTATCCATCCATCAATCTCATCCATCCATCTATCCCCATCTTCCATCCATCCATCCATCCATCCATCCATTAATCTATCATCCATCCATCTGTCTGTCTATCTATCCATCCATCCATCCATCCATCAATCTATCATCTATCCCCCATCTATCATCCATCCATCCGTCTATCCACCCATCCATCCATCCATCCATCATTAATTTATCCACCTTTCCACCATCCATCCATCTGTCCACTCATCCATCTATCACACATCAATCATCCATCTATCAATCATCCATCCACCCATCCATCATCTATCCATCCGTCTATCCACCCACCCATCCATCTATCCACCCATTTATCTATCATCCATCCAGCTGTCTATTCACCCATCCATCTATCATCCAGTAATCTGTCTATCCACCCATCCATCATTCATCATCTACCCATCCATCAAATGGTATGTATGCTTTTATTTTGTATGTTTCTTTTGTTTCTTCATTAGATTTTTGTTGTTCTTTGTATCTACCCATTTTCTATAACTGTCTGTCTATTAAATGGTGTGTAGTCTGTCATCTGCTTGTTCTTTTTATATTTAGTTTTTAATTTTCTCAATGCTCTTTTTTCCTACCTAGCCACTTTCATTGTTGCTTTGCTTCTATCATTTTTCATATTTCCTTTTCCTTTTTGTTTGTTTCTTTTTTGTTGGTCTTTCTTTCTTTCTTTCTTTCTTTCTTTCTTTCTTTCTTTCTTTCTTTCTTTCTTTCTTTCTTTCTTTCTTTCTTTCTTTCTTTCTTTCTTTCTTTCTTTCAAATCCCTCTGCTTTACTTCTTATACTTATAGTTATACCACTTATATCACTCTCTTGCACCATCCTCCTATCTCTCTCACTCTCCATTCCTCCTCCTGCTGTCCTTCTACAGTCTTTCTGTTTTTCAAACACAAAGAACATATTGTATCTGCCACCCTTAAACGGACTCATTCATCTTGGCTGAAGGGCGTTGCTGTGAATCTGAGCACACTCGCTCAGGTCATTCAGCTCTTCACACGCGTCAGCTCAGTTCTCCAGATCACCGCTGCGCTTCCATCCAACACACCTCAACCTGCTGGCTGATAAATGAGCGCAAAAATCAATCGAGACCTCAGGGCACCCAAATGCTGTAGGACACACACACTCTGAACTTTACGACTGAGGTTTGGCTGCCGGTGTGGTGCGATATGGACGTGTTTATCTGCCAGTGGTGGACCATGGCTGACCCGGTGCTTGAAAACATGTGATATGAGGACAGCTGTCATGAAACACATGCAGGGACCCCAGACTACATGACTGACGTCACTAAACACCCCAGCATTCATGCACTTCATTTGCTCTTTGTGCAACGACTGACTGGACTATTATTCATGTGTTTTTCAATACAATATGATAAATAGCCAAAAATAAGTAACAAATCTAATGGGCAACAGGGTTGTGCGTCACTCAGAGTTTGATGAAGAATGCCTTTCAAATTGCAATTCAGTTCTGAAAAAGGATACGGAAATGAAATATAAATTTGAATGTAAGTAGAATTAAAAATATTGAAAATATCACAATAATTTTTGAGACAAACTTTGAATGAATGGATGGATGGATGGATCGATGGGTGGGTGGATGGATTGATTGAATGCAAGTAGAAATAAAAATATTGAAAATATCACTATAATTTTTTAGATAAAATTTGAATACATGGATGGATGGACTGGTTGATGGATGGATGGATGGATGGATGGATTGATGGATAGATGATGGATGGATGGACTGATGGATGAATTGATTGATGGATGGACTGATGGATGGATGGATGGATAGATGGATGGATGGATGGACGGATAGAAGAATGGAAGGATGATTGATTGATTAATGAATGGATGGACTCATGGATAGATGTAAGGATGAATGAACTGATAGATAGATCCATCCATCCATCTGTCTATCTATCAATCTATCTATTTATAGGCCTTGAAATTTTTTCAGGTCAACATTTAAAGTACAAAAGATTGAACAAACAAACAAACAAAAAAAGGAAGGAATCAGGGCACCTCGAGACATGCCCTAATAAGTGTGCCAAATTTCACAACTTCTTGGCCTTGTCCCTGAAAGAAAGAAGGAAAAAGAAACAAGAAAGGCTTGAGGCCTGTTTTGCGGAAGAGGAAGTGTATTAGAAGCACCTGACGCAAATGATAAGTATCAAGGTCTTTGCCACGTGCCGTGACACGGCGGCCAGAAGCGTTCCAGGGTGCCTCGGCGGAGGCTTATCTCTCGCTCTCAAAGCTGCTTTTGTTTCTCTGTTTCACTCATGAGCTACAATCTCCAGCAGAACAATCGTCTTTCATTCACACGCTCGCAGGACAGAGCAACACACTCAGGTCCGCACGCCACCGTTATCATTCCCACAAACCACAGAGCGGATCAAAATAAAGAGATGAGAGGAGGGAGGATGAAGGGTAGGGTGACCAAATGTCCTGTTTTCAAGTCCTGTCCTGGCCGTCCTGTATGTTTTTTAGAAAGTGATGAAAATGTCCTGGTTTTCATAATTTTCCATTTGGCCATTAAATTGACCGGCATGTGAGTATCAGTTGCAGCGTCTGCGCTCCTACCACGCACATGATGCATTCGATTTGAGTTAAAGTAACCCGCCCGCCCATCCACCCACGTGTAATGCATCTATCTATATATCTATCTATATATCTATCTAGAAAGTGAAGTAAGAGGCTGCGCGATGCCCCCACCCCCGCTCGCCAGCAACGGGATCTATCATTTGAGTATCTCATTGCTGGGTGTCATGGTTTTTGGTAATCAAAATATGGTCAACCTAATGAAGGGAGTCAAGTTATGCTTTTAAAAGGATAGTTTGCCTAAAAATAAGAAAAAGTCATAATTTACTCATCCTCACATTGTTGCAAACACATTTTTCCCCCATAAATCATTACTATTGGTCACCCTTAACGTCTGTCTGTGGGTTTTGCGCATATTAAACCAATGAAAAGCATTAAAAAGAGCTTGTGACTAAACCTTGTATCTCTATTGGTTCCTCAAACTGTCAGTCAAACCTCATAGCTCCTCCCACCTCTATCATAAATCAAGTGCCGCAGCAGTTTGGAGTGTTTCTGCAATGCAATTATTCAATATAAAGAACTGATGTTTGAATAAATACAGTGTTCTATCTATCTATCTATCTATCTATCTATCTATCTATCTATCTATCTATCTATCTATCTATCTATCTATCTATCTATCTATCTATCTATCTATCTATCTATCTATCTATCTATCTATCTATCTATCTATCTATCTATCTATCTATCTATCTATCTATCTATCCTCCATCTATCCATCTATCCATCTATCCATCTATCCATCCATTCATCCACCAATCCATCCATCCATCATTCATCCACCCACACATCCATCCATCCACACATCCATCCATCTATCATTCATCCATCCACCCACCCACCCATCCATCCATCTATTCAGACAGTGCAGGTTTGAAACGACTAAAGACATTTTGTTCCTTTAAATACAACACATTTCATGTTTCATTATGATTTAAGCACCACCAGTCATAAAAGAAAAACAAGGAACAAATAAAAAGTTATTAAAAAAACACAATTATATTTAACCGCAAACTGAACCTTAAAAAAGCAGCACAAAATCAGGCAGAATATATTCGGTTAAGTTTTACTACTGTGACCCGCAATAAAAATGGTTGAAAATGACGCGAGTAAATTGAACTTGGCCTCACTCTCAGTCACATTTGGCTGAACGTTTCTCCACACGCTCCGTTTTCAATGGCAACAAAACTTCTCCTGCTATAAAATTTTCACCAGTAAATCTTCTATCTCTGTTGATATATTCCCTTCTCTAGATTCATTTGGGTTTGTAGTTTATTAACGTGGTCTGAATGGGTGTGTTAAAGGGGCCAGTTGGCCCTTTACACATTTGCGCAGACAGACAGCTGAGCGTCTCTCTTTAATGGTCCCTGCGGCGGCCCGAGGGCAGGCGTGGTCACAGACCCCCTTTCATAGACTCGGTATGGGGTGAAGGTGTGTGTGTGTGTGTTTCTGGCCTCTGAAACACTGCTTTATTTGCACAGTCACCTCTGAAATGTGTCCACATGGCACTGAGATCTGCTCAATATTGTGAACATTTTAAGCTTCTGATCGGAAAACTGGGTCATTTAATGTTTATAAAACATCCAAAAGAAAGAAATGTTCAATATTTGCAGTTTTTCAATACCTTTTCATGAGGGTTAAGCACATTTTCACCATCAATTCTAAATTCTCAATAATAAAAATATATAATTTTCATTACTGTACAACATTTTTTAAAACAACAATTTAATTAAACAACTTCATAATATTCATATATATATAGACTGTGTGCGAGTGAGTGAGTGTGTGTGTGTCAGAGAGAGAGAGAGAGAGAGAGAGAGAGAGAGAGAGTAGTGTGTGTGTGTGTGTGTGTGTGTGAGTGAGTGACTGTGTGTGTGAGTTACTGTGTATGTGTGTGTGTGTGTGTGTGTGAGTGAGTGACTGTGTGTGAGTTACTGTGTGAGTGAGTGAGTGAGTGTGTATGAGAGAGTCTGTGTGTGTGTGTGTGTGTGTGTGTGTGTGTGTGTGTGTGTGTGTGAGGTGATATGTATGCGAGTGCATTATCATGAAAATAATATATGTAAATGATATATTTTTAACACTTTTACATAAAATAGCTATAAATATAAAAACGTTTTCTTCAAAAACACACACACACACACACACACACACAAACACACGCAGGAGCACAAGTGTCATATAAACGTGAGTGTGTGGGGACAGATGCAGTGTTTTGTGCCTGTAGGGGCTTGTTGACTGAACACTAGTTTCTTTATGGACTGACAGCTGTTAAACCACACCCACACACTCGACTCCGCCTCCCCTCGTCCAGCCAAATCAATTACATCTTCAGTGAAGCCCTAATTAAAGCAGCAGTCTATAATTACCACAAAAGCGAACAACACCTTCAGAGACGTGTATGAAGGCCGAGCCGAATCAGCTCATCCAGAGATCATCACACACACACACATACGCGTCCCGGAGACACAATCTGAGAACTGAAAGACCCAGACTGAGCAAAAAGGAAACTGAATTACTTTAAGGTCTGTTTGTGCAGGTGCCCGTCGTCATGTCAACGGAAAATCAAACACTGTATGAATGTCATATTTCAGCATTCCAGCCGTGACCATCGTGAACCTCGGCGGAGTTACGAGTTAGAATTTCTAAACTTTATCATTTAAAGTTGTGTAAATTAAAATATGCTTATAAGTTGGTGGTCAGTAAGATTTTTTTTTCCAGCAAAGATGCATTCAATTGACCAAAAATGACATTTTTAATGTTACAAAATATATTTTTTTCAAATAAATGCTGTTATTTTGAACTTTCAATTGATTAAAGAATCCTGAAAAATAAAATGCATGATGGTTTCCACAATAATATGAAGCTGTTTTCTATTTGATAATTTCACGAGTTTGTTAACCCATATACTCATTAGCTGATAAGGTTTAAGCGTATATGGCTTTCTGTCCGCGGTGGAGGGGTGAGGAAGCCGCTTCTACTCGAGCTTAGATTTACTAGTGCTAGGAAGAAGAGAAGGGTAAACATGAACGTAAGTAGGTGGAGTTGGGGAGGTGGAGGGATGCAAAACGACTGACGCCTGAAGGAGGTAGGAGGCTGCTTATATGCTTAGCGGTTGATTGAAAGATTAGATGGGTTCACTCCTCCCGAAATTATGTTGTGAACTTCACTAAATCCTCATATTAGAATGATTTCTGAAGGATGATGTGACACTGAAGACTGGAGGAATGATGCTGAACATTCAGCTTTACTATATATTCACATCGAAAGAATGGTTGTGTGTTATTAAATTAACATTAATAAATAAACTGTAAACGTAATATAAATTAAACAAGTTAGTTTAACTTTTATGAGTATTTTAGAACTTTCTTTTTCTTTTGAGTTCTCAAAACTGACACATTTTAAGTCAATCTTAAGTCAATCTTTTTTTAATGTGTTTCTTTTAATTTAGACAAACTAAATTAAAATATTTAACACTAACTGGGCTAGGAATGGGATTTATATTTCCCAGCATGCTTTGCCACAACAATCAAAAGTTCAGTGTTGCCAAGTCTGTGGTTGCCAAGTCTTTCCTGCGGGTTGAAGCGACCCCAATTATGAGATATTTAGCCCCGGGAATGTGAATTGTAGCTGGGAACCCTTCCAAAAAACATATTTTACCCCCTGAATGCGATTGGGCTTGTTTTGGAATAGTTTTGAGAAGCAATTGGGAGGGTTTTGTTGTGAAAACCTGGCAACCCTGATCAAAAGGGAGAGTAAATTCTAAAATGACTATTATTATTATTATTTTCTTTTTTTGTGCAGGATTAATGTTAAAGCGAGCCAAGTTTCCACTACTAAAATGTAAAATTTTCTCACAATTGCGAGTTTTTACTTTTTCCTCGCAATTCTGAATTGTTTTCTATTGCAATTCTGACTTTTTAATCACAATTACGAGTTATCTCACAATTCTGACTTCATTCTTGCAATTACAACATTTTCATATCGCAATTCTGACTTTTTTCTCACAATTGTGATAATTGTAAGTTAAATGTATGAATTAGCTTACTCAAATAAATCAAGTTTAGAGCAATTAAAATATATGAGTACAAAAAACAAATCTACCAGTTCTGCTTTCTTAAACTTTGAATATCTTAACTTTTAACTTTTTTTTTATCTAACAGATCTAACTAACCTAACTTTTTTTTAGTTTTGCCAACTTATTCGGGTTTACAGTGTAGTATAAGTTAGGCTAAATTAATAAATGCTGTTAAAATGTTTATCCTGATTTCATTAAATCTTGATGCATGTTGACAAACTGAATTGAATTATAAAATAACCGGTAACACTTTAGCATGGGGAACACATATTCACTATTAACTACGACTTGTGCCTCAATAAACTCCTAATTTATTAACAGTTAGTAAATTCGTTTTTGTATTCAGGGGCGCTGCTAGCAATTTTGGGCCCTATGAAAGAATATGAAGTTGGTCATTTACGGGGTAATTTTGCCAGAAATGCAGAAATAAGACATCATTTTCTTTATTTGTTACTCTGGTAGATTTTGCCAGAAATACTTTATATTTCATTACTGCTAGTACTGTTACTACTAATAAAACCAATCTCTGGGGGCCCCCAAAAGTGCACGGGCCCTTAGAACCGTCCTAACTTCCCCCCCCTTAGCGGCACCCCTGTTTGTATTGGTAATACAAAGTTTAAGGTATAGTAGGATAAGTTTAGGTATTGGTAGGATTAAGGGATGTATGCAAAATAAGGCATTAATATGTGCTTTATAATTACTAATAAACAGCTAATATCCTAGTAATATGCATGCTAATAAACAACTAGTTAGAGATAGTGAGAACTGAACCCAAAAATAAAGTGTTACTAAATAACCAAACCCCACAGCATGCATGAAGGTCAAGTCACAAAGCTGGAACTCAGATTCCTGCGGTTGATTTCGCCTTCCTTTGAATGTGTGGAATTTCCCTGCCCATAACCGTCAGAAACACGAAACTATTTCATCTTCAGATCACAAACAATTCACTGAATGCTGCGTTTACATTGGAGCGCGATCAGCTTCGCTCGCTGTGAAAAACACCTATCGGCTTCTGTCAGTTTAGAAGATGGGAAATGATGTCACTCGGGCACAGGATCATCATTTGAACATCTCACGGGAAAAACTGTAGACGAGCTGCCATACGTGTTCTCACTGTAAGCGTGTGAACAGAATACAGATGAATGAAATGTGACCAGAGGTGGCTGCGTTTCACATTTCAGCTTCGGTTTCTCCCACGGGTTCATCTTCTCCTCTTCTTTATTTACATCCTGACATCGTCCTGTCAACTTTTCTCAATGGATTGTGTTAAAGCCGTTCACACGGGTTCATAAACAACGGCTGAATGAATCTCGAAAATGCGTTTGTAAAAATGTAGGCCTACTTGATGAACTCGATATACTGGCCAACATGATGTCAGTCTGTCACACGTGTACATATAGACTAAAGGCCCGTTCGCTATAATGATAACTATATTAGCGTCCACACCGGTGGGTGATATTCTTCTGTTTATTAAGCGCTGCTATGGTTTTGTCACCTGTCACTTAAATGCTCGAGCTCATTAAAGTTGAATGGATTCTGATTGGCTGTCAATGTTTTTATCATTTATCAGCAGGAAGAAGAAGAAAAAACATTCTGGAAGTGATTCTTTAGAACATTTGGAATGATTTTTTAGAACTTTAGAACTTTTTCTAGACTGCTTTTATAAAAATTCCATATTGTGATGTATTTGAAACGGCTGCTGAACAGGTAAAATATGAAATATGAATAAAAAATTGCAATAAATAGATAAATAAATGCATGAGTGATATGTTCACAGTAAGACAATTAAAATACAATAAGAAAATAAATAGGATCAATTTTGAATTGAAAATGCTTATTAATATACATGCTATAAAACTGGACATCCTAATTATAAACCATATATAAGATTGGGGTCAGAAAGATATGTAAAGAAAAAAATACTTTTATTCATCAAGGAAGCATTAAATTGATCAAAAGTGACATTAAAAACATTTATAATGTTACAAAAGATTCTATTTCAAATAAATAAATAAAAACTTTATAGCCATTAAAGAATCAATGTTTCTACAAAATATGATTTTCAACATTGATAATCATAAAAGTTTCTCGAGCAGCAATATCCTCATGAGAATGATTTCTGAAGGATCACTGAAGGCTGGAGGAATGATGCTGAAAATTCAGCTTTGATCACAGGAATACATTTTATTTTACTATATATTCACAGAGAAAACTGGTCATTTAAATTGTAATATAATAATATTTTTTACTGTAGTTTTTACTGTATTTTTGATACTTTGGTGAGCATATTTCACCAAGATATAAAGAATCTTACAAACCACAAACCTTCTTAATGGCAGTGTGTCTGATAAAAATATTATGATTTTTTTAACAACACATTTATTCTGATTATTATCAATAAATACAACTAATTATCGAGCACACTTCTTTATGGTTGAAGGCAGTGTAATTCGATATTTATAACTGAATGATTCATAAAATTGATTGTGATTTTGTACTTGATCCTATTGAATATTCAGTTTTATTTGGAATTACGTCACATTACGCTTGTTAATACTTTTTTAATAAACTTTTTTTAAGATTTATGCATTTCAATGATTGGCTTCCTGCGTAATAAACAGTCCTGTCATAATAAATGCAATAAAATAAAATCTTGTGATGAGCAAAAAGTGATGGCTAGACGACTGGGTCAGAGCATCTCCAAAACTGCAGCTCTTGTGGGGTGTTCCCGGTCTGCAGTGGTCAGGATCTGTCAAAAGTGCTCCAGGGAAGGAACAGTGGAGAACCGGCGACAGGGTCATGGGCGGCCAAGGCTCATTGATGCATGTGAGGAGTGAAGGCTGGCCCGTGTGGTCCAATCAAACAGACGAGCTACTGGAGCTCAAATTGCTCAAGAAGTTAATGCTGGTTCTGATAGAAAGGTGTCAGAATACACAGTGATCACAGTTTGCTGTGTATGGGGCGGCATAGCCTCAGACCAGTCAGGGTGCCCATGCTGACCCCTGTCCACCGCCGAAAGCACCAACAGTGGCACGTGAGCATCAGAACTGGACCACAGAGCAATGGAAGAAGGTGGCCTGGACTGATTGATCACCTGGATGGCCGGGTGTGTGTGCATGGCTTACCTGGGGAACACATGGCACCAGGATGCACTATGGGAAGAAGGCAAGCCGGCAGAGGCAGCGTGATGCTTTGGGCAATGTTCTGCTGGGAAACCTTGGGTCCTGCCATCCATGTGGATGTTACTTTGACACGCACCACCTACCTAATCATTGTTGCAGACCGTGTACAGCCTTTCATGGAAACGGGATTCCCTGGTGGCTGTGGCTCTTCCAGCAGGATAATGTGCTCCTGCCACAAAGCAAAAATGGTTCAGGAATGGTTTGAGGAGCACAACGAGTTTGAGGTGTTGACTTGAACTCCAAATTCCCCAGATCTCAATCCAACCGCGCATCTTTGGGATGTGCTGAACAAACAAGTCTGATCCATGGAGGCTCCACCTTGCAACTTACAGGACTTAAAGGATCTGCTGCTAACATCTTGGTGCAAGATACAACAGCACACCTTGCCTCGGTGGGTCAAGGCTATTTTGACAGCAAAAGGGGACCAACACAATCATAATGTTATGCCTGATCGGTGTATGTAAGGATTATTCTAAAGGAATTTGATTGAATTTTACTATTAATTGAAATGCATAAATCTTGAAAGAAGACTTCATTTTTGGGGGACTATAGAGGTGGTTTTAAATACTCAGCATGACCTCTGACACATTCCTCTGAAAGGGTGACAAAGTCGACATAAAACACACAAACTAGGTCTTTGTCCACCTGCTGTCCTCCTCAGCATGACACTCCTGTCTTCCGTCCCTCTTTGTCCATTTCCAGCCCAGGGACAGTCACTCTGTCTACCCAGCGTGGTATTTTTAGATTGTGGGTAAACACGAGCAGCGCCCGTCTAACCTTCCCTCCCCTTCGGTGCTGAAAGAACACAGTCAGGGGCGAATCACAGGCCTCTTTTAGCACCGCTGTGTGTTGACTCAGTCGGACAGAAATAGAGTCACAGAGGAAATAAATACAGGTAATGCATTCAGGGCAGAATTCAGAGATTTCTATTTTGGAATAACGAGTCGCTCCTGTAGGTCTCGGGGACGTGTGACGGACGTGCCGGGCGTATGCCGGACGTCCCAGTGCGGCCTGGAATCTCATAAAGGAGAATAAAATAACATAACTCAAAATGAAGATCTAGCTCTTGTGGTTAGGCTAAGGTAATCAAGGTTATAAATATCTGGATAGGAAAATGGTCATTAGCGTCTAAAAAATCACTCACTTTATGTTAACCAAGGATGCATTTATTTGATCAAAAATGCAGTAAAAATTTTGAAATATTTTTACAGCTTAAAATAAGTGTTTTCTCTGTGAAAATATAGTAAAGCTGAATTTTCAGCATCATTACTCCAGTCTTCAGTGTCACATTATCCTTCAGAAATCATTCTCATATGAGGATTTGATACTCAAGAAACATTTCTTTTGGAATAAATAAGACATAATAGAATGAATCTGAATATAACAATGGAACAGATTGGATGGAATGATGAAAATGGAAGGAATGGAATGTAATAAAATGGAACGAAGAATCAAAAATAGTTGCTTGTTTAAACCCACATCTGCAGATATGAGTTGGCTGCTGATGGACGTCCTGGAATGTCAAATTTGGGGACTCAAGCGTCTAAACAAGAAGTGCCTAAAAATGGACATTTATTCCTGTCTGAGAATAGAAGTCAAACAGAAGGGAGTAGTGTAAATACATCCGACAGCATCACATGGAACAAGCAAACATATGGAAGAACAAGTATGAGCCTGGGGAGATCGCAATCCAAACAGCAAAACAAACAGAGCCTGACTGAACGGATCACACACACACACACGCTTAAACACGCCGGCGCTTTCCTGATGCCTGCAATCTGATATTTATAGTGGCATATCTACAGATGAGTTTGCTTGGCAACAGTGCACAACCATCTTTATATCAAGGCACAACCATGTTAAGCTACATAAACATCTCAAAGTATCATTATCTAATGTCTTATGATGGATTAACACGCATAATTGCCACATGTCTTTTATTTAAAAACGGGGACGGTATAAGCTAGAATCATTCAAACCAGTCCGGGCAAGACAGCACAAAATAAAAAAAGTTTCCAGAATTAAGAAGTGCTTCATTTCACACAGGCAGAACACAAACAGACAGATCATAAAGCAGGGTTCCTGCAGGTTTCACCAAGTCAAAGTTAAGCCTTTTTAAGACCATTATGAATATAATTTAAGACCTATACCACACAATTAAAAAACGTACAAAGGAAATACAGAATCATAAAATTACTCAAAGCATATTCATTTATTTAAATTGAACAAAGTATCAGTAAACTTGCACTCTCCCATTATATATAGGTATATATATATATATATATATATATATATATATATATATATATATATATATATATATATATATATATATATATATATATATATATATAAAACATTTATCTTTTGATCATAATGACATTTTGTGGTGGTCATTTCCAGAAATGTGCATGTTTTTTTTCTTACATATTAGGATGCCACA
>CM040913.1:7046129-7051129 GCA_023029165.1 Gobiocypris rarus | reverse complement strand
GCCAGCGGGACAGACGACGGTGGCAGCGAGTCACTCTTCTTCTATGATGTTTGGAGCCGGTTTCTTCCCACAGCTGTGCAAACCTTCACCAGGAAAACAGCAGCGACATTCCTGCCGGGTCCAGATCCATCCAATCACAGCCCGGCCAGGCTCCGACGCGGAGGGCGTCCAAAAGCAACAGCTGCCTCTGGCCCTGCGGAGCCCTTCCTCCAGAGGCACGCGCCTCGGCCGCAAAACGAGTTTCCGTGGGAGGTGGAGGGGAGTTTTGCTCATGTTCATGTGGATGAACTCAGAGTTGGTTTTGTCAAATTAAATAGTAGCGACAGGCAATGGAGGTCAAATACTCAAGAAACCACCTGAACACTCACACAACCGAGGGCCTGTTGACGTATATGAAGCAGGCTTGTTTTAATAGCGATAAGCGTCGGGCAACTTTTCAAAACAGAACAGCAATGACTGTTGAAAATACGGCCAGGCAGCACAAATTGGATGGTGGGGGTAAAGTCAGAACCTCCTTCAGACTGTTATCTGACTAACGGATGTGGGTCCGGACCTGTGTCTCCCACACTCGACCGCTGCAATGCTGAGGAGGTCATCGTAAATCTAAAAGCAAATCTAATGTATGGCTGAGTAGCCAATCATTACTACTAGAGCTGGGCATTTGAACAATGTTGGTGAACAATGATTGAACTCCTCTGACTTGAGCTACTACCCTTAACAATAATAACACTAAATATTAAAAATTGGTTCATAACATCCTACAACCACCTGCAAAATCCTAGAAACCATCCAGAACATCCTAACGACCTCTCCCAACCCCCTGGAAACCACCCAGAACACTCAAACAACCCAAAACAACACCTATCAACACCCTAGAAACCAAAGCACCGCTCACAACGCCATAGAAACCACCCAGAACACTCAAACAACCCAAAACAACATCCTAGATACCACTCACAACCGCTCACAACGCCACAGAAACCACCAAAAGGGAGGAGCCAGGGGAGGAGGAGGGATGCTGCAAGAACTAACAACGGGAAGAGGTAGGCTGCTGGTTTTATACCTTGGTATTAATTGGAAGATTAGATGGGCGTACTTCCCGAAATTACGTTTAGTAACTTCACATAAACCACCGAGAACACTCACACAACCACTCACAACACCATATAAACCACCTGAACACTCACACAACCCCTAACAATACCCTAGAAACCACCAAGAACACTCACACAACCCCTAACAACACCAAAGAAACCACCAAGTACACTCACACAACCCCTAACAATACCCTAGAAACCACCTGAACACTCACACAACCCCTAACAATACCCTAGAAACCACCTGAACACTCACACAACCCCTAACAACACCAAAGAACCACCAAGAACACTCACCCAACCCCTCATAACATCATAGAAACCACCTGAACACTCACACAACCCCTAACAACACAATAGAAACCACCTGAACACTCACTCAACCCCTAACAACACCCTAGAAACCACCCATAACACTCAAGCAACCATTCAAAACATCATAGAAACCACCTGAACACTCACACATCCCCTCACAACATCATAGAAACCACCTGAACACTCACACAACCCCTAACAACAACCTAGAAACCACCTGAACACTCACACAACCCCTAACAACACAATAGAAACCACCCATAACACTCAAGTAACCATTCACAACACCATAGAAACCACCTGAACACTCACACAACCCTTCACAACACCCTAGAAAACCCCTGAACACTCACACAACCCCTAACAACACCCTAGAAACCACCCAGAACACTCAAACAACAACCAATGACACTCTAACAACCACCGAACACCCCTTAGAAACCACCATCACACCCTAACAACCACCCACAACACCCTAACAACCTCCCAGAACACCCTAGTAACCACCTATTACACCCTAGCAACCCACCAATGACTCCCTAACAACCTCCCAGAACACCCTAGCATTCTGGCAGTGGTTTTGTGGAAAACTCACTCACATTCTCTTCAGAATAAATAGAAAGCTTAAGCTAATTCTCATTTTTCTTGCTTGAACTTTTATTTCTTCTTCTTTTGTTTCCTCATTCTCCAAATCAAATATAGCAGGACGGATATTTACACTTATTTTTAGCCTCAGTCAAATGTCAACTCATAAAAGATAAACAAACGACCTGGTCCAGGAAGAGGAAGTTCTGTATCGGGACGAATACGATCCAAATATGTGAAGCAAACTCCCGTGAGAGAAACAGATCTGAGGAATGAGCATAAACAACAGAACCAGAGAACAATTTCTACAATCTTTTAAAATAAAACTACATTTTCAGTTGTGGATGCCAAGGCATTGCAATGCAGTGGCATGAGTGGTTTGAAAACATTCCACAATTGGTAAAACTGAGAAAACGAGTTGGTGTTAATCCTAGCGTGCCGACAGGTATGCAATGTCGTTGGATTGTCTTTCTTCCGTTGGGACTGGACAATGGTAATAACCGGCCGGTAAGTGACAAAGACAGGGTGGAGATTCATTTGTGATGCACAACGCCCTCATTAACTGCAATTAAAAAGCTTACCGAACATAATTCACCTAACGGCTGTAAAGTTAATTAACTTTGGACATTTTGGTAGTTGCTCTGTTTAAAGCAAGAAGAACATTTGCATAGAGCTAAAGTGAAAGTCAAACGTGTACAACTTGTCACCATAAATGGTCAAACTGGTTCAAACGCATTCAAAACCAGTATGATCAGTATTACTACACAGAAGAGAGTGAAAGAAAAAGAGTATAATCTTGTGAGACTCAGACTTCAGCCCTGTAACTCTACTTATGTTAATCATAAATTTTAACCTCTAATAAATAATAAAAAATTCTGACGTTATTTGGTATTTTTGCAAAATGAAACTTTCAAAAAATATTCTAATATTCACAGCTTGGTAAAGCCCATTGAGTGAATTTTTGCAAAGACATAAGTGTTGTCGCCTTGTCATATGAGCTTCACCTGTGACTAATAATGGATCAATTAGATCTCAGGTGTGTATAAAAAGAACCCCAGTACACTAGACCTTCACATCAACTGCAACTAGACTACTGCAAACATGCGTAAGATTTACCCTGAGACTAAAGTTTAGATTATCAAGAGGCTGAAGACCAGATTCAAAGTGTCTCAGCGTCAAGTACAGAGGATAAAAAAAAGATTTGAAGAGACTGGAGACGTTTATGACAAACCCAGGTCAGGCAGACCCTGCAAGACAACTGCTCGAGAGGACCGTTTGTTGGCTCGAAAATCCAAGGCCAGCCCATTTTCCACTGCAGCAGAGCTCCACGAGACCTGGTCACCTGAAGTCCCTGTGTCAACCAGAACAGTTTGTCTCGAAATGGCCTCCATGGTCGAATCAGTGCCCAGACACCAGCACTAAACAAAAGACAATTGAAAAACCGTGTGGCATTTGCCAAAGCCCACAGCCTGCTAAAAGGATGGACGATGGAAAAGTGGCAGAAGGATTTTTCAGATGAATCTTCTGTTGAATTAAAAACAGTGAAGTTTGGTGGCGGAAAAATAATGGTCTTGGGTTACATGTAGTATGGTAGTGTGCGAGAGATGTGCAGGGTGGAAGGCAACTTCAATAGTCTAAAATACCAAGAAATCTTCACTACCTCTTATATTCCCAACCATAAAAGAGGCCAAATTCTGCAGCGGGATGGTGCTCCATCGCATTCTTCCATCTCTACATCAAAGTTCCTCAAGGCGAAGAAGATGCTCCAGGATTGGCCAGCCCAGTCACCAGACATGAACATCATTGAGCATATGTGGGGTAGGATGAAAGAGGAAGCATGGAAGACGAAACCAAAGAATATTGATGAACTCTGGGAGGCATGCAAGACTGCTTTCTTTGCTATTCCTGATGAGTTCATCAATAAATTGTATGAGTCCTTGCCAAACCGCATGGATGCAGTCCTTCAAGCTCATGGAAGTCATACAAGATATTAAATTTGGATCTCACAGCACCACTACTTAATTTGCTGACATATTTTTGTATTTGGAGTTAATTTGTTCAATTTCTGTATAGGTGACAAAACTTTTGTCTTGCCAAAATTTGACCTTTCTGTCTTGATTAAATTATAAATATTTTTTCAGTGAAACTAATTTATTTCAGTGCATTAAACGTCATTTGGGAGGGTTTTAGCTTTTCATATGAGCTATTTCTAACACCAATTGATGAATTAAAAGTCAGGTTAATAGCAGGTGTTTCTACAAAATAGATAAGCGACACGACTTTTGTCAGGGACTGTATATTATATATATATAACTGTTGGGGTAACGGCTTAGGACCCAGGACCAGCAGTGAAAAATGAAGACCAAGAGTCAGGAGTTAGATTAATTAAAGAAAAATGTACTGAAGAATAGTTTGCAGTTTCATCAGCAGAAGCCAGCTTCAAGTCTCACACGGGGTTCGTAGGGCCACACTCCCTCTAACAGTCTCCCTGCCTCCACCTATCGTACATACAATTTCTGAACAGTTATACTGTTTTCAAGGTCTAACCACATCATTATTGTCATGTGGAATGATTCTGATTGGCTCAGAGAAAATGTCTAGGTAAATTTCCACACATTGTCAGTTAATCAGATTCACGTGTACAGAAATAACTTGTTGATGCTTTCACTCCGGAATTAGGCACGTAATGACCTTCCAGATTCTGGAGCAGACGCCAGCTTGTCCAGAACAACAAGCACCTCATCTTTTAGCATGCCTGCAATCCACCTCCAATACTGATCTGTAACACCGAATACTGCGCACATTAACAGATACACAGTCTTTCCAAGGTTAGAGTTGGTTAGATCTGGTCCCAACCAGAGAAAGTTTTCCAAAACATACTGATAACGTGCTTTTCTCTCAGTGAGAGATACAGACAATAGTACAGACCATATTCATCTTGATTCTTTAGGGTTTCGGTAAAAGGAAATACAAAATTAAATCAAATGAAATAAAATAAAGAAA
>CM040913.1:6866129-7043629 GCA_023029165.1 Gobiocypris rarus | reverse complement strand
GTTAATTAGCTGATTAGAGTGTGGCACCAGTGTGAACCTTTTCACAATATTCTAATTTTCTGAGATACTGAATTTGGGATTTTTTTTAGTTGTCGGTTATAATCATCAAAATTAAAAGAAATAAACATTTGAAATATATCAGTCTGTGTGTAATGAATGAAAATAATATACAAGTTTCCAGTTTTGAATGGAATTAGAGAAATAAATCAACTTTTTGATGATATTCATATATATATATATATATATATATATATATATATATATATATATATATATATATATATATATATATATATATATGTGTATGTGTGTGTGTGTGTGTGTGTGTGGGCATGTTTTTGTGAAATATCAGGACACAAATGTGTATAATGACATGGGTATGACATAGGTATTACAAAAGAGGGTGAAATATGAGGACGTTCCCATGTCCTCACTTTTCAAAATACTTATAAATCACACAAGATGAGTTTTTTTCACAGAAAGTAAACTGGGCAATCTCCTGTGATGGGTAGGTTTAGGGGCAGGGGCAGTGTGTGTGTGTGTGTGTGTGTATGGGTAGGTTTAGGGCAGGGCAGTGTAGGGGATAGAAAATACAGTTTGTACAGTATAAAATGCATTACACCTATGGAATGTCCCCACATTTCACAAAAACAAACATGTGTGTGTGTGTGTGTGTGTGTGTGTGTGTGTGTGTGTGTGTGTGTAGGCTACACTAATCGTGAAACGTTTTGTTTCCATTCTGATCTAAAGATTTCAACGTGAATGCTTGAAATTACTTGAAAAATAACCATTGTGTTTACGCTGAAAGTGAAGGGAAAGTGTCATCACACATGTTCCTCCTTCAGTAAAGTTTAAAAGCATCCCAGGATGCACCTCATAATTCACCTGCTTGAAAACCCTATTAAAGAGTGAAAGTGCAGCACAACACACAGTGTTGCAGAAAGGCAAAATTGGCGGGAAAAGGGTCTTTGACAGACGTACCGCTGTAACTCTATACGCTGCTACTTAGTGCGGTCGCCACGGGGGCCCACTGACAGCTCCTGCGCCCCAGTGCTCGATGGGATAGAGATAGAGTGCCTGCGGCGTGCCACGGAGAAATGCGACCCCGGCCGCCTCAGAGGCCTGCAGAGCGCGAGGACCTCCAGTGGCCCCCGGCGCTGCGGCGCGGAGCGTGATAGCATTGTGCTGCAGAGAGGGATCTGGTTTCACACTGACATTAGCATGCTGAAATGGCCGCTCTGCGATCAGTTAGCGCTTATCTGATGCGCGGTGCAGCGTCCACCTGTCAGCTGCTGGAGCGCGGTCACTGGACTCACTCAGCTGAGGAGATAAGAGCCAGCGGCCTCGTGTTTGGAGGGATAATAAGCTGCGTTTAGAGCCGATATTAGCAAACGTTCCCCTGCGGAGGGGTCACTCACACTCGTTCTCGTGCACACACACACACACACACACACACACACACACACACACACACACACACACACACACACACAGACACACACTCTCAAAAATGCTTTTCTGCAGCTTGCATTTCAGGTATGTCTTAGGTTTCACTTTCTCTTACAATCGGATTGCTTTTAGGCTCGGTGCTGACAGAAAACAGGACAAATGCCTCAACGTCGCAGTCAAAGCGCATCTTCATCAATCAGCTCTCAAACATCAGTGCAAGAAAACAGGACAAATTTTCCTCAAGCGCAGTCAAGTTTCATCAATCAGCAAACACAAAACACCAGATATAACACCAATAATGCAATAAACATTCATTTAACAACATAAGATGTATCATAAACCCTGATGCACATAACTGATAATAACTAAGACGAAACAGTTATTTCAATGAAAAAACATCAAATGTCAAGTGTCTCAAAATACTTCCAAATACTGTACATTCAACAGTATTTTACTGTAAATTAGATGAAATGTTCCATTAGATCTATGTTTTTCACCATATAGAGTAAGGGAACTTACCATTTAGTAATTCATAGGTTTTTACCCTATAGCATTTGCATGTGTGACCTTATGATCATATTTTATGCAAGTATACAACACATACTTGGGCAACAAAGCGTTGAACATTCTCATTTTTTCCAAAATTTCATTAGATTTTTTCCCCCAAATTCCTTTTTTTCTATTAGATTTTTTTCTGGATTGCATGATTTGTTTTGTTTTGTGGTCATTTACATTTTTTTGGCGTTTAGTAATAAAAAAAAGCATCTAATTAATTAAAATCATGTCTAATTAATTGAATTCATAAAAAGCAACAATTTATTCAATTAAAAAAAAAATTCTAAGAAAAGGTTTTAATTTCAGAAATTCTGTGTTGTGTATTTTATTTTTTTCTGGCAAAATTCCATTAAAATTTTTCTGGATTCAGTTTTTAACTAAATTTTAATGGTTAAATTAAATTTAAGTAATCAAAAATTGTCTAATTAATTGAAATCATGAAAGTATACATTTGAACTTGTCTGGCTATAACCAGACCAAGCTCAGTATCTGCTCTGTATTTTCTACTGCACAAGAGGCGTGATCAACGGACAGTTCAAATGACTGGAGGGTGAAATCAAATCGCCGGCAGATCAGGCTGGGTTTACCCAGTCTACAATTTAACAACAATTTATTAAAAGTTTAACAAACATTACATGTTTAGGGCTCTATGAAATATGTTTGATTTTTTTTAAACCAAATTCTGTGTTTTCTGTTTTAGGTATTCTGTATTCCATTTAAATGGTTTAATTAAATTTTAAGAATCAAAAGGCATGTCTAATTAATTGAATTCATACAAACAACAATTTATTCAATTAAAAAATATCTAATTTCATTTCTAAGAAAAGTTTTTTATTTCAGAAATTCTGTGTTGTGTATTTGATTTTTTTCTGGCAATAAAATGAAGGTATAAAACATTCATTTAATTTATCTATTAATCATATGCAATTAAAACATTTTTTTTTTTAAATGTATATAATAATTTATTACAAGGCGTAGCTAAATTATATTGTACAACTGTAATATACTACTGTCACAATTTCTTCAAGTTAAACCAAACTTTTATTTTGACGGGTTGCTGTGAAGACCTTTGAGTTTCTGTGTGTTTATGATATGACAAAAGTTTTTAAAGAGTTGCATTAAAATTTCTAACTAATAACTAATAGCTAACTTTAACCAACCTATTCAGACGTTTGCTTCTCCAAGACATTCGTTGATATGAAAGGGAAAAGTGCGTGTAGAATAAGAAACTATACTGAAGTTTGCTATAGCGATGTTGCGTTTGGGTTCGCAGGTCAAAGTGAGTTTTGGTGAGCGTCTCTTTCTCACGGACCCTCATAACTAATAGCGTCCACGGGCCATAGATGCAACTTTCCCAACAAGCTCCTCTTTGTCTGTTTGCCACAAATTGACGAAGGAATGCGACAGAAAAAACAACAGTGGGATGGGAAAACTGCGCAGCCATGTAAAATGCCCCACATTAATTAAGACAATTAGGGGACGAGGGCAATTCGACAAAGGATGTAAAACAAGGTGATGGTGATTCAGGGGAGAAAGAAAGAGAGAGAGAGACAAAGTGAGTCTCAGACGAGGATTCTGAGCTGTGGGAAACTTGGATGAAAGAAAAGTGTGGAAGAGACAGGATGGATCAATTGATGACACTTTTCCATGCAAACTGTTAAAGATGCCATATATATATATATATATATTGATTATTATAAAGTTTGTGGAGGCCACCACCACACTGTGTATTCTGACACCTTTCTATCAGAACCAGCATTAACTTCTACAGTAGCTCGTCTGTTTGATCGGACCACACGGGCCAGCCTTCACTCCCCACGTGCATCAATGAGCCTTGGCCGCCCATGACCCTGTGGCCGGTTCTCCACTGTTCCTTCCTTGGAGCACTTTTGACAGATCCTGCCCACTGCAGACCGGGAACACCCCACAAGAGCTGCAGTTTTGGAGATGTTCTGACCCAGTCGTCTAGCCATCACAATTTGGCCCTTGTCAAACTCGCTCAAATCCTTACGCTTGCCCATTTTTCCTGTTTCTAACACATCAACTTTGAGGACAAAATGTTCACTTGCTGCCTAATATATCCCACCCACTAACAGGAGCCGTGATGAAGAGATCATCAGTGCTATTCACTACACCTGTCAGTGGTCATAATGTTATGCCTGATCAGTGTATACACACACCAACAAAAATATATAAATTTAAAAAAACTAATCCCAGCACATGCTAAACGTTGCTAAACAGATAATACGATGTTGCAATGAAACATTGTTAGTGCATTCAGATATGCTGTAAGGAAACAACACAGTCCTCATGTGACACATTCACGTTATGGGTCAACTGTACAAGACTGAACACGCTCTCCTCGAGAGTTCCCCAGGTGGCATTTATTTCTATTTGAGGGGAAGCACAATCTGAAACAGATGGTCTGGTGACTTCCTAACCGATGAATGACATTGCACAATGTACATGGTTACTGCATGCTTCACTTTGCCTACTTGGAGAGCGAATACACTGAATTGGGATTACGAAATCGAAAAAAAATTATCTCTAAAATTAATTAATGCCTCATATTCAACTGCAAATCCTGGTTGAGATGCATATGCTATTAAAGGAAGTGTAATTTATTAATGTTGCATGTACAGCAGGGCCCCAGCGAGACATCCTTATTTTGACAGGTCAAATTGAAATAGTACAACACAAACTCAAGTACACCATTACGCTAATGTTTAAAGAACATTTAAGTTAATTTAATGTCCATGCTATTTATTTATTACTAACAACAGTCTAGGGTGAATTATCCCAAAGCTTGTATCTCAAAAACGACTTAATTTTGCACTTATTATCAGTGTTGGGGGAAATTCCTTTTAAAAGTAATGTATTACAATATTGCGTTACTACCTAAAAAAAAAGTACTCCCTAATTTGGTACTTAATTACTTTTTATGGAAAGTAATGTGTTACACTACTTTTGTGTTACTTGTTCTCAACTAATATTTTAATTATTGGAGGTTTGCTTAGTTTGTAAGTAAGTCTGTCTTGGCTTATCTTGTCAAATAGCCCAACTAAACAAAGGATCAGGTGTTTGTTGGTTAAGCGTGGTGAAGGGTGGATTCAATCATTTGGCCCTGTGGAAGAGAAACAGCCATTAGGCCATTATGTTCTACAATTACCTTTTACTGTGGAGTCATATAAGTGTCTGGTTTACAGGCTGCATTAGTGTTTCCACCAGCGTGCAGTAATGTGCTGTTTTAGCATGCCACTGAGGAACTCACAGCGCACTCGGACAAACAAACCTATTGTACGTGTTGTGTCAGACTCAAGGCTTATGCTATTATAATATGTAAACCTGCATGTCATTATCTCCATTAGGAACACGCTGACCAGGACTAAACCACAAAGGGCATATTTAGAGATTCCAAGAAGTGCTTGCTCCCGAGAACAATGTGCAAAAACCTGGGAATTAACGTTAATGTCATATTTGTGCTATGAATGGCCTGGTCATAGTCCATCTATTCAAGAAAAAAAGAAAAAAAAGAGGATAGGATGATCATATGGGAAAATCAGGGGAATGTGAAATCATTCAGAATGTAGCATGGCATTACGTGACACACGTAGTTAAATCTCATTCAATTGCAAAGCTCTGACGGAAAAGATGCAATTCCAGCCATTCCAGATGACCCTAAATGAGGATCCCATCCAGAGAAAGGGCTGACTGGAGTTTTAAATGCATTAGGTATTGACATGTATAATGACAGATCATGAATGATTTAAAGGATGATCTAATCATCAGGATATTTAAAGGTCTTGCAGGGTGGGATTGTGATTCATCTGACACATGAATTGCATGTTAGGCTCATTTGCTTTATCAAAAAATAGGAATTACCACAATTGTATATACAGTATTTAGAAGAGGAGAAATGAATGGTAGTCTCGTTTAAACTGACTAAAACAGTTTTACTAAACAGCAGAAAAGCGCTCAACCTCAGACTTTACAGAACTACACGGATTACATTTGGGTTCCTGTATTGATGACTAAACAGCACTTTAAGAGCTTTCGGAGCACGGCTTCACTTTTCATTGCGCTGAATCAGCAAACAGGAAAACTTTAGGAGGCTTTTGAGAGCGCGCTGCTTCCCTCTTCTGCCTCAAGTGTCTGTGAACTCGGTGAACTCTGGGCGCGTGCCAGCTCAGCGAAATTAACAGCCCCAACCCAACAATGCAAGGACGAATTAAGCACACAGGCACCGCTGCATTTTACCCAGCGCTGTACAATTAGAGAACAAAAGTCCTTTACAAGTGAACAAGCGTAAACAATAAGCAAAGTCATCCATTTGGCAAGTGCTTTCTGTCTGGAGCGCAATTGTCTGACTATATAATAGATACTGAGTCCTGGGGTTTCCTTTAATATCTCCAGACACCACAAGTCCATTAAACATCCATCCATCCACAAATCATGCGTCATCCATCCATCCATCCATCCACCGACCCACCCACCCATCCATCCATCAATCCATCCATCCATCCATCCATCCATCCATCCATCCATCCATCCATCCATCCATCCATCCATCCATCCATCCATCCATCCATCCATCATCTATCTATCTATCTGTCTATCTATCAATTCCTCTATGTTTGTAATTCTGTCCATCCATCAAAATAACTATCCATCGATCCACCTACCCACCCATCTATCTATCTGTCTATCTGTCTATCTATCTATCTATCTATCTATCTATCTATCTATCTATCTATCTATCTATCTATCTATCTATCTATCTATCTATCTATCTATCTGTCTATCTATCAATTCCTCTGATTGTAATTCTGTCCATCCATCAAAATAACTATCCATCGATCCACCTACCCACCCATCTATCTATCTGTCTATCTGTCTATCTATCTATCTATCTATCTATCTATCTATCTATCTATCTATCTATCTATCTATCTATCTATCTATCTTCTATCTATCTATCTATCTATCTATCTATCTATCTATCTATCTATCTATCTATCTATCTATCTATCTATCTATCTATCTGTCTGTCTGTCTGTCTGTCTGTCTGTCTCTATCTGTCTGTCTATCTATCTATCTATCTATCTATCTATCTATCTATCTATCTATCTATCTATCTATCTATCATCCATCCATCCATCCATCCATCCATCCATCCATCAGAATAAACAATCTATCTGAGAAAGGTTTAAATAAGAAGTATGATGAGTTGCAGTGGAACTACTAAAGCACATATGTGAAGATATTTAAAGGAAAAATTTAAATCTTCCCCTCCACTGCTACTCTGATGCATGGATGATCTCAGGCTTTACTCCAGAAACACCCACCAAAATGAGTCAAAAGCCAGAGAGCAGAATTAAACAAAGCAGAGGGCAAAGATCTTGCCTCACCTCGAGTTTGTGCGTGTGTGTGTGTGTGTGTGTGTGTGTGAGAGAGAGAGGTTTGTGCCAAACCGCTACCCTCTTATTACAGTGATTTCACTTCTCCAGAGTGGCTCCACTGTGGCTCATCAACCCCTACACACACACACACACACACACACACACACCGCAGCCCCCTGCATCTACCCTGCCATTAGGGCTTTCTCTTGGTGAACTCGCCTGGGTCATAAAGTCTGACGCTTTTTACCACATCATCACATTCCCTCATACAACATCCCCAAATGTGTGTCATCAGCTTTACTCCATTCTGATTGGCCAGACAGTGAATCAGGAGAGTGAACTGAACTGGCCACAACACAAAGGAAGTTCTATCTTTTCTCTGACCAATTTAAGCTTTTTTCAAAAAATTTAAAAACAAGATTCAACATTTAAAGCCGGTTTAGACCAACTTTGCTATTAAAATTCTGGCAAATTTTCTATTTGTATTAGTCAACTACAGCTTTAACCCAAAATAACCACAGATGCCTCTTTGTGAAACATGGCAGGTAAACAGTCCGGTCATGTGACTCAAACACACACACACACAATCACCGCCCTCGCTCGTATGTGGCGGCCGCAGGTCTGACGTGCAGATCTCGTTAAAGACAGAAAAACACACACTGGCTGTTATTGTTGTCGTGGCTAGTAGCGTATAATTTCGAGGGTGGAGTCGGGATCGGGTTTCCCTGTGACTTGTTCAGTGTTTTGTGGCGGTTCTATAGAGAGAAAGGAGGCCCGGCCTTGAAAGTATTGTTGAAGCAAAGTAATGCAGTGTAACACAAGGAGTGGTAAACCACAGCGAGCCAACACACACACACACACACACACACACACACACACACACAGACGGCAGCATGTGAGACACTTTCATGTATCTGTGTGTGAGGTTTGTGAAATGAAAAAAAAACTGTTTTGGAAAGGATTCTAGTGTTTTGGAAAGTCTTGTGGGGCTCTGAAACTTCCTTCTGTTTTGTTTTGGTTTCTAAATGACTATACATTAGAAAACACACAGATCAGATAAGACTTACACGAAACAGCTCCATCAGGACATCAGATCTAAACAAAGCAGAATTATGCACTGGAGATCGTCCATTGCACTCAAACCCACCGAGGAGCTTGCATGAGCGGAGACCTTGACATTCACGTGCTCCATCTCGCTCTGGTGACAGTGTGGTTTTGGTCTTGTCGGGTTTATGTTTCTCCGCTGCGCAGCAGATGCACTTAATGGACCCGCGGCTGCTTACTGCTCCACATAAAACCAGAGACATATAGCGGGACTAATAAACTCAGTTACTTATTTCATTTCAAACACACTGACCCATTAGTAACCCTCAAAAATATGTTCACTTCGATTCAACGGGACAATAAACAGAGGAAACAGGGAGAGAGCCAGGCGCTATGTGTTCATATGTACAGACAGACAAATCTAACAAATGCTGGGTTAAAAACAACCTAAATTGGGTTGAAAATGGACAAACTCAGCGATTGGGTTGTTTTAACCCAGTGGTTGGGTTAAATGTTTGCCCAACGTGCTGGGCAGTTTTATTAAACCCAACTATCGTTTAAAAATGACTATATGGCTGGCTTAAAATGAACCCAAAATAGGTTGAAAATTTAAAAATCAGAACAATCAAAAGGTGAACATTTATTAATAGGAAATTTTATAAATGTTTATTGTTTAATTATTACTCTTAATAATGTCCATACACTCACCTAAAGGATTATTAGGAACACCTGTTCAATTTCTCATGAATGCAATTATCTAATCAACCAATCACATGGCAGTTGCTTTAATGCATTTAGGGGTGTGGCCGGTCTGAGTATTTCACAATCTGCTCAGTTACTGGGATTTTCACGCGTAACCATTTCTAGGGTTTACAAAGAATGGTGTGAAAAGGGAAAAACATCCAGTATGCGGCAGTCCTGTGGGCGAAAATGCCTTGTTGATGCTAGAGGTCAGAGGAGAATGGGCCGACTGATTCAAGCTGATAGAAGAGCAACTTTGACTGAAATAACCACTCGTTACAACCGAGGTATGCAGCAAAGCATTTGTGAAGCCACAACACACACAACCTTGAGGCGGATGGGCTACAACAGCAGAAGACCACAGGGTACCACTCATCTCCACTACAAATAGGAAAAAGAGGCTACAATTTGCACAAGCTCACCAAAATTGGACAGTTGAAGACTGGAAAAATGTTGCCTGGTCTGATGAGTCTCGATTTCTGTTGAGACATTCAGATGGTAGAGTCAGAATTTGGCGTAAACAGAATGAGAACATGGATCCATCATGCCTTGTTACCACTGTGCAGGCTGGTGGTGGTGATGTTATGGTGTGGGGATGTTTTCTTGGCACACTTTAGGCCCCTTAGTGCCAATTGGGCATCGTTTAAATGCCACGGCCTACCTGAGCATTGTTTCTGACCATGTCCATCCCTTTATGACCACCATGTACCCATCCTCTGATGGCTACTTCCAGCAGGATAATGTCACAAAGCTCGAATCATTTCTAATTGGTTTCTTGAACATGACAATGAGTTCACTGAACTAAAATGGCCCCCCAGTCACCAGATCTCAACCCAATAGATCATCTTTGAGATGTGGTGGAATGGGAGCTGTGCCCTGGATGTGCATCCCACAAATCTCCATCAACTGCGAGATGCTATCCTATCAATATGGGCCAACATTTCTAAAGAATGCTTTCAGCACCTTGTTGAATCAATGCCACGTAGAATTAAGGCAGTTCTGAAGGTGAAAGGGGGTCAAACACAGTATTAGTATGTGTTCCTAATAATCCTTTAGGTGAGTGTGTATATTAAACATATAAATTAATGTTAATTTTGGGTTCATTTTAAGCAACCAATACAGCCATTTTTAAACAATAGTTGAGTTAAATAAAACTATCCAGCAGTCCATTTGTCCATTTTCAACCCAACTTGGGTTATTTTTGACCCAGCATGTTTTAGAGTGTAGAGTTGTAAGCAAAAAAAGAAAAAAAGCAATCAAATAATACAATATAACAAATAAAAATGAATTGCAATAAAAGCAATAAAAAGCAAGAAAATCAAATGCAATAACAGAATAAAAAATAGATTAAAATAAAAAATAAAGTAAACAATAAGATATTGCTATGTAAAAAATAAAATAAAAAGCAATAATAATAAAATAATAAAATATAACAAAGAAAAAATTGCATTAACAGAATAAAATAGAAAATAAGGAAATAATATCCAAAAATAAGAAAATGCAATGTGAAAAAATAAAAAAAATAAAAAGCAATAATAGAATAAAACATAACTTAAATTAATGCAATTAATAAAATAATAAAATATAACAAAGAATAAGAAACATACAACATAATACAATATAAGAATGAAATGTAATAACAAAATATCTAAAAAACAACAACAAATAAAACAAAATTAAAACACAATAAGAAAGTTTTTTTTAAATAGAAAATTAAATGCAATACGAAAATAAAATAATTAAAAAACAAGAAAATAAGCAACAATAAACTTAAAAGTAAGATATCAAAAGTTACTAAAATTTAAATAGAAAATTAACAGTAAAATAAAAAGTAATAAAACTTAATAATAATAAAAACAATTGATAATAAAATATAAATACAAAATGAAATAAGAGAATAACATATATATATATATATATATATATATATATATATATATATATATATATATATATATATATATATATATATATATATATATATATATATATATATATATATATATATATATATATATATATATATATATATATATAAATTAAATGCAATAGGATAATAAAATATAACTAAAAATAAGAAAATAAAATACAATAGGAGAATTCATTCTTAAATTCCATGCTTTGCACAAGCCAAAATCTGACACCAAACGGACTCGGGTCAGAACCAAAAGCTCTAGTGTGAAGTTGAGCTTTTATCATCATCTAATACTCAAACCCAAGACTGTTAGGCTTTATCTGACCTCTGGAAAGACATTGCAAAACAATGAAAGGCAAGAAATACACCGAGAAAGGCAAAAGCGATATGATCGCATTGTCTCTCTGTTGTGGAGCTGTATTGAAACAGCTGTCACATACATTGTGGTCGTCTCCTGCCGAGGTAATTACCGGAATAGAAAGGGATAGGCGTTTACTGTACTCTGCCAGGCCGATAACCTTTGAATCGGTTTTAAGGACCCACAGTCTGGGCAAGGCAAGGCATGCTACAGTCCCAAAAGCCTCAGAAGGATGTGTAGCGGATTGCCTTATGTCAGCCGAGCTTCCTTTCTTTGTCCAGTCCGGCAGAAAGGATCTGCAGCCAAACACATAAATCAAAGTGGAGTGGCGTAGATAGTGAATGGACACACGACGTGCCAAGACACAGAGCTCCGAGCACGGCGGGGAGCCGACATGAGTGTCCCAGAGTTTGGTCATTCCATACGGCTTTTTATTAACGTTTCCTGCCATTGTGCCGTACGGCTGGCACTTAAGCACACGGGCCGAACGGAGCCAGCTCAGCAGACTGCATGAAGGATGGTTTGTTTGGACGTGACGTGTCAGATTACCTCTGGGCGTCTGGGCGTACGCTCTCCGAAAACCTCTTCAGTCATGGTCTCACCTGAGCGTCACGGTCTGGAGGCGGGCTGGACCGCACCCTCACCCCAGAGACAACAACTCCTGCCCTGTAGTTAGACGCCTTTAACCTCGGCAAATTAAACCACACCCGTCTGCGGACACATTTAGCTGTCGCTTGGAAATCAGCTCGTCTGTAGGACGTCCCATGGATTTTAATATCAAACCGTCTGGTTTGAAGACTCCACGTCGGCGTCTTGATCACCCTGTCTTGGTTTATTTAACAATAACAACCAGCTGGATGTACACAGGCCGTTTTGTTACATAACTGACATTTCTGACACAATGGTCGGCAGTTTTGTTGACTTTTTCTCTGCCAATAAAAATAGTTCCAAAAGAATCCAGGAATTCTGGGATTCTTTGTAGTCGAGTAGACATAGTCGAGTGACTCTCTTGGAATGTTGGTTGTCCAGTTAAATTAAAGGACTGGGACTAACAGGTATGGGATTTACTTTGTATGTAAAAGCATGGATAATGACTTCCAAATGATTAACACACGCTCCTGAATAATAGATTCAAAGATTTGACTTGCACAAATACTGTAGGATTGAAAACAATCAAAGATATTTGCTTTACTGTTTCAACGCCGACAAGGGCCATTTGGGATTTCTAAAGACAGAGGTGGTGATGTGTGTCACACCTTAAGTACAGTGGAGGGAAGTTGAAGGGATCGGATTGGTCAGATTGAATGTCTCACATTTGGGTTTTAGTCGCATGGTCAAGGAAGGGATAAAAGAATATTGCAACTGTTGCTCTGTCTCTGTTATTCTCTGGCTCTCTCTTCTTGGGGCCTGCTCTTTGGCTCTTCTCTTCTTTCTCTCCTCTTTCTAACTATCCCTCAGGCAACATTCTATATAGGCTGGGTACGATTAATGGTATACGTTTTTATCATCCATTTTGTGATTATTTTAAGTGTAACCATTACCAGATTTTGTCATTACATTTTTTTGATTACAAATGATGCTAATTAGTTTTCATTAGGTATTAACTTTAATATGGTACCTATCGCAATACAATATCATCACACTATAGAAATGTTATCCCACATATTTTGCTATGTAACTGCGCTTATTTCCGTCGTTGGTATTAATGGATGGATGGATAGATAGAGAAGCCTTAAAGACAGACAGATGGATGGATTGGTGGGTGAATGGATGGATATATAGATGGATGGATATACAGATGGATAAATTAATGGATGGATGGGTGGGTGGATGAATATACAGATGAATGGGTGGATATTAGATCGATGGATGGATGGATGAAAGAAAGAATGAATGGATGGATAGATGGATGGATGAGAGGTGAATGGATGGATGGACAAATGGCTGGATGATAGATGGATGAGAGGTGAATGGTTGGATGGACAGATGGATGGATGATGGATGGATGATGGGATGACAGGTGAATGGATAGATGGATGGATAGATGGATGGATGAGAGGTGAATGGATAGATAGATGGATGGATGGTTGATGGATGGATGGATGAGAGGTGAATGGATGGATGGACAAATGGATGGATGAATGATGGATGGATGGATGGATGAGAGGTGAATGGATGGATGGACAGATGGATGATGAATAATGGATGAGAGGTGAATGGATGGATGAACAAATGGATGGATGAATGGATGAATAGATGATGGATGGATGGATGGATGGATGGATGAGAGGTGAATGGATGGACGAATGATGGATGGATGGATGGATGGATGGATGGACAGATAGATGATGGATGATGAATGATGGATGAGAGGTGAATGGATGGATGGATAAATGGATGGATGAATGGATGATGGATGGATGGAAGAGGTGAATGGATGGATGGACAAAAGGATGGACGGTTGATGGATGGATTGACAGATGGATGATGAATGATGGATGAGAGGTGAATGGATGGATGGACAAATGGATGGATAGATGGATGGATGGATGGATGGATGGATGGATGGATGGATGGATGGATGGATGAGAGGTGAATGGATGGATGACAGATAAATGGATGGATGGACAGATGGATGGATGAATGGATGATGGATGGATGGATGAGAGGTGAATGGATGGATGACAGATGGATGGATGATGGATGGATGAGAGGTGAATGGATGGATAGACAGATGGATGGATGAATGGATGAATGGATGATGAATGATGGATGAGAGGTGAATGGATGGATGGACAAATGGATGGATGGACAAATGGATGGATGGATGGATGGATGAGAGGTGAATGGATGGATGGATGGACAGATGGATGGATGACGGGAATGGATGGGTGAGAGATGAATGATGGATGGATGGATTAGCGGTGAATGGATGGATGAGAGGTGAATGATGGATGGATGATGGATGGAAAAGGTGACGTTCAGAACTACAGTACAGTGAAGTGCCACATGTGGGGAAACTAAGAATGATTCCAGGAACACTGGAAATGAATCCGTCAGGTTGTACAGGAAAAATAAAACATTTAAACACTGAGTCCTTCAACTCCTGTGCCACAAAACGGAATTCCATAAATTCAACCCCTCATCATAAATTCATCATTCAACCCCTTATGTTCTTTAACAGTCTTTCTCTCACGGGGAATCCTTCACAGCTCTCAAAATGAACACAGAGTCGGAGGGGAAACCTGGAAAACTCGGGACATTTGTTTTAGTTTACAGCCGCTCCTCGACGAGTCAGTTCCTGTCGGACAGCTGAGACTCGGCCTGTAATAAACCACGAGCAGAAGCCATGTGCATCTCAAAACACCGTGTGTGAGTGTGTTCTGTGTTTATGTGTGTGAGATCGATCGAATGTATACATGCCAGTAAACATGTGCGGGCATGGGAGTGCAGTGTGTGTGTTACACGCGTGTTTACACCGTCTGGGCCGATCGGGCTCCGGCTGTAGCCTAAACACAGCTCTGCGCTCCTGCCCTTTACATCAGCACTAGCTAATGTGTCTCAGATGAAGCTTTCCCAAACAACAGTATGAAAAGTCACATTTGGGAACGTGTCGCTTTACAAGAAATCAGAAAGCTGGTTTGACACGTTTTGATCTACCAGAAAAACCAGATAGACCAGTGTCCAAAACAACAATTCATCAACAGAGCATTAAAGTGCTCTTGATATCCTTAAGTAAAATGTGTTTAAGGTTGTTTAAGGCAGTAAAAGAGCAACTTCTGAGGGTGTCAATATGCAGTCAAGGTTGCGCATACATTCTCAAGCTTATTGAAAAGCCATTTCCAGTCAAATTCAGGCTTGTTATTCTTTTACCATTTCTCAGTGGGACGAGCAGACCGCGAGATAACACACAATGTCACGGGTTCTCATTCATCTTCATGAGGGAAGGAGGAGATGGGCCCGTTTGTTGCGATGTGTGTCTTTGTCAAGGAGTATAAATCAATGTCGGCCCGTGCAAAACTCCGACACATTAACTACAACTTACTCACGGAGCTGCCAGTCAGGCAGAATACCTCGAGGCGCTCGCCACAGGGAAGAGCGATGACTCCACGCTAATGACAGCAGCAAAATAAAGACACTGTGATTTATAGATGCTCAAAGCATGTTCATATTCATCACTGATGGAGAGATTATCCAGATATGAGCTCTTCACAATATTACACGGAAGGCATTTCATCAGACTCGTGATATATATAAAAATAATATATATAATATATAAAATAAGACATAAATCTATAATAATAAAATAATATAAATAATAGTACTAGTATTTAATTATTTATAAAAATATATAACACACACACACACACACACACACACACACACACACACACACACACACACACACACACACACACACACACACACACACACACACACACACACATATATATATAAGCATATATATAAAATACAATATAAATCAGTTTATATATATATATATATATATATATATACATATATATAAAATACTACTACTACTACTAATAATAATAATATGTATAATAGTAATAGTACTGAATTATCTATAAAATATATAATATTAATATATATACATATACAGGCCCTTCTCAAAAAATTAGCATATTGTGATAAAAGTTCATTATTTTCCATAATGTAATGATAAAAATGAAACTTTCATATATTTTAGATTCATTGCACACCAACTGAAATATTTCAGGTCTTTTATTGTTTTAATACTGATGTTTTTGGCATACAGCTCATGAAACCCCAAATCTAAAAAAAATTAGCATATCATGAAAATGTTCTCTAAACGAGCTATTAACCTAATCATCTGAATCAACTAATTAACTCTGAACACCTGCAAAAGATTCCTGAGGCTTTTAAAAACTCCCAGCCTGGTTCATTACTCAAAAAAAGTGTGAAAAAGTGTGGCAAAAAACACTGCACAACGAGAAGAGGTGACCGGACCCCGAGGAAGATTGTGGAGAAGGACCGATTCCAGACCTTGGGGGACCTGCGGAAGCAGTGGACTGAGTCTGGAGTAGAAACATCCAGAGCCACCGTGCACAGGCGTGTGCAGGAAATGGGCTACAGGTGCCGCATTCCCCAGGTCAAGCCACTTTTGAACCAGAAACAGCGGCAGAAGCGCCTGACCTGGGCTACAGAGAAGCAGCACTGGACTGTCGCTCAAATTTTGCATGTCATTCAGAAATCAAGGTGCCAGAGTCTGGAGGAAGACTGGGGAGAAGGAAATGCCAAAATGCCTGAAGTCCAGTGTCAAGTACCCACAGTCAGTGATGGTCTGGGGTGCCATGTCAGCAGCTGGTGTTGGTCCACTGTGTTTTATCAAGGGCAGGGTCAATGCAGCTAGCTATCAGGAGATTTTGGAGCACTTCATGCTTCCATCTGCTGAAAAGCTTTATGGAGATGAAGATTTTGTTTTTCAGCACGACCTGGCACCTGCTCACAGTGCCAAAACCACTGGTAAATGGTTTACTGACCATGGTATTACTGTGCTCAATTGGCCTGCCAACTCTCTGACCTGAACCCCATAGAGAATCTGTGGGATATTGTGAAGAGAAAGTTGAGAGACGCAAGACCCAACACTCTGGATGAGCTTAAGGCCGCTATCGAAGCATCCTGGGCCTCCATAACACCTCAGCAGTGCCACAGGCTGATCGCCTCCATGCCACGCCGCATTGAAGCAGTCATTTCTGCAAAAGGATTCCCCACCAAGTATTGAGTGCATAACTGAACATAATTATTTGAAGGTTGACTTTTTTGTATTAAAAACACTTTTCTTTTATTGGTCGGATGAAATATGCTATTTTTTTTAGTTTTCATGAGCTGTATGCCAAAATCATCAGTATTAAAACAATAAAAGACCTGAAATATTTCAGTTGGTGTGCAATAATTCTAAAATATATGAAAGTTAAATTTTTATCATTACATTATGGAAAATAATGAACTTTTATCACAATATGCTAATTTTTTTAGATGGACCTGTATATGAACAATAATTATATATACATATAATTATAAATAAATCACTTTATAATGATATATATAAAATACTAATAATATAATATAATATATATAATAGCAATTGTATTTAATTATTTATAATATATAATATAGTAATAGTATTGAATTAAAATACTAATCTATATATATATATATATATATATATATATATATATATATATATATATATATATATATATATATATATATATATATATATATATATATATATATATATATATATATAAAGACTAATGGTTAATGATTTATTATCTGACATCTAGAATTGATCTAAATCTGAAGCAGAGAGACAGTGTTGAGATCTTCAGACACATGTGAGATACTACGTTTGTTGTAGTATCTTGTGTTTATTTCTCCAGCCAAACGACGCAGCACGCATGATCCAGATGTCAGCGTTTATGTGCACGTGTGTGTGGGTCATTCAGTTCACCCACCTGTTGCCCTCAGGCATGAATCGACCGAATGAAACCACCATCGGCTTGTCACGACAAGTCTCTCTCTCAATCCCTATCGCTCGCTCGCTCTAGTTGTGCTTCCTCTGCAGTCAAAACATCACAGAGGCGCTCATGTGTGCACACTTTCAGCCATCAAGATCAGATCTCCACACGTTCATCTTTACAGCTTCACCGAACTGAACCACAGCACAAACGCATATCACACTTCATCATTTCATCATGACAGACAGTTTTTGCTGCTGTCCCTTTAAGACGTCTATATATAAATGCCTATTAACATGGGAAACAAAGCACAGGGTTTTACTGCTCATACACACACACTGTCTAGTTTTGCTGAATCCTACAATAACAGCTGAAATGTGTCGCTCAAACTGTTCAGGTCAGACTGTAATGAACAGAGATCTTGCTAAAATACCCTCGAGGGCTGTCATTTGTTATTATGCATATGGAATGTATGAAACTTGAAGAGGTGATTGAGATTCATCACAGGTGCTCTAATCATGAGCCAGACAGGAAGTACGGACACGCCTATTAACGGCACCATGATTCAAACTAAATGCTAAATCCATCCTGTCTGTCTGTGTCTCAACACACACACACACACACACACACACACCGTTTTACCTCGTATTCATGCTTTGAAAGAAAACATAGTGTTCGTACACACTTCCCAAAGTTGCTTTATTTCCTCATGGCTCTAATTTTAAATATTCTGATCTCACCTATAATATAAAAAAATAAAAATAAAGTTCTACAGATATAACATTGTTATGATTAACATGGCTATAAATATATAAATAATATATAAATATAAAAATATGAATATAAAATATTTTTGATACATATGTGGCAGTGAACCTGGTGACAACACACAAACACACAGATACTCTCTAAAGGAGGGCACTTTGGGTTTGTGCGTGTGTGTGTGTGTGTGTGTGTGTGTGTGTGTATAGAGTTTACTTTGGGACACGTTGAGCAAACTGATAACTGATAAAATTAATTATTAATTATTTATGATTAAATAAATAAATTGTATAATGCATGTATAATATGTATGATGTAAAAAATATACATTTATATAACTACAGGAAATCAATCAATTGTAGCTCATACACAATAATAGATTATATAATGCAGAAACGAACTATATATATATAGTTATATATATATATATATATATATATATATATATATATATATATATATATATATATATAATTATTATGTATATATAAATACACTCACATGCATGTATATATTTAAGAATTTTTATAACAACCCTTGTATTAAGATAAATTATACGTGCAAATATTTCTTAAATGTATACATGCATGTGTGTGTATTTATATATACATAATAATTATATACAGTATACACAAATATATATTATGTAAACACAAACTTTTATTTTGGATATGATTAATCATGATACATTTTTCCCCAGCACTAATATTTATATATACACTCACCTAAAGGATTATTAGGAACACCTGTTCAATTTCTCATTAATGCAATTATCTAATCAACCAATCACATGGCAGTTGCTTCAATTCATTTAGGGGTGTGGTCCTGGTCAAGACAATCTCCTGAACTCCAAACTGAATGTCAGAATGGGAAAGAAAGGGGATTTAAGCGTGTATTTTGAGCGTGGCATGGTTGTTGGTGCCAGACGGGCCCATCTGAGTATTTCACAATCTGCTCAGATACTGGGATTTTCACACACAACCATTTCTAGGATTTACAAAGAATGGTGTGAAAAGGGAAAAACATCCAGTATGCGGCAGTCCTGTGGGCGAAAATGCCTTGTTGATGCTAGAGGTCAGAGGAGAATGGGCCGACTGATTCAAGCTGATAGAAGAGCAACTTTGACTGAAATAACCACTCGTTACAACCGAGGTATGCAGCAAAGCATTTGTGAAGCCACAACACACACAACCTTGAGGCGGATGGGCTACAACAGCAGAAGACCCACCGGGTACCACTCATCTCCACTACAAATAGGAAAAGAGGCTACAATTTGCACAAGCTCACCAAAATTGGACAGTTGAAGACTGGAAAAATGTTGCCTGGTCTGATGAGTCTCGATTTCTGATGAGACATTCAGATGGTAGAGTCAGAATTTGGCGTAAACAGAATGAGAACATGGATCAATCATGTCATGTTACCACAGTGCAGGCTGGTGGTGGTGGTGTAATGGTGTGGGGATGTTTTCTGGCACACTATAGGCCCCTTAGTGCCAATTGGGCATCGTTTAAATGCCACGGCCTACCTGAGCATTGTTTCTGACCATGTCCATCCCTTTATGACCACCATGTACCCATCCTCTGATGGCTACTTCCAGCAGGATAATGCACCATGTTTCAAAGCTCGAATCATTTCAAATTGTTTCTTGAACATGACAATTAGTTCACTGAACTAAAATGGCCCCACAGTCACCAGATCTCAACCCAATTGAGCATCTTTGGGATGTGGCTGGAGCAGGAGCTTCATGCCCTGGATGAGCATCCCACAAATCTCCATCAACTGCAAGATGCTATCCTATCAATATGGGCCAACATTTCTAAAGAATGCTTTCAGCACCTTGTTGAATCAATGCCACGTAGAATTAAGGCAGTTCTGAAGGTGAAAGGGGGTCAAACACAGTATTAGTATGGTGTTCCTAATAATCCTTTAGGTGAGTGTATATATATATATATAACATAATATAACAATTTTAAATAACTCAAATCAATATTTCATATCTATTTCTTTATTAATGTAAGTGCAGTTGCCATGTAACCTGTCCGTCTGTGTGTATTTTAAGGACTGTACATTATCACTGTAACAGCACCATCGAGGCCCACATCAGAAAACACACCCGCGCTCCAGAACGCCTGTCTAGATTCAGTTCACAGACTCGCCGTCGCATTATCTCTGAAATTCCTCAAATCTCACAATCACAGTCTGGCTTCCTCTACAAGAACAACAAACCCAAGGAAGCACGTCTGAGCTGGACGAGGAGATCCAAACTAAATGATACCGTCAGTAAGTCAATAGAGTTGATTGAGGCTTATCGTTTATGATATGTGAAATATCAGCACTCTCTGAGACTGCTTGGGCAACAAAATGAGTGGAGCAGAACTAATGGTTACATTAAGCAACATTCTGGTGACGAATTCAGTCTAAAACGTCTCTAGAAGTGAATAGAAATCCTCTTAAGAGATAGTACCTTATCTTCCAGTCGGATCAGCCGGGCTCCAACTGTATAATATTCCTTATCGACACCTTTCTCTGGAAGCACAAAACAAGGAAGACAACAAGACAAGATATAATACGACAGTCAGAAATGACTATATCCGTTACATACAAGAAACACAGTTTGTCAAAAGCTCATGTTAATAGTGTTTTATTGAAACTCTCTGCTCGTGAAAAGTTTCTTCACTGGCGAGTGGATAAAAACCAGAGCAGGTCATTGTGTATATCTTATGATTAAACAGGCATTTTTTGCTACTGTGTCTTTAAGGCCTTAATATGTAAATGGGTTGGGTTATTTAACCCAGCGATTGTTTTAACCCAGCGGTTGGGTTGTTTAACTTAGCGGTTGGGTTATTTAACCCAGCGATTGTTTTAACTCAGCGGTTGGGTTGTTTTAACTCAGCGACTGGGTTGTTTTAACTCAGCGAATGGGTTGTTTTAACAGCGATTAGGTTGTTTTAACTCAGCAGTTGGGTTATTTAACCCAGCGATTGTTTTAACCCAGCGATTGGGTTGTTTTAACTCAGCGATTGGATTGTTTTAACTCAACGATTGGGTTGTTTTAACTCAGCGATTGGATTGTTTTAACTCAACGGTTGGGTTGTTTTGACCCAGCGACTGGGTTGTTTTAACTCAGCGAATGGGTTGTTTTAACTCAGCAGTTGGGTTGTTTTAACTGAGCGATTGGGTTGTTTTAACTCAGCGATTGGGTTGTTTTAACTCAGCCATTGGGTTGTTTTGTTTTTTACTCAGCGATTGGGTTGTTTTAACTCAGCGATTGGGTTGTTTTGTTTTTTACTCAGCGATTGGGTTGTTTTAACTCAGCGATTGGGTTGTTTTAACTCAGCGATTGGGTTGTTTTGTTTTTAACTCAGCCATTGGGTTGTTTTGTTTTTTACTCAGCGATTGGGTTGTTTTAACTCAGCGTTTGGGTTGTTTTATCTCAGCGTTTGGGTTGTTCTATCTCAGTTTGGGTTGTTTTAACTCAGCGATTGGGCTAAATGTTTGTCAAACGTGCTGGGTAGTTTTATTTAACTCAACTGTTGTTTAAAAATGACTATGTAACTGGCTTAAAATGAACCACTGGGTAGCCGCTGCCTTAAAAAAACAAATATAATAGATCATGTGAGCCCTTCGTTATGATTTATTCATGCCGTTTAAAAAGTCGGACTTCCTTTACCTGGAAGGAACATTCCCGGTTTTCCCAACGTGTGATCCAACCTGCGAGAGGAAAAACAGTGGGAAACTGTGAAATGCCCAGCGATTGTTTGGCTGTGGTGTGGAGGGAAGCGTGACGTCCCGTCTCTCACCTTCTCTGCAGCTCTTTGATGCGGACCATCATATTCAGGTGTCCCTGTGAATACTGCTCGATCACGTCTCGCACGTCGTACGGTTTCCTCGCTTGCTGCGGGACACAGACGGCATCCATGAGCCATTGTCATCACAGGACACTATTTTTTGAGTCCCCTGGGCCTTGAACTTCCACGCTTTGTTATTCTAGCTCAGTTTAACTCAATAACAACAACAGCAAAGGATGCAAAGGTCTCCGTTTTGACTCGTGGATATTTATTCACTTCAGTTTAGATCAATAAATTGGGTGGCTCTTTCAGTTCTTTCATTCAGACCATCAAACATTGTGCTTCATCCAAAAATCACAAATATCTGTGTAAATTGTTCGCAATACTATACACACAATAACATTTTATTGATTTTTTTTCTTATTTTAGTGGATATATAGTTTTAATTTAGCTATACACACTGTCAGAAAAAAAGGTACATTGCTGTCACTGGGGCGGTACCCTAAGGTACAAAACCGAAAAGGTACTAATATGTACCTTTAAGGTATTAATATGTTCCTTTAAGGTATTAATATGTTCCTTTAAGGTACTAATATGCACTCTTAAAGTACTGATATGTACCTTTAAGGTACTAATATGTACCATTTAGTGGTGAGTAAGGTACAAAGATGTACCTTTTCACTTTTGTACCTTAGGGTACCGCCCCAGTGACAGCACTGTACCTTTTTTTCTGAGAGTGCATTATACATTTAAATGAATTAAAATATTATAAATTAATTTGATAAAATAGTTTAAGGATAGCAATTTTGTCTCATTTAAATGAATGAAAATATTTAAGTATTCAATATTTAAAATATTTTTTTCTTATGAAAACCAGTCATTTTCTGTAATTTAATTGCACATTTTTTACTCACATTTTAATGCATATTTATAGATTCGATTTAACTTCAGCTTTTGTGTCATTTTAACTAATACAAATATTTTTAAAGATTTTTTATTATGAAAACTAAAGTAATGGTCTCTATAGTTTAACAAATAAATTTATTGAATTCATATTCCTAAAGTTCAAATTTCCCAAAAGCACTGTTTTAAATGCATTATCTCTGGGGTGGGGAACCGTCACATGATTCTGACATGCAGAATAGATGAGAAGTACCTGAAATTTCCGTCGAGCCACAAAGTACTGCATCCGTCTGATGACCTTGATGGCGGACCTGTGCGCGTGGGAAAGTCTGCAGAGAACAAAATAAACAAACACACACAGCGTCAGAAAACACTGAGCAGGCCCGCTGCAAATGTGTGTGTACATGTGTGTGTGCATATGTGGCAGTAAACCTGGCGACAACACACACAAACACACACAGATACTCTCTAAGGGAGGGCACTTTGGGGTTTTTGGCTGAAACACCCTGTTATTTCCAGCGTAACGCCGCCTTGCCAAAGTTTCTACCCAGAATACACTCGGCAGCAGAATCAGTCACATCAGGTCCACTGTAAACAGGGCCTAGTGGAAAAAAGGCTCATTTCTGTCACTCAAGACTAGATAAAAAACTTGACCTTGTGCAGACAAGCATCTCAAAAGCACCTTTGGAGTCTGAAAATCTCAGATGAAGAGCTCGTCTGGGCTGCTATCAGTGAACTTTGACATCAAAGTCCTAGTGAATGTACAACACAGTCTAAAGAGAGCGTCTTAAAGGAACAGTTCATCAATAAATACACATTCTGAGATCATTCGTGTCATTCCAGACCATAATAACATTCTGTTAAACATCTCATTTCAAAGAAGAAAGAAAGTCATGACATGAGGGTGGAGTGAATGATGTGAGAATTTATTTTTGGAGGAACTATCACTTTAAGGGTGTGTGTGTGTGTGTTGAATGATGCTTAGTGTTGCGTATGTGTGTGTGTGTGTTAAGTGGGCTGATCGGTGTGCGTTGGCCACTTAAATTGCTTTACAACATTCCACAACACACACTTCAGACAGTAGGAGAAGAGAATGGGCTACAGTACAAACAATCACGGCGCTTTTCAGAGGATAAAATGTTTAAGAGGGTGTCACTTCCTCCCGATAGCAACCAAACACACACATGCGTCACAAATATGTCATCATACGTCATTCAAAACACATTTATATACATGGGTTTTGAATTGCATATTTTTATATCATGACATATTTTATATATATATATATATATATATATATATAGTGTGTATATGTGAACAAAAACTATATATATATATATATATATATATATATATATATATATATATATATATACACAATAATTACATATTTATAAGTTTTATATTCTTTATATTATTCCAACTTTCTTATATATAAAATATACATACTTATTTATTTAAAAACTTATCACAAATATGTCATATATACATCAAATACACCATTCAATTATCATATTAATTATATTATATTATTTTATATTATAAAATCATAGATTTAGCAACATATGTATGTGTATTTATATAAAAATATGGGTTTATATATATTTACATATTAATATAGCTATGTATATAATAAGAAAGTTATACTAATATAAAGAATATAAAACTTAAAATATAAATATATTAAATATCACACACACACACACACACACACACACACACACACACACACATGTTAGGTTTTTGTGAATTGTGGGGACTTTCCATAGGCGTAATGCATTTTATACTGTACAAACTGTACATGCTATCCCCTACACTGCCCCTGCCCCTAAACCTACCCATCACAGGAGACATGCTGCATTGTTACATTTAAAAAAACATAATTTAGTATGTTTATTAATCTGGCAGTCCCCACAATGTAGGTGATTTCAGGTTTATATTACATCGTGGGACATTGTTGGTCCCCACAATCACACACACACACACACACACACACACACACACACACACACACACACACACACACACACACACACACACACACACACACACACACACACACACACACACACACACACACACACACACACACACAGACACACACACTTTTATATCACTTTATATACATATTTAGATAATATAACATTATATAATATAAGGTTTGAATAGCGTGACATATTTTTGACATGTTTAAATATATATATTAATATAGCTATATGAATATTAAATATTATTTAATATGTAATTATAGTGTGTATATATATATATATATATATATACACACACACACACACACACTTTATATACATATTTAGCTAATATATAACAGGTGTATAATATATAAAAAGGTTTGAATAGTCTCTCTCTCTCTCTCTCTCTCTCTCTCTCTCTCTCTCTCTCTCTCTCTCTCTCTCTCACTCTCTCTCTCTCTCTCTCTAAGCTTAATTCATATCTTATATATATCTCTCTCTCTCTCTCTCTCTCTCTCTCTCTCTCGATATACATCTTTAAACAGTTGTCTTGAAAGGACGCCAGGCCGTCACACACACTCTGTCACTGAAGCCGTTCCCTGAGTGTCCAACAAAAGAGGACGACGTGTTGATTCCTCTCAGCTTGAGTCTGTCGTGATAAAGCTCTCTGCTCTGTCACTGATCTACACAACACAAATCACTTCCCTCTGTGGCCTCCGCCGCTCCGTCCCTGTCCCGCACAAACACAGAGCCCGTCTTAATTAGAGCTGGGGACAGCCGGACAAAAGCTCCCAGCAGTCCCGGCGCTGACACACACCGTAAAGCACGCAGATCAAAGCGCCCGCTGTCCTCCCCTCTCGCAGGAAATGCATGCGAGCAATAAGAAAACATCCAGAGCAGGACGATGCATACATGTGTGTGTGTGTGTGTGAAAGCCTCACATGATTGGGAAAGAAAACACATGCCCTCAAAACATGAAACACATGCTGTTCAATCACGAATCTGCCTCCTCGCATTACAGCAGCCCACGGACACATGCAGGATAACACACGCCTCGCTGCAGCGCCGCAACACGCCTGATACATGTTCACCCTGTTCTACACGTGCACAACATTCAACAACAACTTACGGCTTTTAGACAGGCATCCCCAATACTAGCGTTCAGTAGGGTTAGTGACCAAACCTCACACTCGTCCTGCAGTGTGTGTGTCAGAATCAGGCTCTTTTACAAAGTTTCCAAACCTTTCTGTTAACCACCATCACTTTTCCGTGACCTTTCCAGTTCCTGCTTCATTCGGATTAAATCAGCATCGCACGGGTTCAGCTCTCATCACTGTAAGAAAGTTGTTGCCCTGAATTTTTAAGTACAATCAACTTGGATGTTTAAGTCTATTCAACTTCAATTTACATAAAACTGACTTAAAAAAACGAGCTGATTGAAAAAAAGATCATTAACATTTTAAATGCATGAACTGAGACACACACACACACACACACATTTACATTCACTCACACACACTCAGACACACACACACACACACATTTACACTCACACACACTCAGACACACACACACACACACACACAGACACACACACATTTACTCTCATACACATACACTCACACCTACACACCTCTCTCACTTACACAAATACTCACACACACACTTGAAAACACACACACTCAAAAACACACACACTCTCACTCATACACACACAAACTCAAATTTACTACAGCTTAAAGTCGACATGAAATGGAAGTGTTTTCTTCCCTGTTGCTCCGTGTGAGTGAAACTGCTTCTCAAACAAGAACAGATGTAGGGCGGGGCTTGATTGAATCCGTGGGGATCTGATTGTCTGGTTGTGGTTTGCTTTTGGTGGATCTCATGTGAGTGACAGGTTTGCCCTTGTCATCAGAGAAGATATTTGATTAAAGATTACGAGGCACATGAATAAAAAACAAATAATGATGCGCCCGGATAAATCATTTATGATATATTCCATTAAAAAAGTGATTGCATGGTGAATTCAAGCGGACAGCAGTATTTTTCTCCCAACGGGAACAGTAAACAAGACTTTGTGATTAAATCCTATCAGGTGGTGTTTGGTACACATATGATAAAGCTGAAGAATCGTGGCTCCAGTAGCGCCATTAGCCGTGAGCTGGACGCGTGCAGAGCCGCTTGGCTGCGTTTCGTGAGCAGAAACTGCTGACTGAGGTTGTGTGCCAGAAGCCAAACGATGGTGTGTGCCAGAGTTTTGTCTCTCCCCCCCCCTCCCTCCTTTCCTTTCTCTGCCGTAACCCCGAGTGTATCTCTCTTCCTGCCTCTCTCTCTCATTTGAGCGTGTTATTGAGAGCTGCTGGAGACGTCGGGACGCTTCAGACTGATTTAAAGTGGTTAAACTAAACTCAAGCAACTCTTTTGAATGTATTAAACTACACTACACAAGCTACAAACAACAACAAACTGCTGGAGTTGGAACTAGAATGATGCTCTGCACTTTCTGTGTGAATATCAACAGCGCTCAGGTACTACAGACACACTGACACAGCTGAAGTGAATATAGTGATAACCCTCAGACGAGACGTCAATCACAGGCAGCGCTAGTATAACCACTGCAGCGCTTATTCATCAATTGAAATGGAAGTGCAAGTTGAATATTAACTAAAAGTTTACATTCATTTGCTTCTTTCAATCAACCACCCAACATACATTATTCATATTTTGCTACAAAAGAGCTGAAACAGAAACATATGGGAACAATAATAAATAATGACTCATTAATCAAAATTAACAGGTTTGAGAAAACACACTCACACACACAGACATTCACACATACACACACTCTCGCACACTCACTCACACACATACACACACACACTCAAACAACCACACTCTCTCTCTCTCTCTCTCTCTCTCTCTCTCTCTCTCTCTCTCACACACACACTCACAAACAGACACACACATACACATACACACAGACACACACATACACACTCAAACACACTCACTCTTACTCACTCACACACATACACACACACTCAAACAACCACACTCTCTCTCTCTCTCTCTCTCTCTCTCACACACACACACACACACACACACACACACACACACACACACACACACACACACACACACACACACACACACACACACACACACACATTCTCTCTCTCTCTCTCTCTCTCTCTCTCACACACACTCACACACAAACACACACACAGCCCCTACCCCTAAACCTACCCATCACACACACACACAGTGGCCCTACCCCTAAACATTTTCATCACACACACTCACACACACACACACACACACACACACACACACACACACACACACACACACACATGTTGTGTTTCCATGTTTTATGGGGACATGTCATAGGCGTAATGCATTTTATACTGTACAAACCGTATTTTCTATCCCCTACACTGCCCCTGCCCCTAAACCTACCCATCACAGGAGACATGCTGCATTTTTACTTTTTCAAAAACATCACTTAGTGTGATTTATAAGATGTTTTCCTCATGGGGACCAAAAATGTCCCCACAAGGAGAAGGATTTTGGATATTGCCATCTTTGTGGGGACATTTTGTCCCCATACCGTAGGGGATTACCAGTCCACACACACACACACACACACACACACACACACACACACACACACACACACACACACACACACACACACACACACACACACACACACACACACACACACACACACACACACACACACACACACACACACACACACACACATTCTCTCTCTCTCTCTCTCTCTCTCTCTCTCTCTCTCTCTCTCTCACACACTCACTCAAACACACACTCACACACACAAACACACACACAGCCCCTACCCCTAAACCTACCCATCACACACACACAGTGGCCCTACCCATCACACACACACACACACACACACACACACACACACACACACACACACACCCTTTACAATCACATGCATACTCACTCACACACGCACGCATGCACACATACTCACACACACACATACTCACAAACACACTCACTCACTCACTCACTCACTCACACGCACACACATTTGACTGTATTTTTTATCAAATGAATGCAGCCTTGATGAGCAGAAGAGACTTCTATGACCCAAACCCTAAAAGTGCATGTATAATATACTCCACAGCGTTGAGTGTGGCAGGAACATGCACACAGTCCCAAACTTTCTTTGTTTAACGTTTGAATCAAGTCTCCAAACGGCAGATAAAAGCAGAGGAGATGTTCCAGAGGATCATGAATGAACCAGAGCCGCTGATTCCTAAGTGTCTTTTTTATCTCACAGGAAGAGGAAGTGGCCGGACCCCTCAGAGGCATAAACAATCATGCAATCAGAAACAGAGCTTTTCAAAGAGCCTAAAATACAGGGTGTGTTTGACAGCCGTTGGGGTTTATACCCGACAGCAATTACCACATTACACACACAGTAACAGAAGCCAAATTATGCAATAACATGCAATCTATCCGGCTGATAGTACACGATAGTCAACATAAACAATGCCGATAAATGTGGTATGTCACCTCGAGCTCATGTGACAGTCAATTATAAAGAATGAAACACTGGCCCAGTTCACACAGATGGAGAAAAAGGAAGAGAGTGAGAAAAGCTGCGGATGAAGTTACTCCCGGACTACAAAGAGGCAGATGCAGGGTTTATAGTTCATCATGAGGCCTGTAGATCTGGATCAGACGTGCTCAAGAAGAAGCTGTTTATGTGCCACTGACTCTGATCCTTCAAATGAACTAAAACCAAGATTTAAAGCCTTGCGAACCTCATTTACCCACGTCATGTCATTCCTTTGAGAAACACTAAAAGAGATGTTTAGCACAATGTCACCGCTGCTCTTTTTCAAACTGTATGAGCATACGTGAGCAGGGACGCTCGTGGTCCAAAAACACCATGGAAGTGTGATTAAAGCAGCCTGTGTGCATTGTGGGTAATATTCAAAGTCTTCTAAATCATGTGAGAGATCTGTGTGAGGAAAAGACCAAAATTAGCTCTAAATCTCATTTGGTCTGTTCTTCACACAAAGTTATGGCTTCAAAAAGAAAAGAAAAACATTTTATATTTTTATATATTTATTAATATTCTATAAAGAAAAGTTAAATTATCAAACATAATGTAAATATTTATAATTATTAAAAAATGTATACATTTAATTAAATATTACCTTTTCTAAACAAATTATATTTGTTTATAATAACTATATATATAAATGTTAAATAACTATAAATTATAATTTGATATGTATTTCATATTAAGTTATTCTTCTACAAATTAAGTTAATTGCTAAATATAATGTAAATGTTTTAAGTAATAAAGTAACAAAGTTACTGTTTTTAATAAATACATTGTATTACATGATGTTTTTAAATAAAATGTAAACATTTTCTAAACATTCATTGTTTATAATAATATTACAATATATACAATATATTAAAATCAATAATAATAATATATCAATTTAAAAAATGTAAATTATCATATGGATCCAGAATAAATATTCTGGATCCATGTTGTTTGGACTGTAAGTGATTTATGAATATTCTACAAAACTACTAAACATTTCACGGAAGGAAAATATACAGATTTACAAATACAATTTTTTAGGTGAACTATCCCTTTAAACTGTCTTCTGATTCATACTCCGAGTTAATAATAGCATATGAGATCAGTGTGTACCAAGGGACGGGACGGGATGGGACGGGACGGTGGCGCCTAGTTCAGCTTGGTTTAGCTCTTTGATTCGGCCCCTGCTGTGGCACCTTGACCTCGAGAGCCCAAACTACAATCTTTCCATTCAGACGAGCAGGATTATAAAACTAGAGCCCCGCTCTCAGAACTTACTCTTTCAGCTTTTGTCCCTGTAAACTATAGCCACTCTTTGCAAAATGGGGGCAAAGACTTAAAAAAACACCTCCTCCTCCTCCTAATTACTTCTTTGTCTTGCGATTTGAGCTTTAGTTCGGCTAAAGCCCGGCCCAGGTCACCCGGCCCGCTCGATGTGCTCCCTGAAGAGAAACCAACAGTGTGTTTCAAGGACAGGCGGATATGGAATGCAGGACACCTGAGAAGTGTGTGTGTGTGTGTGTGTGTGTGTGTGTGTTGGTTACTGGAAGACTGATGTGTTTTCAGTGTGTGTGAGACACAAGGAAAAGCCAGAGGAAACAGGGAAAGGGAGGACGCCCTGGCGCAGATCGCTCTTGGCAACGGGAGAGCAGCGGACGGGAGAAAAACGAGGTAAGGAAAGAGAAAGAGAAGCAGAAGTGTTGACAGAGAGAGGTTCTCTTCCCTCAGGAGCTGAAGGTGTGAGGAGCTCACACTTACACTCACACACACACACACACACACACATGTTGTGTTTTTTGTGGGGACATTTCAGGCGTAATCCATTTTATACTGTACAAACCGTATTTTCTATCCCCCTACACTGCCCCTGCCCCTAAACCTACCCATCACAGGAGACATTCAGCATTTTTACATTCTCAAAAAAACTCATCCAGTGTGATATATAAGCCTTTTGAAAAGTGAGGACCGCTGGCTGGACCCCCCAATGTAGGTGATCTCAGGTTTTACTATCCTTATAGGGACAACAAGGACACACACAAACACATACACTCACTCATATACCACACATACACACACACACACAGACACGCACGCATCCATCCATCTTTGTCACGGTATCTCTGAACAGATAATTCAGAAACACACAAAAGGTTTGTGTCAGGACTGAGGAGGATTCAAGAACTGGCTCCACTTCATGAGTGTGAATTTAAATTGAAGTGACACAGACAGAATTGAAAAGGAATGACCAGACAAGAGGAATTATAAACTTTCCGACAACTCAGACCACATTTAGGATGCTTTCACACTGGCACTTTTGGTGCGCACTGTGGTTCGACTGACGTCAGAGTTCGGTTTGTCTGAATGATATGAACGCTGTCTTCCGAACTCGGGTGCGCACCCGCAAACTGTACTCGAGTCCGCTTAAAAAGGGTGGTCTGGGGTTCGGTTCATGCACTCCGGTACGGTTCGCTGCTGATGTGAACGCAATCGTACTAAATCGCAGAAGTGAACCGCTATTAATGACGTATTATTTGATACAAATGTGTTTTGTGTGTGTTTCACTCATTTTCCTGACGAGCGTGACTGACATACTGTAAGCAGAGAGCTGTAAATCTCATTTCTGCTCGTCGTCAGCGTTCTTTAGAGCATTTGCAGTACATTCGCGGCAGATAGACGCAAGTGCCATTACCTACTGAAGCTTTGGTAACAAAACCAACGGCTCAAAAACAAAAAATATGAAAGTCGCTCGCTGTCATTACCAAGCAACGGGGTAAACAGCTGCTGCTTTGATGACGCAAACGCACCCCGATTCAGACTCAAATAATATAACATGAACACAGTCCAGCGGGGACAGGGGAGAGGGGGGCGCTATCGAACTCAGGTTTGGTCCAGGCAATCGAACCAGGTGTGAAAGCACCCTAAAAGGTTCACTGTGAAATTCGTGAACACAAACGATCCCGTTTCACATGACCTGTCCATATATATATATATATGGATAGTAATGGCAGTAATATATATATATATATATATATATATATATATATATATATATACAGTATGGCCATTACAGTTCACCATGCACAACCAATGACACACTGAACAGTCTATGTGCAACTGAACGTGTTCACATCTGAAAATCAATGCAGACAGTAGGAAAGCTCTGTCATTTGTTGTAAAACATGATATTAGTGGCGGTGTGACGTCAGTGACTGCTGAAACAACACGGCCCGCTGCAGGCTGGACGACGTGTGATTGGTCTCTGAGGGTGACTGCGGGTCTGGCCTTGGGCTGTGTGATCTGTCACTAAACACTTGATAGCTACATGTTGCCGTGTGTTTGGATTTTGGAGGTATCACACACCTCTAACTGTATTCTTTAATATTATATTTTATTCATTTTATATTTCCTTTTACTGAAACACTAAAGAATCAAGATGAATATTGCATGTACTACTGTCTGTATCTCTCACTGAGAGAACGCACATGCTATCGGTATGTTTTGGGGAACTTTCTGGTCAGAACTGGAGCTTAATCAGCTCCAACCTTGGAGAGACTGTGTATCTGTTTATGTGCGCAATATTCTGTGTTACAGATCAGTGTTGGAGGTGGATTACAGGCATCCTAAGATATGGGTGGGTTTGTTGTTTAGGACAAGCTGGCGTCTGCTCCAGACCTGTGAAGGTCACTATGGGCCTAAATGCAGGGTGAAAGCGTCAACATGGACACGTGCATCTGATTAACTGATAATTTGTGGAAATTTACCACGACTGTTCATTTTCTCTGAGCCAATCAGAATCATACACCTTGCAATAATGATGTGGCTAGACCTTGAAAACAGTATAACTGCTGGGACAATTGTATGTACGGTACGACGAGACTGGTAGAGAGGCAGCGTGGCCTACGAACTCCTCGTGAGATTTGAAGCTGGCTTCTGCTTCAAACTATTCTTCAGTAAAAATTTATTTAATTAATCTAACTCCTGATATGAGGATTTATTATAAATGTTAGAAACAGTTGTGCTGCTTCATATTTTTATTTTTTGGATTCTATGATGACTCTGTGATGAACTAATTTTGTAGCAAGTATTGAGTTCTAAAATTCTATTTTTAAATAAAATGGCTTCTAGATTGAATGCCAGTATTCCAGAATGGAATTTAAATTACTAAATTCTAAAATGAAACTCTGAGGAACTCTGAGTTCTTGAATGAAGTTCAGAGATCATTTCGCTACAGCATCGTGTCCGTGTGAGAGCGTGTTGCGATATTTTAAGCTGATCTGGGCACAGCTGTTCCAGAGCCACAGGGTAATATTTCTGAAAATTGAGGTCATTGCGTTTACCAGCCCGCGATGATATAGCGTTCAGTAAGAGCTCATGGTTATTATTCACTTATGTTTTGTTTTTACAGATCGGGTGACTGGGCAGAGAGAGTTCATGGCCGAAAGGAGAGAGGAGGGAAAAAAAGAGAAAGATGATCTCCATGTTTTTCACGGGCAACGAGAATAAATTTAAGCAAACGACCTCTTTAGGATCCTCCACGACCCCAGCCGGGAGACGCCGGAGTCTGTGCATTACGGCCTGAACCCTCGACCTCGGGCTGTATTTAACCAACGGCTGCTTATCTGAGTGTGTGCAAATATAAATCTTGCACTTTTTCCATCTAAAAACAGATAAAGGGGGAGCAGCATCTCTTCTCGTCCGAGATCTACAGCAGTTCTCTTTAAATAGACATGGATTCTGACTGATATGATCTAACTGTGAGTCCCATCTGAGACATAATAGGTGAGAAAATGAAGGAAATGCAACAAGGTAAGAGAAAAATAAATAAATAGCAGAATAAAAAAAAGTAATTTATTGGGGTCTGAGAAAGCAATTTTTCCTTGAGCTTTTGACATATAAGAGGTCATCATTCTATAAGAATATCCTGTGAGTTCCTTGTTATTCCAAAAACTGCTTTTATTGACACCAAGCCCAGAGAAAGACTCAATGTGTCTATAAAGACCGCCTACTTTATCATTGCATCTTTGGCCCCGCCCACTGGTGTGTTAGTGAGATGACGAGGAGAGGAGCGATACAGGATCACTGCACTCAAAATAACATCATCTTCCACAGGATCCTAATGCTAGGAATATCTACGTCTCAGTTGAGCATTATTTATTTGTATTCGGTTCATTTCTCTGTGGATTCTTTGGTAAATCAGTCACAATTTGGCACAGGCTTTGCAAACAGACTTTTACGATATGGACTCGACAGTAATGCCACAACATGTGAGTGACCGGTTTAATTCTAATGTCTGATCTGTGACCAGTGATTTATTGATATGATTCATGTACAGTCAGATGTTCTTTGTTTATGTGACAGTAAATCAACTTCACTTTGTTTCTCTCAGGAGGATGAAAATAATCTGTTATTGAAACGATGGTTAAATCTTATTTAGAAAGGGATCAAAGAACGCTCCCTTTACAATCGCTAGAGCTGCCAATCAAACAGCGTGAGCTTATCAGTGACTGAGTTCTGGACTTGCGTCAAAATAGTAATAGTAAAAACATGCTAAAAGTTTTCGAGAGAGTTCCACTTGTTAATACTAGCTATGTCATATGCAAAGATGTTAACCAATCAGCTCACAGCAGTGGGCGTTTACACTGGAGTCTCACAGCAGCCAATCACAGCAGTGGGCGTTTACACTGAAGTCTCACAGCAGCCAATCACAGCAGTGGGCGTTTACACTGGAGTCTCACAGCAGCCAATCACAGCAGAGGGCGTTTACACTGAAGTCTCACAGCAGCCAATCGCAGCCAATCACAGCAGTGGGCGTTTACACTGGAGTCTCACAGCAGCCAATCACAGCAGAGGGCGTTTACACTGAAGTCTCACAGCAGCCAATCGCAGCCAATCACAGCAGTGGGCGTTTACACTGAAGTCTCACCGCAGCCAATCACAGCAGAGGTTTACACTGAGGTCTCACAGCAGCCAATCACAGCAGTGGGCGTTTACACTGGAGTCTCACAGCAGCCAATCACAGCAGAGGGCGTTTACACTGAAGTCTCACAGCAGACACGCCCCTTCAAAACAGAGGCTAAAATTAGGTCAGGAAAAATGCCTTTTATTTCTAAATTATGACATAAAAATCATACTAACATTATAAGTGCACTCCATAATTTTTTTTAAAGAAAATTAAACAAAACAGTTCATGATCCCTTTAATTAGAGTAAATGTTCTGTGTGTATAATAAGCTGAAACCAGCAAAGAGAGGGTCTGTGAGACGCTCTAATAAAGTCATTAAACTCCTCAAGCAGACGACAAGACCTGATGGAGAATGAGAGAAGAGGAGGAGGACGGAGAGCAGCGCTCTCACAGGACAGAGGAGGTGAGTGGAGGAGTGGGGCTCTCATTCGGTGTGAGACGAGTGAGTTAATCAGGTGAAAATGAGTAAATCAGCGCCGGTCAGAATTCACAACTCACTCCCTTTTCATGAGCAGAAAAATGAGATGAATTGGCCAGAGAAATATGTATTCATGTTAAAATTACAGATAAATATATATATATATATATATATATAGATTATAAATAGATACACACACACACACGTGGTATACATTAGCTTTCAAAGTCTGCAGTTCTGCATCCTGTTCGTTACTTAAATTCTCTTTTTCTAAATTTGAATTGAATTTGGATTTGAAAAGCTTTTCTCAATTCAATTAAAAACCCTGGAGTAAAAGAAAAGTCTCTCTCTCTCTCTGCACGTGTGTTGATTTAATAAAGCGTCCTCCAGAGCAGCACCTTCTCACTTACATACACACACACACACACACACACACACACACACACACACACACACACACACACACACACACACACAGAGACACACTCACACACACACACACACACACATGTTTGTTTTTGTGAAATGTGGGGACATTCCATAGGCGTAATGCATTTTATACCATGCAAACCGTATTTTCTATCCCCTACACTGCCCCTGCCCTAAACCTACCCATCACAGGAGACTGCTCAGTTTACTTTCTGTGAAAAAACCTCATCCTGTGTGATTTATAAGCATTTTGAAAAGTGAGGACATGGGGAACGTCCTCATATTTCACCCTCTTTTGTAATACCTATGTCATACCGATGTCATTATACACATTTGTGTCCTGATATTTCACGAAAACATGCCCACACACACACACACACACACACACACACACACACTCACACACACACACACACACACACACACACACACACACACACACACACACACACACACACACACAGACACACACACACACACACACACACACACACACACACACACACATGTTTGTTTTTGTGAAATGTGGGGACATTCCATAGGCGTAATGCATTTTATACTGTACAAACGTATTTTCTATCCCCTACACTGCCCCTGCCCCTAAACCTACCCATCACCGGAGACTGTGCAGTTTACTTTCTGTGAAAAAAACCTCATCCTGTGTGATTTATAAGCATTTTGAAAAGTGAGGACATGGGAACGTCCTCATATTTCACCCTCTTTTTAATACCTATGTCATACCCATGTCATTATACACATTTGTGTCCTGATATTTCACAAAAACATGCCCACACACACACACACACACACACACTCACAGACACACTCACATATACACACATACACACACACACACACACACACACACACACACACACACACACACACACACACACACACACACACACACACACACACACACACACACACACACACACACACACACACACACACACACACACACACACACGTCAGCTGAACGCTCGTGCTAAAGCAGTGAAGTATCACACAGGCACAAGCACAGCAACAGCCCCTTTACTGTAAATGTGCCAAAAACTGAAAGCTGAATGTGTTTTACAAATGTTTATGCCAACGGTCTAATGCGACACATGGTTCCAGAATGAAAGAGTTCTCAAGTGAAAGAGTTCCAAAATGGAATTCAAGGAACTAAACTATAATTCAGAGTTCTAAAGTTTCTGAGCAAAAATGGAGCCTAAAACAACACCTAAAGTTATTTTACTATTGGTTAACATTAAAGAATATCCTGTGGCCTGGGTGACGTCAGCCAAAAGGGAGAAGGTCAGAGATGAGTTATTCTATTTTAAATCATTTATTTATTTAAATTCTTCAGAGTGTTCAATGATGTGCAAGCGACAACCTGAGTCCAGATTCTGAGCTACTGCTTGTTACACATTTACCAGAGTGGAGGAGGCATTTTTACAATATAAAAAGTGTGTACACACACAGACACACTCACACACACAATCACACACACATACACACTAGGGCTGCACAATTTATCTAATTATGATTACAATTACGAATGAAACAATAACATCATTGAAAGGCGCAAAATTGTCCACTTAGCTTACTCTGTGTGCTTAAGGTGTGTGTGTGTGTGTGTGTGTGTTCTTTCTACAGGTGAAGGGTTTTTTCCATTGTTTTAGTTTAACATTATAATACCATGTATTGTTTACTGTTATAAAAAAACAAAAATCAGCTTATTTTCATATACAAATATAGCATGCAGTTACTTTAAACAATGGCACAAAGCTATTCAAACGCCATTTAATTAAAATTGTGATATATCGCAATTAATAAACAATTACAATTTCAAGATTATTTTTCATAATCGTGCAGCCCTAATACACACATTCATACATAGACAGACACACACACACACACACACACACATACAAAGACACACACCCACAGACACACTCAAACACTTACACAAAAAGACAGTCAGATACACACACACACACCCACAGACACACTCAAACACTTACACAAACAGACAGTCAGATACACACACACACACACATACAGAGACACACACCCACAGACACACTCAAACACTTACACAAACAGACAGTCAGATACACACACACACACACACACACAAACAAACAAACAAACAGAGAGACAAACAGACAGACAGACAGAAACACACTCACACACACACACACACACACGTTTGTTTTTGTGAAATGTGGGGACATTCCATAGGCGTAATGCATTTTATACTGTACAAACCGTATTTTCTATCCCCTACACTGCCCCTGCCCCTAAACCTACCCATCACACACACACACACACACACACACATACACACACACTGCCCCTGCCCCTAAACCTACCCATCACAGGAGACATGCTGCATATTTACATTTTCAAAAAAACATCACTTAGTGTGATTTATGACCTGTTTTCCTCATGAGGACCAAAAAATGTCCCCACGAGGACAAGGATTTTGGATATTGCCATCTTTGTGGGGACATGTGGGGACATACCGTAGGGATTACCAGTCCACACACACACACACACACACAAACACACACACACACACACACACACACTCACACACACACACACACACACACACACACAAACACACACACAAACACACACACACACACACACTCTTCTGGAGATCTCAGTCAATACACACTAACATCAATGTAATTTTCCCATAAATGATTAAATGTGTGTGTGTGTGGTGTGTGTGTGTGTGTGTGTGTGTGTGTCTTTCTATATTACTCATTCAGAAAGAAATGCATTCATGAACTGGATTTCACACTGATTTTTATTTGATTACTGAGGAGAGCGCTGGTTTCTCTGCTCATGCACAGTTATTTATAATCACGCCTTTCTGGAAGGATTGAGGAAATCAAAAATCTTGCCAACTGTCAAAATTCTCAGTTTTGATATTTGAATTCTCTGGAACCAAAAAGCACATCTATAGATAAAACTCAACATGAAACTCATTTTATCTGAAATATTCCAAGAGCGAAACAGGAAATTGTTATTTACTATTGGCTAACATTAATGAATAACCTGTGAGGCTTAGCTGACACCAGTCAAAAAAGGAAAAGGTCAAAGGTCAAACATTCTTACATCAAGATACTTTTACTTGAAAAGCTAAATGCTTTCAGGACAACAAACCAACTACAAGAAGAAGAAGCTAAATTAAGTGATTTTACATTTAAACCAAGACCAAACATCTGCCAAAAGTGTAAGGAGAAGACACTGTATTTGTCCCTTGAATTGCGTTTATTTTTTTGACCCCAATGGCAGATACGTTTATCTTGTTTTATGTATAAAATAACTTATAGATTAAAACTAGATTATAGATTGTTTAGAATGTTCAGAAAATGTTTTTTTGCAGTGTAAATTGACTCGTGTTTTTATTTTTGGACATTTGTCCTTAAAAGCCCTGCCCCATCTGATCAGGGCCATGTTTCAGAGACAGCCGCAGAGCTTCATTAGCAGTGCGGGTTCAGGCGGGCCGCCCCTCAAACCAAACACAGCGACGGGGCCCTCTGGAGAGTCTGCCACAACCGTCTGCTGTCCTTCTAAATGAAGTCATTCTGAAGCGCTGCCGCGGCTCAGGAAGCGCCTACGGTCTGTGTATCATCTGCGGGGGACGGAGGCTACGAGAGGAGCCAACAGGATATTAAACAGGCCGATGTCTATCGCAGGGGGCACCGGACCAAACTCATCTGGAATACTCTGCAGTCTGACCAGCACATGTCCGCACATCTCCACTTAGAACGTTCACGACATTTCAAAACGTGTTATGAACCTAATTTTTTGCTTTAAACATGTTTTGAATTTTTGTGATAATGCAGTGACATTCATACTACTTTTAAGACTGTGCAAATCATTTTTGGGGTCACGTTAGAGCTGCACGATTGATCGTTAAAAGATCACGATCTCGATTCAAACACCCATGTGATCTTACTCTCTATTAAACCTTTGACAAGTACGATCACAGCGAACATTCAGATCTTGAAGTAACTTGATAGTTTAAAGGGATAGTTAACCCTGAAATGAAAATAAAGCCATTTTACTCACCCTGCTGTTGTTCTAATGCCTTATGTCGTGGAATAATGAAGCAAGTGAAGTCTTAATGAGTGAATCATTGAATCATTCATTCAAGAGATTTGATCAAAAACATTGATTCATCCAGTAATGAAACAAGTGAAGTCTTTATGAGTGAGCAACTGAATCATTCATTCAAGAGATTCATTCAAAAACACTGATTCATCCAGTAATGAAACAAGTGAAGTCTTTATGAGTGAGTCATTGAATCGTTCATTCAAGAGATTCGTGCAAAAACACTGATTCATGTTGTATTTATCAATGAATCCTGAAAATGTGTGTGTGTGTGGGTGGGAATCAGCTTTGATCACATGGATAAATTACGTGTGTATTTAAAATTTTATTCAGATATTCAAATTTTAATTTCTAATACTATTTCACAATATTAATGTTTTTACTGTATATTTTATAAAAAAAAGCAGCCTTGGTGAGCAGAAGAGACTTCCCAAAACATTAAACGTGAAAAATCATGCAATATTGCAAATACACAATACAAATATCATTAACTATCCCATTAACGAGGTGGCGCTCGTCGCTGAGAAATCATTTTTGGGGTCACGTTAGAGCTGCACGATTGATCGTTAAAAGATCACGATCTCGATTCAAACACCCATGTGATCTTACTCTCTATTAAACCTTTGACAAGTACGATCACAGCGAACATTCAGATCTTGAAGTAACTTGATAGTTTAAAGGGATAGTTAACCCTGAAATGAAAATAAAGCCATTTTACTCACCCTGCTGTTGTTCTAATGCCTTATGTCGTGGAATAATGAAGCAAGTGAAGTCTTTATGAGTGAGTCACTGAATCATTCATTCAATAGATTCATTCAAAAACACTGATTCATCCAGTAATGAAACAAGTGAAGTCTTTATGAGTGAGTCACTGAATCATTCATTCAAGAGATTCATTCAAAAACGCTGATTCATTCAGCAATGAAAGTGAAGTCTTTATGAGTGAGTCATTGAATCATTCATTCAAGAGATTTGTTCAAAAACACTGATTCATCCAGTAATGAAACAAGTGAAGTCTTTATGAGTGAGTCACTGAATCATTCATTCAAGAGATTCATTCAAAAACACTGATTCATTCAGTCATGAAACAAGTGAAGTCTTTATGAGTGAGTCATTGAATCATTCATTCAAGAGATTCATTCAAAAACACTGATTCATCCAGTAATGAAACAAGTGAAGTCTTTATGAGTGAGTCATTGAATCATTCATTCAAGAGATTCATTCAAAAACACTGATTTATCCAGTAATGAAACAAGTGAAGTCTTTATGAGTGAGTCATTGAATCATTCATTCAAGAGATTCATTCAAAAACACTGATTCATGTTGTATTTATCAATGAATCCTGAAAAATGTGTGTGTGTGTGTGGGTGGGAATCAGCTTTGATCACATGGATAAATTACCGGTGTATTTAAAATTTTATTCAGATATTCAAATTTTAATTTCTAATACTATTTCACAATATTAATGTTTTTACTGTATATTTTATAATAAAAAAGCAGCCTTGGTGAGCAGAAGAGACTTCCCAAAACATTAAACGTGAAAAATCATGCAATATTGCAAATACACAATACAAATATCATTAACTATCCCATTAACGAGGGTGGCGGCTCGTCGCTGAGAAATCATTTTTGGGGTCACGTTAGAGCTGAACGATTGATCGTTAAAAGATCACGATCTCGATACAAACACCCATGTGATCTTACTCTCTATTAAACCTTTGACAAGTACGATCACAGCGAACATTCAGATCTTGAAGTAACTTGATAGTTTAAAGGGATAGTTAACCCTGAAATGAAAATAAAGCCATTTTACTCACCCTGCTGTTGTTCTAATGCCTTATGTCGTGGAATAATGAAGCAAGTGAAGTCTTAATGAGTGAATCATTGAATCATTCATTCAAGAGATTTGATCAAAAACATTGATTCATCCAGTAATGAAACAAGTGAAGTCTTTATGAGTGAGTCATTGAATCATTCATTCAAGAGATTCATTCAAAAACACTGATTCATTCAGTCATGAAACAAGTGAAGTCTTTATGAGTGAGCAACTGAATCATTCATTCAAGAGATTCGTTCAAAAACACTGATTCATCCAGTAATGAAACAAGGGAAGTCTTTATGAGTGAGTCACTGAATCATTCATTCAAGAGATTCATTCAAAAACACTGATTCATTCAGTCATGAAACAAGTGAAGTCTTTATGAGTGAGTCATTGAATCATTCATTCAAGAGATTCATTCAAAAACACTGATTCATCCAGTAATGAAACAAGTGAAGTCTTTATGAGTGAGTCATTGAATCATTCATTCAAGATATTCATTCAAAAACACTGATTCATCCAGGAATGACACAAGTGAAGTCTTTATGAGTGAGTCATTGAATCATTCATTCAAGAGATTCATTCAAAAACACTGATTCATGTTGTATTTATCAATGAATCCTGAAAAATGTGTGTGTGTGTGTGGGTGGGAATCAGCTTTGATCACATGGATAAATTACCGGTGTATTTAAAATTTTATTCAGATATTCAAATTTTAATTTCTAATACTATTTCACAATATTAATGTTTTTACTGTATATTTTATAATAAAAAAGCAGCCTTGGTGAGCAGAAGAGACTTCCCAAAACATTAAACGTGAAAAATCATGCAATATTGCAAATACACAATACAAATATCATTAACTATCCCATTAACGAGGGTGGTGGCTCGTCGCTGGCATGCGACAGGTCTGCTTTCCTTTCCCAGTTACCTCGTTTCTTGTTTTATTGTGAGTACAGCAATATTCAGCACACCATAAAAGATTTTAACAGCCTATATTTATCACTGGGCCCTCATAACCCATAACGCACTGCATGCTTTATGAGCACACGTCATATTTGAGCATTTCCAGTACCTGCTCTACATTCACAAAAGGATTAGGTTTGTCTGGAAGCTTTCTAAGTAAACCCGATGCAGTTATTGCGCAAATAACCAGTGGTTCATTCCAGTTCATCTGCCGTCAAACCCGTAATCAGGCCGTACGAGAAGAGACGAGCTTCACTCCAGGAGCTTTTAAGTCTATCTCAGTGACCTTTGGACGCAACGAGAGCGCAGATTTAATCTCGTAATCATCAGCTTTAATGTTTAAATGTAAGCCATGTGTGCTGCTCGATAAGACCACGCGGCATGCTGTTCGCCGGATCAAAAAGATCCACAGCCCTGGAATAACGTCTCCAAATCAAAGATGAAACACGATTTCCTGGCTTTATGCCTCCGTCAGACTTGCATTACCTTAGTAAGCGCTGATGGTGATGGAGAAAAATATGCAGCAAACAGAGCCACGGCTCGCACGCCGGCCAGAGACCTTCCTGTCTGAGTTTAAAACGCTTGATAGAATAACAATACAATGTTTCAGTTCTAATTCATTGAGCCATGAATCCAAAAAGCCTGTCAAAACATCTCTGAGCCGCACCAAACCAACAGCCGGAGAAGAGGAGAAACTCTTTCCTCTTCACCAGAAAGCTCATTATTACTCACTGCGTGACTTACTTTCTTCTGTTCACCCAAAGGAGATGCTAAGCAGAATTATAAAATCCTGTTCAACTGAATATTCAGTAATTGTATAGTAAATTAGATGGTTTATTTCATTATATAAACTTAATTTTAGTCAATAAATAATTATATCATTATTTGATAATATATTTTATATCTTTATATATACTAGGCATAACATTATGACCACTGACAGGTGAAGTGAATAGCACTGATGATCTCTTCATCACGGCTCCTGTTAGTGGGTGGGATATATTAGGCAGCAAGTGAACATTTTGTCCTCAAAGTTGATGTGTTAGAAGCAGGAAAAATGGGCAAGAGTAAGGATTTGAGCGAGTTTGGGCCAGATTGTGATGGCTAGACGACTGGATCAGAGCATCTCCAAAACTGCAGCTCTTGTGGGGTGTTCCCGGTCTGCAGTGGGCAGGATCTCCGGCCACAGGGTCATGGGCGGCCAAGGCTCATTGATGCACGTGGGGAGCGAAGGCTGGCCCGTGTGGTCCGATCAAACAGACGAGCTACTGGAGCTCAAACTGCTCAAGAAGTTAATGCTGGTTCTGATAGAAAGGTGTCAGAATACACAGTGATCACAGTTTGTTCGGTATGGGGCGGCATAGCCGCAGACCTGTCAGGGTGCCCATGCTGACCCCTGTCCACCGCCGAAAGCACCAACAGTGGCACGTGAGCATCAGAACTGGACCACGGAGCGATGGAAGAAGGTGGCCTGGACTGATGAATTAAGTATTCTTTACATCACATGGATGGCCGGGTCGTGTGTGTCGCTTACCTGGGGAACACATGGCACCAGGATGCACTATGGGAAGAAGGCAAGCTGGCGGAGGCAGTGTGATGCTTTGGGCAATGTTCTGCTGGGAAACCTTCGGGCCTGCCATCCATGTGGATGTTACTGTGACACGTACCACCTACCTAAGCATTGTTGCAGACCATGTACAGCCTGGAAACGGTATTCCCTGGTGGCTGTGGCTCTTTCTTGGGCTCCAAATTCCCCAGATCTCAATCCAATCGAGCATCTTATGCCTCATGTGTGTATACATACATATGTATTCATTGTCAGAATATTGGAAACGTGTCTCTAAACTACCGGCCGAGTTGCTGAAACTACCTATGGCAGAAAGTCATTATCGCCCCTGAGCCACACACACTCTAACGTAACATAAACCTTCGATATGGGAATATGGATCGCCCTCATGCTGGTTTCCATCTGCATGTTCACCGACTGTGGGAAGTTTCTTTCATACACACACTCACACACACACATGCTAGTGTGTTATAGATACAGACTCCAGTAGGCTTGTTTTGATAAGAGATTTGACTAAAACAACAATCCACGGCAGTGTCGCGTAAAAACCACCCACAGAGGGAAGAGCACACACACCTGCTGGAGCGGATCATGTGCAACATCCTTCCCATCTGACAGTCATATGTGCTCTCACGGACACGGGCCACAGTCATTACATAGTTCATTTGATGGTTTATTATATCATTTATATTATATTATTATTATAGATGAACTCTTATTATTTTATAATATCCTATTTGCATTTAATAATAATAATAATAATAAGTAAAATAATTGATAATAAGTTATATATACATATATAACATATATACTATTTACATTTACTTAAATATTTAATTTGTTTTAATATTCAAAAAATGTTATTTAAGTAAAAAACATATTTAATATTATATTTAATATTTCATTTATACTAAAGTCTGCTGGATTTTTGTTCAGGATTGTAAATGAATTTTATATATATAATATTTTAATCAAAATTTTATTGTTGTCAATATTTCCTCACACTCACATTATGCAGAATTTTTTTTGCTTTTTTTGTTTTTAATCCTACAGCTCATAATGTGTGTGTAATTATTGAATTTTTTCTGATACATAAAATAAACAAAATTGATTAAAATATTATTAAATAATTATTAAAATATAAAATATATAATACTACTAATTAATATAAAATAATTATTTTTAAATAAATATGATAAGATATATATATATATATATATATATATAGATAGATAGATAGATAGATAGATAGATAGATAGATAGATAGATAGATAGATAGATAGATAGATAGATAGATAGATAGATAGATAGATAGATAGATAGATAGATAGATAGATAGATAGATAGATAGATAGATAGATAGATAGATAGATAGATAGATAGATAGATAGATAGATAGATAGATAGACTTTTTGTGACTATTGTTCAGTCTGTGATGTCAAAGGTCACATTAGCAATTCAAGAAAAAACACAGGTCAGGAATCATTTTGCTCCCCAATTTTACTGCTAGTTACTGTATGAATTGCTCTGAATTTTGGGGTATAATATTCTGCTCTCCTCACTTACATAAATAAACTCTAGTGTCCTGCACACCCATTTGGTGTCTGCATCATTGTTGGTTTGACTGTATATGTATTGAGTGTGTATATGAATTATGACTGTATATGTATTGAGTGTGTATATGAATTATGACTGTATATGTATTGAGTGTGTATATGAATTATGTAATGAAGGTGATGATCCTTCACAGCGAGAGAAGAATGAGCTTGAGCTGCTTTATGAAGTGCAGTCTGACACATTTCATAACACAACAGCATCACACTCGCATCGTGTTCCAGGCCTAGCGCACCCCACACGATGCCTGAGTGCACGAGCGTCCTGTCCCATGGTTTTGTTGGTAGAGCCGTGGCATCCCGAGTCAACAGGGCCCGGGGTCAGCGGCTGTTTAATCCCGCTGCCTTTGTTTAGCGTGAACGGTATGCGAACGGAAGTTTTCTGGTCAAGTCAGTGATGGGAAACACCCCTAAACGTGTGAAAACCAGGCGGATGAGGGCTTTCCTTCACCGTCAGCCAACGCAGATATGATCGACACACGTGGGCTTGACAAGGAGGCTGAAGCGATCGTGACGCGCCGGATGAAGACGCGTTCGAATCCAGGAGCTCAAAAACATTCATTCTGTGTTTCCTCGCTTGCTCGTCAGACTCACAATGCATGGAAAATATAAGAAAATAAACAAAGATAAAATAAAAATAATAACAGGCATGGAATGATGCAAGGGTGAATAAATCAATGACAACCCCCAAAAAACTATTAGTATTATTATTAAATATTAAAACGAATAACATATATTAAAATATGTATTTACTTGTATAAAACTATTAATACAATTATTATTAATAATTATTACTATTAATAAAAATATTCCTAAATATTACATAGGCTATTGCATATTATAAATATAGTATTATTAAATATAAAATTAAAAATGAATCCTTTACTTTAATCCAGTAGACTTTGGTGCAAATTAAATATTAAATATCAAATATTTATTAAATATATAATATTCCTAACTCGAATTCTAAATCTAATGTTACAAATAATCTTCTGACAAATAAATATTAAATATTACTAATTTTTTAAATATTATTTTTTATCCTGAACAACAGTTAAACGTTAAATATGTTACTAAATATTACAAATTACAAATTGAATATTAAATATAATAGTAAATATTATGTATTACTTTAAAAATTCCTTTACTATCCTGAACACAAAAAACCCAGACAGAAAATAACTTTAAATAACAATATGCATGAGGTATTCTGAACAAATATTCAGCTGATTTTAGTGCAAATATGAAATATAATATTAAACGATAAATATAACAATTTAAATTAAACAAACAGTATAGACATAATATTATATAATATTAAACATATATTCAAACTTATACATTTATTATTGTTGTTGCTGGATATTAAATATAATATAAAATATTATTCATTACTTAAAATACAATTAAAAAATGTTTTATACAACTGAAACAAAAATAAAATATTTACAATAATAAATATCATACATAATTATTATTTTTGTTAGAAATTAAATATAATATAAAATTTTATTCATTACTTAAACTTTCCTTTACTATCATGAACAAAAAAATCCAGCTGATTTTAGTGTAAATTAAATATTAAATATAATATTAAACATCATAAATTAAATATATTATTACGGTATTAAACAATAAATATAAACAATAAATACCATTTAAATAAAATAAATATTCCTTTAATCCTGAACAAAAACGTAGCAGGTTTAATATTTATTTAAATATGAATGTTAAATCTAATTAAAAATGTAAAAAAGATTTAAATAGTATATAAAAATAAATAATAAATATAACAATAAATACCATTTAAATCAAACAAATAGCAGCAAATTAAATATTAATGTTAAATCTTTTTTTAAAATGTAGGCCTATATATATAGGCTATATATATATATATATATATATATATATATATATATATATATATATATATATATATATATATATATATATATATATATTATTATTTTTCTCTCTGAACAAAAATAAAATGTTAAATATTATATTAAATATTATACATTCATTATTATGGCTTGTTGTTGGATATTAAACATACTATTAATATTATTTATTACTTAAAAAAATCATTTCCTGAACAAGTATCCAAATGAATCCTCTGGAAAACTAAGAGCCCCTTTTTCCCACTTCACTGGCCCTAAACGCGCACGCTCTCTCTCTCTCTCTCTCTCTCTCTTCTCTCTCTCTCTCTCTCTCTCTCTCTCTCTCTCTCTCTCTCTCTCTCTCTCTCTCTCTCTCTCTCTCTCTCTCTCTCTCTCTCTCTCTCTCTCTCTCTCTCTCTCTCTCTCTCTCTCTCTCTCCCTCTCTCTCCTCTCTCTCTCTCTCTCTCTCTCTCTCTCTCTCTCTCTCCCTCTCTCTGTCGCAACTCAATCCTGCGGCTGGAATAAAGCCCCTCTGTAAGTGAAGCTCTGTACCTATCAGTACCAGGCCACGGCCCGCATGTATAATGGCTTCTCCCACACATGTGAGCGCTGGGAGGCTGAACAGAGCTCTTTCTATAGGCCACCGGCCATATGGTGACCAGGACTGGATGTGCCAATTGACGGTGTCTGTCTATGGGCCCTTCAAGCCCAGCTAATATACATACACGGCAGGGTGAGAGCTAGTGTTACATCCCTCCTTCTCTATTCATTCATTCACTCTCTCATTCATTCATGGCGGGGGAAGGCCCTTTATCACCAAGAGTTAACCTCTCTTTTCCCTACGAGCAAACAATGGGGCCTCTGCTGAGGATAAAGGAGTCTGGGACGCAGACGTGTTCGGAAAGCGCTCGCACACACACACACACACACACACACACACACACACACACACACACACACACACACACACACACACACACACACACACAAGCGCGTTTTAACCCTTGCTGGGAATGAATGGGCCTGGATCCTGCTAACCAGATGGCAGCCGCCAAACGCAGAGCGTAAACGGTGCCCGGTCAACGCGTCGACGGCGTTTCGTCAACGCGCCATGAAGAATGAAGGAGACAGGTGTGCTAATGCACCTGTCTGTACGCATATCTGATGAACTCATCAAACCTGAGCCTGTGAGAACTGCACAGATTTACACACACGCTTGTGTTTACAACATTTCTGCGAAAAACACGAGAACACAAGGCTTGAAACAGTACAAATAATAAAATAATATACATTATTTAACAAAATAAACATTTTAATAGTAAATTATAGGCCTACTTACATTATTATATGCAATATTAAATTATTATTATTAGGCTAGCCTATATGTACTATTAAAATATTCTTCTTGTTCAAAATACATTTAATTTAATTATTTTTAATTTAAATAAAATAATAATATTACATTATTATTATTAGAATAAATCTGTAAAAATGTCTTCAAAAATATAATTTTCACATCATGAAACGAGTTAAAAACAAAATACTTAAATAATAAATTATGATATAAATAAGTTTTTATGATATAACCATTTAACAAATATAAATATTAAAATAATATAAATATATTATTATTAGAAACAAAATCTGTCAAAATTTCTTAAAATCATCTTCACATTATGATAAAATAATATTATGATATAATGAATATAACATTATATGATATAATATAATGATATAATTTTATATAATATAATTAATATAATATAAGCCCAATAATTAGTATAATATAATATAATTAATAATAATTAGTATAATACAGCTAATATATGAGAATATAATTAATATAATATGATAATTAATAATATAATAGGCCTATAATATAATATAATATAATATAATATAATATAATATAATATAATATAATATAATATAATATAATATAATATAATATAATATAATATAATAAAGAAGTGTCACTCATGGTGTGGAAAACATTAACTTATGCATGTTATCATGTCAGAAACAGCCCCAGTGGTGGGAACTCTTTAAACCTGACCCGTTGGGATGCTGGAATAACAGCGAGTTCAACATCAGATCAGCCCTTCAATAACAGCACAGCCTTCTGCATCTCACCATCACCCATTAGCAGATAAACAGCTGACCCCAGATCAGCCCATCCTCCCCAAACGCGCGTCATAAATAAGGTCTGCTGACAGGCCCGGCTGTCCCGCCAGGCTCCGGTCGGCCTTTGTGCGAGCGCTGTTTGCTCTGGTCCAGCCGATCGGGGCTTGTTTGCTCAGGGAGATATAGAAGAGGTGAGGAGTCTGTCCATTTGTTTAACTCCACGCCATTCAGCTCTCAGGACTTTGACAAATAGAGGCCGTTAAACACTCGGTTTGTCCGGCGCTGCTCAGCGGGACGCTCGGACACGCCGGGCGACGGACGCGACAGTTATGCGGCGCTCGCAGCCCGTGGGAATCACTGCCAAACACAAAAAATAACAGTCTGAAAGGCCGTAATTTGATTGAATTCACAACAGAAGGAGCCCGAGAATTATTATTTTAAATCCCACTAGGTGGACGTGGCAATTCATCAAACTGAGCGTAAACAAATTAAGCATATCTCGTCCAATCAGAGCGCGGCGGCTCGGCCAGCGAAAATTAGCCATTGTGTGAAACAAAGTGCACATAAACAGGGGCCAGTGACTCCATTTTCAGCGTGTAACCACCTACTTTACATCAATGATGGTAATTTGTATAACTAGCACTTCGCCGGGCCTCGGGCTATTCATATTCAAATAAAACTGAGACACACAATAACGAGTCAGCACACATCACCGCAAAACATTACAGCCTGCACACAAACACCAGAAAACCTCACGAGACTGCATGCGTCTCTGAAGTACGTGCCCCTGACACTCTCGCAGTGTGTGTGTGTGTGCATGTTTCTGATAACATCACGTATGTCAAAGTGTGTTTTTGTGCAGGTGGAAACAAACACATGCACTGTGGCAGACCGGAAATGAGCACAGAGCAAAGCCTCGTCCATTTGCCATCCCGCTGAACTAAACACTGAGCATGCTGAACCCCTTCCCCAGGAGTCCCGCGGGAGATTCCCACACTGCACAACCTTTGCATAGTTACTCTGAAATGGCTTACAATTGTGTGTGTTTGTTTTTGTTAAGAAGTAGAATGTTGTTAAAATAATCAAGACATTGGAAATTCGGTCATTAGTCAAAAAAAAAAAAAAAGATATAAATTACTTTCAAAACTATTGTGAATGTTGTTTATTGACAATTCTGAAAATTATTTATTATTAATTATTTATTTTAATATAATACTCAAATATTATTATTAATAATAATAATACATGTAGTTATAATCACTGGTAGCAGCATATGTAAGAACAATATTATAGATAGGCCTATATTATTTTATAATAAAATTCCAATATATTTATTATTATTATTATTATTATTAACGTCATTCATTATTATAGTCATAAGTCATAGGAAGGTCATTTATTTATATACATTTTTCTAATTATATTAATTTTATAATAAAATGACAAAATAATAATAATAATTAAAGAAAGAAATATATTTTTATTTTAATGCATTTATTATTGTTATATAAAAAGGTATTTCTCATTTATATAATATTTTTTATAATTATAATAGGTCTAAATAATACAATAATAATAAATACATAGTTATTATTTGTATTATTAATAAATGCATTTATTATAGGTATATGAAGATATTTCTTATTTATATTATATTTCTTATAATTATATAAATGTTATATTAAAAAACTAAATAATAATAATAATTTAAGAAAGAAAGAAATATATACATGCAGTTATTATTATTACAATTATTAACTGCATTCATTATTATAGGTATAGAAAGATACAGCATTAGTTATATGAATATTTCTAATTTCTTAAAATATAAACGTACAGGCTTCCAAAAACATTTAGCAATAATGCAAACGAATCATCAAATCAATAAAACTGCCAGATCAAATCCACAAAATCCTCTCATTAATTGAATCAGGTTGAATTGACAGCGCTCTCATTTCACAACCAGCCGTGACAGAAAGAGCGCGTGCGAACCTTTAATGGCCAAATAAAAACACTCAAGTAGAGGGTTCATGCTGTACATAAGGAAACTGAAGCACACACACACACACACACACACACACACACACACACACACACACACACACAGAAGAACAGCTGGATGCTGTCCAGATGTAAGAGCCCGGCGAGTCCATGTGTCCCCGATTCAACACATTCCCACCTCCAGCTGCACAGACCTCAGTGTGGAAAACACCTGCGTGTGAATATATTACAGACTGCACATCCATGAGCACCTCTCCGACCCCTCCCGAGACTCTCCAGGCCTGGACGAGTCTTCATTTGGCACGAGAGCCGGAGGAATCTGGAGCGCGTCCAGAGTTAATATTTCTCAAAGCGGCCCTGCTGCAAACCCGCGCCATTTAATGCAGCTTTGTTTGATTAGGAAACTTTTGCAGCACTTAACGCAGATATTTTATTCCGCAAGCTCACAACGCATATTTTTCCAGGCCGAACGAAGCTCTTGAAAGCGTAATGCGGATCCACTCATGAATGGAAACCCTGATTAATATTTCACATGAAACGACCCGCAGCTAAAACAACACAAACGCAGTCGATTAAAGCGCTGGAGATGAAAGATTCGATCCCAGATGAACAGAGCGGGTCTCATTCCACAAATACATGCTCATATTTTTCTACTTAAAGAAAAACATATATTTTTAGGACCCTTAAAATTAGGCTCTTTTCATAACACAAATTATTTTACATTAATGTGGACAAACAATGTTTTTTAAATTGTTTAATAGTATAAAACTATGATATATACATTCATATCATATACATTTTTATAAATAATACATCATTTTAATTATTAAGTATACAGAATATTATTATTATTAATATTAAATAGTCATTTTTAGTAATTATTAAGTAGTAATAAAATATTATTATTATTATTAAATACTTAATTTAAATAAAAATGACTTCATTTTAATTATTAAGTATACAAAATATTATTGTTATTAAATGTAATAATAAAAAATACTTTATTACAGTAAAGGGAATCACCACTGAGAATTTTAAAAGTAAACTCTAAATATGTGAAACGTGTGAAATGATCATGAAAATAATGTCATTGTGACTCTCAGTGGGATTAAGGATGGAGTAGGGGATGAGTATGTTTGTGGATCTGCTTTAGAAGAGACAGACAGAAAGAGAGCGGGAAAACTTCAAACACTTGAACTTGTGGTGTCAGCAAACAGAGATCAAACCTCACCGTCTCATCAAAAAGGGATTGAAGTCTGAGTGTGTGTGTGTGTGTGTGTGTGTGTGTACATGTGTGAACATCAGGTGGAAATGCCACAGGATGAGCTACAGGACATGCAGCGGGTCTTTTCTGCCCGACCGCCTCCAGCTGTGACCTGTGACGAGCTGAACGTCCCGCTCTGACCTGACTGACCCGGGTCGTACTCTAGTGGACACGTAGACAATTATTAGACAGATGCATACTAAAGCAGAGTCCAAAACGCTGTGCAGTCAAAGTTTTGACATACTTCAGAGTCCAGCAGGATATTCCATTAGAAATCAATTGACAATTATTGACAAAAACACATCATCTGAAAAGAAAAGTTGTTTCAGAAATAAACAATTATATTTTGATCAAAGATTTTGATGAATAACAAGACAGGAATACCTATAAAAAAATAAAATAATAATTATATATATATATATATATATATATATATATATATATATATATATATATATATATATATATATATATATATATATATATTATATATATATATATAAGCACCATGTATATAATGTATATATGTATGTATGTATGTATATATATATATATATATATATATATATATATATATAACCATGATTTAATCTAAAATAATAATAAAAATAATACAATTAATAGAATTTATAAAATTATAAAAAAAATTATAAATAAAATAAAATAAAAAGTGGGTTTTGCCACTAATCTGATCGGCATTTATGCCACAAATCTGATTTAATCAAAAAATCTAATAATTTGAACAAATTAAATAAAATAATAAAAAATAAAAGAAATTCAAATGTAATACTTGGCCTTTGCCACAAAATCTGATTTAATCAACAACAAAAAAACTAAATAAAATAAAGATAAAAGAGTGACTAATGTAGAAAGAGAGGGGACAGAGAATTAACAACAGAACAAACAGATGTGTTGTGAGTCCTTGCGTGAGATCTTGTGATTTTTCCTTTATTGCTGTGATGCTGTACAGACATGCCACTTGTTCCTGTGTGAGAACATTTTACATGCACGCTTCATTTCTGCCTCAAACAAGCTAAAAATAATATCTGGGTTACGATACAGCACCACACACACGCACACGCACACGCACACGCACACGCACACACACACACACACGTTGTGTTTCCATGTTTTATGAGGACATTCCATAGGTGTAATGCATTTTATACTGTACAAACCGTATTTTCTATCCCCTACATACACACACACACACACACACACACACACACACTGCCCCTAAACCTACACACACACACACACACACACACACACACACACACACACACACACACACACACACACACACACACACACACACACACACACACACACTGCCCCTGCCCCTAAACCTACCCATCACAGGAGACATTCTGCATTTTTACTTTTTCAAAAACATCACTTAGTGTGATTTATAAGATGTTCTCTCATGGGACCAAAAATGTCCCCACAAGGACAAGGATTTTGGATATTGCCATCTTTGTGGGGACATTTTTTTTGGGATTACCAGTCCACACACACACACACACACACACACTTCCCCAAACAACAGTCGAGGAAACATCCTTTTTTCAAAAAAATCGCTATGGGAACCAATCCGTGACATGAATGAGAACTAGCTTCACAAGCAAATGCTGAGAGTTTCAACACGCAGAAGTGACGCATCATGATTTCACTAAATGAAACGTGATTGCTTTAACCCTTGATGCACATAAGATTGCTCAGTTCATGCACTTAAAAGTTAAAAGCGTGCATGTAAAGTTTGCATGTGAAGCTACAAATACTCTCCAGACTTAACCCAGTTAAAGAAGTGCCTGGTTAACACATCTGACCTCAGAGATGGAAAAATGGTGTCACACGTGCTTTAAAAACCTCTAAAAAGATGAAAATAAGGAAGTCCAGACCCATCTGAGTCAAGCTAAATACAGACAGGCACGCACTTTGTGCTCATCCTGGACCTCTGAACCCTCGTTTCATGCTGCCATTTATATCATTAACACTTTAAATATGGGTTAACCTCCTAAACTCCAAGGACCCTGATCAGGGTCCGTAATGACATCAACAAGACTTAAATTTGAAATGTCTGTGCAGGAGCTCTGACCTCATATGTGGTACCATTTGAAAGCTTAGATTTGTATCACTTTGGCATTTGATTTTACACAAAGTAACTTATTTAGAACTAAATTATTCTGGGACCACTTCCGCCTGGATATGGCCTATAATTGAAAAGCTTCCCATACCCACATACACAATTGTGGTGTCATTTTGCAGGTAACACTTTGAAGTTACATAAAACACTGCTAAAAGTGATAAACGTGTGTGTTTTTTTTGTGGGGTTTTTTTGGTTTTAAATTCATTTTGACAGTGTATAACGCAGGCCTGTGTGCTCTAGTACCCTGCAGACAGTTTTGGCTGTTTCCACTAGATGTCAGCAAACACTGAAAAAACATATTTTTTTGTCTGGATCATGTATGCAAGATTTATTCAAATCGATCTGAAGGGAGAAATATCACCTTTTTTATGTACCTCCTATCCAAATCTAAAAGTCTCCCCATATATAGTGGAATAAATGCAGTGTCATTTTACACAAAACCCTGAAATGACAAAAATTGTCTGTGCTTTAATATACAAAATATAAAAAATAGGCGCTTTTTAATTGTTTTGGTTATACATTTATTTTTGAAAGTGTATACCGTAACTCAGGCCTGTGTGCTCTAGCACCCTGCAGACAGTTTTGGCTATTTCCAGCATATGTCAGCAAACACTGGAAAACATTTTTTGTGACACGGGGAGATTGCATTATGCCACTGTATGTGGGGAGACGTGTATTTTTTTTCCAGTGTTTGCTGACATCTAGTGGAAGCAGCCAGAACTGTCTGCAGGGTGCTAGAGCACACAGGGCCTGAGTTATACACTGTCAAAAATCAATTTATAACCAAGACAAATTTTTTTGAGGGGGTATTACAGTTGACAACATATACATACATTTTTATCACTTTTAGCAGTGTTTTATGTAACTTCAAAGTGTAAAATGACACCAGAATTCTGTATTTAGTCCACTGTATGTGGGTATGGAAAGCTTTTTAATTCGGCTAGGCCAAATCCAGGTGGAAATCCCCAAAAATGGTCCCAGAGCTTAAGATGTTAATGCTCATAGTTCCCAAAGAACACATTATAAACACCTCAGAGGAGACAAAAAACATAATGCAGGCCTATATGTCTTTGCAGTGGTTGTGCAAAACCTGGATGTCTAAATGCTAAGAGTAATAAAGAAAATCATCTGATTTAAGCAGACTGTATGATTTATTGATTCTCAAACCTGCTGGAGTAGCAATGGGAATTACCCTGAATAACTGAGCTTGTCATTGGTGTTACGGTTAGATTCAGGACCGCTCCTGTGACTCAGAGGTAAACTCCTTTCAGAAACTCAACTGTTGCACAGAGTAGCGTAGTATGATTCAATCGCAGCTATCAGAGCGACCGCACGCTATATGACGACACAAGACGGCTGGATCAGGTGTTATTCCAAGTCTTATTTTCACCATGCTAATCAAGACAAGCCGGTAAACACGCACAGGAGAAACCCAATCATATGGCTGTTTTTCAAACTAAATTGATAACAGATTTCATCTCGAGCAGCGACCGTTAACCTTCACAACACATCTGTCATAATCAAACTCTCGTTTTCCTCTCACAAAAAAAAAATGTATGGTAAAAGATGGTATTACCATGGTAATCTGAAATAAATTAAGGTACTAGCATATCAAGCATATCTTTAAAAGCATAACATGGTTTTACAAACCAGTGTTGTTACTCTTGAATAAAACTGAATTATTAAAAACCATTTTATTAGCATTTTATCAATTGAAATAAAGAAAATTAGGAACGCTGCATTGGCATTGGTAAAAAATTAAGTGTTAAAATTAAAATATTAATAAATACTTTAACCCTCTGGGTTTAAATTATGAAAGTTTATTATTATGAAAAATGCATGATTTTTTAAAAATGAAATATAAATAATAAACATGTTTTACTCTAAAACTGTGAGTAAATCAAAGCAATAAATCATAAAAAGCCATAAAGTTGTGTTCCAAATTTAAGGTTGATATCTCAAAAAATGAGCTTTCAGTCAGATTTTATGTGGGTGCAGTACCGAACGCTTCCACTGGATGAAATTCGCTTTCCATTAGTTTCCAATGCTCTCATTTTTGACCGAATAATACAAGTGTGACTATTCCTTTCAGGACCATTTAACCTTTTTGAATCATGTCTGTAATTTTTGTTGTGTGTATTCACGTGGCAAGTGCCTAAACCTTTACCAAGTTTCGTACCATTCTGATAAGTGAGCAGCACCCGATGGTTAAAGGTATATGAACATCACTAAAGTAACACCATTAAATCCATAATGCACAAACATACTATATTTTGTACGGTAGACCCTAGTGTTTTTTGTGAGGGTCACCTGTCTAACACATCAACATTTTGGTCGTTTCATGATGTGGTAAGCCGATTTCTGCTGATTTGCTGACACGTGGCTCAATTTCTAGCGCTGGTCTCAACGCCAGAGCGGCTAAACCTCACAAGAATGGCGTATGGATTTTGGAGGAATTACTCACTGCACAAACCCCTCAGTGTTGGAGACACTAAGTAAAGGAGGATAAGAATGTAATGTGGTTTGGGGGGACGGGGTATTGCTGTTGGGTGGGGGGCTTTGAGAAGCAGCTTAAGGCCAGTGTGAAGAATTAAGCTGCATGCCCAGACAGAATTAGTTCCACATAGACTAAAGACTGTGAAACCAAACAATTAGAGCCCCCACCACGGCCAAATCAGGGTTGATAAGCAGCCAGGGGATGGAGCTGGGGGTTACTGGTGCTTGCTAAAACATCACTATTACTAGTACTGATACCCAGGGATTGGGATTTAAGTCACTTTTGCACATAATTGTTTCTAGACATGCATGATTTCTCAATCATATGTGTGTTTTTGAGGAGACGTGTGCTGTTACTTTACCAAGTCATCAAATGCACCATTTTCACCTGCAGGACCGGAAAATGGGCGAAACTATCCCACAGATGCACATTTAAAGGAGGGACCCAAAGAGACCAGACCACAGAGACATTATGAGGCCATTTACACTAGATAGTAATAAACCAGCTAGAAAGCACCAAGAACACCCTAGCAACCATCAAGCAATAACTTAAAAACACCCACAACACCATAAAATGCCCTAAAACCACCCACTACACCCTAACAACCATCTAGCAATGTCCTAAAGCTACCACCAACACCCTAGCAACCACCTAATAATGACCTAAAACCAACCAAAACAGCAACCATCTGGCAATGACCTATAACCATCCACAACACCCTAAAAACCATCTAGCAATGTCCTAAACACAAACCAAAACACCCTAAAATGCCCTAAAACCACCACCAAAACCATAACAAGAATCTAGCAATGACCTAAAAACAAACCAAAACACACTAAAATGCCCTAAAACCACCATCAACACCCTAACAGGTATTTATCAATGTCCTAAAACCACCACCAACACCATAATGATAATAAAATGACCTATAACCACCCACAACACCCTATAATGCGCTAAAACCACCACCAACACCCTAACGACCATCTAGCAATGACCTAAAAACAAACCAAAACACACTAAAATGCCCTAAAACCACCACCAACACCCTAACAAGTATTTATCAATGTCCTAAAACCACCACCAACACCATAATGACAATATAATGACCTATAACCACCCACAACACCCTATAATGCGCTAAAACAACCACTAATACCCTAACGACCATCTAGCAATGACCTATACCCACTCACAACACCCTATAATGCCCTAAAACCACCACCAACACCATAACGACCATCTAGCAATGACCTATAACCACCACCAACACCCTATAATGCCCTAAAACCACCACCAACACCCTATAATGCCCTAAAACCACCACCAACACCATAAAAACCATCTAGCAATGACATATAACCACTCACAACACCCTATAATGCCCTAAAACCACCACCAACACCATAACGACCATCTAGCAATGACCTAAAACCACCACCAACACCCTATAATTCCCTAAAACCACCACCAACACCCTAACAACCATCTAGCAATGACCTATAACCATTCACTACACCCTATAATGCCCTAAAACCACCACCAACACCAACACCATAACGACCATCTAGCAATGACCTATAACCACCACCAACACCCTATAATGCCCTAAAACCACCACCAACACCCTATAATGCCCTAAAACCACCACCAACACCATAAAAACCATCTAGCAATGACATATAACCACTCACAACACCCTATAATGCCCTAAAACCACCACCAACACCATAACGACCATCTAGCAATGACCTATAACCACCACCAACACCCTATAATGCCCTAAAACCACCACCAACACCCTATAATGCCCTAAACAACAACACCATAACAACAATCTAGCAATGACATATAACCACTCACAACACCCTATAATGCCCTAAAACCACCACCAACACCATAACGACCATCTAGCAATGACCTAAAAGCACCACCGAACACCCTATAATGCCCTAAAACCACCACCAACACCATAACGACCATCTAGCAATGACCTAAAACCACCACCAACACCCTATAATTCCCTAAAACCACCACCAACACCCTAACAACCATCTAGCAATGACCTATAACCATTCACTACACCCTATAATGCCCTAAAACCACCACCACCAGCACCCTAAAGACCATCTAGCAATGACCTATAACCACTCACAACACCCTATAATGCCCTAAAACCACCAACCACACCCTATAATGCCCTAAAACCACAACAAACACCATAACGACCATCTAGCAATGACCTAAAACCAACCACAACACCCTAACAACCATTTAGCAATGTCCTAAAACCAACCAAAAACCCTAAAATGCCCTAAACCACCCATAACACCCTAACAACCATCTAGCAATGACCTATAACCACCCAAAACAACCATAATTTATGAAAAAGCAAGCACCAATTACATGTCTTTAGAAAATGCCTTTACTATTTAAAATTATTATTAAATAACTAATAATTACATACGCATTATACTATGACAGCCAAATGTTTTATGAATAAAGTTGAAGAGTATAATTAACATATATCATGTCGTGTGTCCCTTCTTTCCCATTGGAAATCCATATTTATGACAAAAGTTCGAAGCACAAACATTGCGGCGCATTCATTGCGCGAAACGATTGACTGGCCTAAACGGCCTTTTCAATTACAATCCAGACGTAAACAAACAGAACAAGTGCCAGACGTGGCAAACGCTACATCAGCACAAAGAGTCTCACTCAAGCGCCCCGCTCGGAGAGGGGGAGATCTCTTTAACACTTCACTCCCCATACACCTGTGTGCAGAAAGAGGCTTTGTCCGCCTCTAATGTGATCTGACACTCCTCCTCGCACATGTGGAACAGCTCAGTGGCCCTCGTAGACTCCGCTGATTAGGAACGTGCCATTAATTCTGAATGAGGCTGTTTATGACGGGGGGAGGCTGAGTGGCCTAGTGTGTTTCTGAGTGTGTCACATTCACACATTCACATTCAGCAGAATATGGCGGTCGGTTCTGTTTGGAGGGCTAAATACTGTTGTGTGCATACAAATTATTTGCTATTAAATGATCAGACAACTGAATTCTATAACCAAAATGACAGAACTAGTCACGTTAATCCCCTCCTGTAAACTATACTCCTTAATACTAAAACTTACTATTATATATCTATATTTTTTTTAAAGTAGTCACAGCACTTGCACATTGTTGCCGTATTGCTGGCTTGATTGCTTCTGTTTTACTGTAAGTTGCTTTGGATGAAAGTGTGTGCTTAATGATTAAATGTAAATGTAAGCTACTGTATGAGGACCATTACAAACTACAGATATGGCCACACATGAACTTATGTAAATACATAAACAGGTGAATACATTGATGCGGGTAGCTGACATATTTGGTCAAATGAAATGGGTCGATACGATACTATATCTAGAAAGAAATGTTCAATTTAAATGACTAAAAGGTTGATTAAAGAAAAATAAAATATTTTTTTTTAATAAAATAAATAAAAAATGTTAAAAAATGACTAAACTGTTGATGAAAGAAAAATAAATAAATATAATAAATACAAAATAATTAATTAATTAAATAAATTAAAATAACTGTTGTCAGTATAATATGTACATATTATACTGACAACGCAAATTTTATATTAAATGTTGACTAAAATATTGATAAAATTAAATTAAATTCAAATTAAATTAATTGACCACGCTGTCTGTAGATTTTTGAATCAGCATTTACATATATTTTAAATTAAAATGAATGACTAAAATTATGAAATAAAATAAAATAAAATAACTACATTGTCGGTAGAATACGTACGTACATATTCATATACATACGCACATTTTAAATTAAAATGTTGACTAAAATATTGATGAGAGACAAAAATTATAAAATAAATAAACTACGCTGTCTGTAGATGTTTGCATTTTCATGATACATAAATATTAGCTGAAGTTCTGTACGTGGATTGGGAATTAAGAACTCCTTTTGTGTTTCAGAGAAGAAAGAAAGTCTATATTGTACTCCCTTGTGCTGCGGCCCTATTGAATCTACAAGTTAAATGCAATCAAGAACAAACTCAGAGGCATAATCATTCTTTTTCGTACGATTCCCATCCCTACTTGGGATTCTGAGGCTGTCTTCATACGACCTTCGTCCAACACACGGTGCCAATTACCAAGGCCAGGCCTTCACAAACTACTCATTTTAATGCCCAAGACATCCATACACACAAACACACACACAGACAGACATAAAAAGAGAGCAGCTATGCAAACAGAGCGCCGCTCAATGCTCTAGGTGAATCTTCTAAATGATCGTTTTGTCTGGTCAGGACCGCCGAGATTTCCATCCATCCCACTGTTTGAGCAAATCTCTGCTAAATGAATGTTTGCAGGCCAAGGAACAGTCGGAGGTTGATCGCACACCACGTTCACATCTGCGTTTTCACTCCTGTCAGATTTTAGTCCATAAACACTGAGGAATATATGGAGAGAATGACAGATGGGTTTAAAGAGTGACATCTGGGGGGGTGAAGGAGAGGAGAAAGAAAGGATAAAGCCGGCTGATAAGATGGTGTTGACAGCCATGCAGGATGAGCAGCTCGACTAGTGCAACAAAATAATAGTGCTGAGACTTTTCATTCATTTGAACAAACAGGTTTGTTTAGATGGTTCCATTTAATGAACCAGTTCAAATATTGATTCAATCGAGCAAATTGTTTTGTTTGCAAGATTTTGATCAAACAGATTCATATGAGCAAATTGCTACACTATTGCCAAAAGTACAGGGACACTCCTCCGAATCACTGAATTCAGGTGTTCAATCACTTCATGGCCACAGGTGTCTAAATCAAGTAGGCATGCAGACGCTTCTACAAATATCTGTGGAAGAATGGGTCACTCTCAGGAGCTCAGTGAACTCAAGCGTGGTACTGTTATAGGTTACCATCTGTGCAATAAGTCCATTCGTCAAATTTCCTCACTACTGAATATTCCACGCCCAACTGTTAGTGGGATTATAACAAAGTGGAAGCAATTGGGAATAACAGCAACTCAGCCATGAAGTGGTAGGCCACGTAAAATCAAAGAGCGGGGTCAGCGCATGCTGAGGGTCACCAGAAGTCGCCAACTCAATAGAGTCAATAGCTACAGACCTCCAAACTTCTGTGGCCTTCAGATGAGCCCAAGAACAGTGCGTAGAGAGCTTCATGGAATGGGTTTCCATGGCCGAGCAGCTCATCCAAGCCTTACATCACCAAGAGCAATGCAAAGCGTGGGATGCAGTGGAGTAAAGCACGCCGCCACTGGACTCTAGAGCAGTGGAGACGTGTTCTCTGGAGTGACCAATCACGCTTCTCTGTCTGCCAATCCCATGGACGAGTCTGGGTTTGGCGGTTGCCAGGAGAACGGGACTCACCTGACTGCATTGTGCCCAGTTTAAAGTTTGGTGGAGGGGGATTATGGTGTGGGTTGTTTTTCAGAGGTTGGGCTTGGCCCCTTTGTTCCAGTGAAAGGAACTCTCAATGCTTCAGCATACCAAGACATTTCGGACAATTTCATGGGGTTTGGGGACGGCCCCTTCCTAGTCCAACATGACTGCTCACCAGTGCACAAAGCAAGGTTAGGGTTAGGATTAGACATGGATGAGTGAGTTTGGTGTGGAGGAACTTGACTGGCCTGCACAGAGTCCTGACCTCATCCCGATAGATCACCTTTGGGATGAATTAGAGCGGAGACTGCGAGCCAGGCCTTCTCGTCCAGCTTCTAGAAGAATGGTCACAAATTCCCATAAACACACTCCTAAACCTTGAGGAAAGCCTTCCCAGAAGAGTTGTGTGGGCCAACTCCATATTAAACCCTACGGATTAAGAATGGGATGTCATTACATCTCATGCACATGTAAAAGCAGGCGTCCCTAAACTTTTGGCAATATAGTGTATGTTCAGATTATTTAATGAAGTAATTTGAGTAATTTCCAACTCAAGAGCCACTTCAAAATACTGATTTCATTTGAGCAAATAATTGTGTTCAGATGGTTAATTTAACATTTGAGCAAACTGGGTCCATTAGGTGAACCAGATTAAAACATTGATTCATTTGAGCAATGGAGGATTCGATTTAATAAATCTGTTCAAAATACTAATTCCATTGAGCAAATAAGATGGATAGTTATGAACACTGGTTCATACGAGCAAAATGCTGTTTTTCGGACAGTTCGATTTAATCAACCAGCTCAGAATAGTGATTAATTTGAGCAAAGTGTTTCAATTGAACAATTCAATTAAATCAGACACTTAAAAAAGGAGTGCAAAATGGTTCATTAAGACGATTCCATTTCCAGAACCGTTTAAAAAAATTATTTATTTGAGATAATAGGTTTGCTTGGACGGTTCAATTTAATAGATATGTTCAAAATACTAACTCACTTAAGCATATAAGATGGTTTGGACAGTCAATTTAAATCAACCAGTTGAAAACAGTGATTCATATATATGAACAAATTGCTTGTTTTGACAATTCACTTTAATCAAGCAGCTCAGAATAGTGATTCATTTGAGCAAAGTGTTACTTACAATACAATATATGTACATTTTAGAGAACCAGTTCAAAATATTAATAATTCAAACGAGCAAATGGTTTCGTTTGGCAAGTTCAGTTGAACCATTTTTGCTCATATGAATCAGTGTTTTGATCTATTACTATGTTCAGACAATTTAATTAATGAGCCACTTCAAAATACTGACTAATTTGAGCAAATAGGTTTGTTCGAATGGTTCAATTAACATTTGAGCAAACTGATTCTTTTAGATGAACCGGTTCAAAACATTGATTCGTTTGAGCAAATTGGTTAATTTTAAAGAACTGGTTCAAAATAATGAATGTGAAACAAAGTGGAATTAAGTGAAAGTTTAACTTCAAAGTAGTGAATGACATAAGTACAGAGTAAATGATAATGAGAGGACAGGGACAGAAAGAAAAATAAAGAAGGAGAGACAGAAAGACCATCATTACTGTGAAGGCCGATGATCAGCACAACTATGAAAACAGCATCAGCGCTCTTCACCTCTCTTCACCTCTCTTCACCTCTCTCTAACTCTCTCCACCTCTCTCTACCTCTCTCTACCTCTCTCTACCTCTCCTCCAGCCCTGAAAGACTGTTTCCTGAAAGTGACAGCTGTGAGGAGCCCGGCCACACTTCTCTCCGACGCTCCAGAAACAACAAACCGTGTTCCAGCACTCCACTGCCACTCCAGCACCTGTGAGGGTTTGGAAACGCTATCAATCGCTCCGAGACTCCATGGGGAAAAGTTCAACGCAGGGGAACATTCTGGAAGTCTTTAGTGTGTTTTCTCAAAGACGACACAGTGAATTTCAAAACGAGGAAAGCACACAATTCCGCCACATTCCATCCTTTCAGAACTTCAGAACTTTCCACAGTTTGAAAACACATTCAAAAACAACCGAGTTTCCTTGCAACCCAGAGGATATTATACAGGTCATGTATGCCACATTACACAATTACAAGATTGCAATAAACATTATGCATTATAGCCTCTGGTGGCTTATTGCTTTTTATGTGTGCATTGTTTGAAAAAGGGCAGGAAACTGTTTCTGGTTACAGTTACAAAGAGAGAGCGAGCAATTCCTGACACAACAAAATCCACTCAATAAAACAGAGAGAGAGAGAGAGAGAGAGAGAGAGAGAGAGAGAGAGAGAGAGAGAGAGAGAGAGAGAGAGAGAGAGAGAGGGAGAGAGAGAGAAAAAACATGTTTCCAATCCCTGAGTTATTGTGCAATTTCATGCAATTTCTTTGTCCGAGGGGACGGGCTACTACAGCAATTCCCATCCGAGCGGAATAACTTGCAAATAGAGGAGTAATGAATTCCGTGTGCCAGAGACGTGGAGTGAGACACACACACACACACACACACACACACACACACACGCACACACACACACAGTTCACTTCCCAAACACTCACTGCCAGCCCTGGAAAACCGAGTGACAGCAACATTTCCACTTTCTCTGAGGTGCTTCCCATACTGCAGGGTGGAAAGTTGAGATCTCACTGGCATACACACATTTGAACTGAAGTAATTATGTGTGTGTTGAGCTGAACTAAAAAGGCAGATTTTCCCCAGGCATTGCCTAAATCTGACTAAACCATATACTATATTAATCACTTAAAAATACAGAGAGATATATATATATATATATATATATATATATATATATATATATATATATATATATATATATATATATATATATATACACACTATATATATATATATATATATATATATATATATATATATATATATATATATATATATATATATATATATATATATATATATATATATATATATATATATACATTGTAAAATAGTTTGGGTTGGTCTACTTCTTTCTAAAAAAATTCACCCGATCTCAGACAAGAAATCGGACAAAAGGTAAAAAAAGATTAATAACCTAACATTTTTGTTATTCCTAATAAAAAAAGCAGGTCAGAAGTCATTAGCATTATAAATAAATTAAGACCAGACATCAGGTGAACTATCTGTCCGTGTGTGTGTGTTTGTGTGTGAGAGAGCGTTTGCGTGTGTGAGTTTAAGTGAATGAGTGTGTGTGTGTGTGTGTGTGTGTGTGTGAGTGTGTGTGTGTGAGTGTGTGTGTGGTAGGTTTAGTGTAAGGGGAGAGAATATACATTTTACAGTAGAAAAACCATTATGTCTATGGAAAGTCCCTATAAAACATGAAAACACAATGTGTGTGTGTGTGTGTGTTGTGTGTGTGTGTGTGTGTGTGTGTGTGTGTGTGTGTGTGTGTGTAAATACTAGAGTGTAAGCCCTGAGATGCAGTAAAGCCACAGCACAACCTACTGGAAGACACTCATAATTTTAGTCTGTGAATGTGTGTGTGTGTGTGTGTGTTGGGGTCTTTACAAGTCAAAAACTACAGAAAATAAACGCAGTGTGTTAAACAGACAGCAAGGCCTCATTGTTGCAATGGAAAACTGCATCTATTCTGAATAAGATCCATAAACACACCTATCTGTTAAAGGATATGTGTTGTTTGTGTTTAGTGTTAAACAGCCTACAGGCCGTCCCGTCTGAGAGGCTAACACAAACACACCTGACCCGGGCATCTGGAGCGGCTCGCCAACACAAAACTCTCCCTGTCTGTGCGCGCCATCTTCACCAGGTCAGTTATGGGGTTAAAAGGTCACCAGCGATCCTCTAGACGAGTGGAACGAGGTGTGTGACCCTTCGGTTAAATGACGAGATTTGGGCACTTAGCTGATGGCGGTGTAAGAGCTGTTATGTTTGCCGCTCATTTCTAACATGCATTAAACGTCACTAGACAGACGGAAACGTGCAGAAGTGTGTGCGTTACATCCAGCAAAAACAAACACCATCATCCGTCTGATCCCTTGTTTTTCTTTTCATTCGCTGGATTTAACAGGCCAGATCTTTAAAAAGCCGCCGAAGTCCAGTTGCGCAGGAAATGATGTCAGCGCTGGCCAGATGACCTCATGAGCGTTTATTTTTAGGCGTTTTGATCTCAGGATGACTCAGAGCCTCTGTGGGCTGGTTTCTCTCGTTCGTTCATGACTTTGCTAAAACATGCTCCGCTCGTGGTTTCAACTTTGAGTCCCGCAGCTTTCATTTGCAGACAGAATGTATTGCATCGACTGTTAGTGTCGGTTAATCGAGGTTGTTAATAGCTAAATGATCAGCACTGATCAGCAAAAAGAAGTTTGTATTTTTTCAAAGTAAATCCTAAACATATATTTTTTCAGTTACTATTTACTTGTAAAATAATTACTAATATTTTATAATAAATAAATATAATGTCTTTTTCAATAAAACGCCTTATTTTCATAATAAACAAATAAATAAGGCCACTACTTTTGTACTAAATAAATAGAGTACTATTTTTATAATAAACAAATTACTTAATTTTAAAATAAATAAACAACTTGTTTATGATAAATATATTTCTATTATTTTATAATAAATAAATATAATTTATTTTATAATAAAATTATTTATTTTCAAACAAATGACTGTTATTTTAATAAATACATAAATAAGACTAACACTTTAAATAGATTTATTTTGCAATAAACAAATGACTATTTTAAAATAAATAAATGACTTAAGTTTATAATAATTAAATAACTAATATTTTCACTATAAAACATATTTTACTATAAAATTACCTATTTTTATAACAAACAAATTACATAATTTGTAAATAAATAAATAAATAAATGACTTGTTTATAATAAATACATTTCTGTTATTTTGTAATAAATAAATATAATTTCTTTAACAATAAAATTACTTATTTTCAAACAAATGACAATTTTTTTAAATAAATAAATAAACAAGACTGCCACTTTGGTACTAAATAGATTTATGTTTATAATAAATAAATGACTTTGTTTTAAATAAATGTACTTTTATAGTAAAAAAACTATTTTAAATATATTTTATCTAAAAAAAATGACTTATTTTCATAATATTATTTTAATAAATAAATAAAACTGCTGATTTTTGTAATAAATAAACAGATTATTATTTTTGTAATAAACAAATGATTCAACTTTGAAATAAAGAAATAAATGACTTTTGTTTATTATAAATCAATTATTATTATTTTATAATATTTAAATGTATGACTTTATAAAACAAATACATGGCAATTGTTTATAATAAATAATGTACTAGTAAATAAATAACAACATTTTCTTCTTTTTTTTTCATCTTCAACGACGATGCTTTCGAGCGCTTGCATAACTTCCCCTGGATGGCACACAGTCACTGCATTATCATTTTCAGTGTGTTACTTGTCATTTCTTTAGTTATTTTTTATTTTTTTCAGTGTATCATCATCCTCCCAGCGACAGCATTCCCAGCTCCTGGAAAGGGGTAATATTTTTAGTGGCCTATTTAATATAAACTTAACTAAAAAGTCATTGTCCTTATCTTTATGTGCAGTAAATCAGTGGCTTTAGAGTCGGAGCAGATCCCACAATCTTCCCAGGATTTGGCTCTTATCTTGGCTTTGTCTTTTCTTACAGTACGCTGGCCGATAACGTCTAAACGTCTCCGAGCCAATTTCCCACGTGTTTGTGTGTTTGTTTGATAATGCCGTGATATGAACATCAGAGAACCTGCTCTATCAGTCCGTCCGCTGTTTGCTGTGTCCCGTCTGTCCCGTGATCAAAGGCATCTGGCGGAACGGGAAGTGCACTGGTCATTTCCTGAGCGTTGGGAATCTGTGCGAAGTGGACAGGGCCAGGTTTGCCCAGCTTTGTGTCCTCGACTGATCTACATTTGTCACAGCATGAATGAGACTAATGCGACTGAAGACGGCGGAGACACTCACAGGATACTAACAAGAACAATACTGTTTATTTAATCAGTTATCAGGTTATTAATAATAATACATTATAATGAATATAATGGCACAAATTTCTATACTTTTGTAATAAATAAAACACTTAATAAATAAATTGTAATATTTTTTTATAATTGAATATAATTGAATTTATTTTAATAAAATAAATGACTTATGTTTCTAATAAATAAATTATAATAACTGTATAATTACATTTCTTATCATTTAAAATATATAAATAAATGACTTATTTTTTAAATAAATAAATGACAATATTTTTAAATAACTGAATACATTACAATTTGAATAAATAAATAAATAAAATAAATAAGTGAAATGTATTTAACAAATAAATTGTAATGTTTTATAATCATTTAATATATTACTTTTTTAATAAATAAAATAAATAAATAACATGTATTTAATAAATTAATTACAAAATATTGATAATAATTGCATTTATGACTATTTTAATAAATAAAATAAATAAATGACTTATGTTTTTAATAAATAAATGACAATATATTTTAATAATTTAATATATTACAATTTGAATAAAATAAATAAGTGATCTGTATTTAATAAACAAATTACAACATTTAGATAATAATTGCATATATTACTATTTTAATAAATAAAATAAATAAATGACTTATGTTTCTAATAAATAAATGATAATTATTTTATAATTACATTTATTAATATTTAAAATTAATAAAAACTGCTGTATGTTTTTAATAAATAATAATTGAATATTACTATTGTAATAACTAAATAAATGTCATGTGTTTAATAAATAAATCACAATTGTTTTATAATAATTAAATATATTACTATAAACAAACCACCGTAGTTGCATTGTGACTGTCGCTCAGGCCGCTCTCATTGAATGACTGGAGGTCTGGTCAGAAACACCAGACGGGCACAAAGAAATGTCCCTGTTCTTCAGGATAACTCTCTGGGAACCGAACCACACGGAGAATCAAGCAAACCAGAGCTGGAGGAGCAAAGACGAGAGTTAAGCGCCAGTCCAGTAACATCACATCACATCTCCAGCACTTGTTCCTCTCCAGAGGAGGAAACATCACCTCAGCCCCAGCCTCCGCTCCTGCTCGTATACACGTGCTGGTGGGAAAGGGCCGGCTTTTCAACACCCGGCCAGACTTATAGGGAGAATTATTAGTGGCACTTAGAGCCGAGACCCCTGGGAAACTCTTAATGTGGGCTGCATGGCTCTGGTTATGAGTGGCAAAAACACTAAAGCAGATCCAGATCTAGAGCCGAGCGGCCCTCATCCATCAGTCACAGAGAAAACTGATCCCCAAAGAACCTTGAATATATATAGATCACGATTTGTGCAACTGAAAGATTTTATGGAAACAATACATAAGGAACCTTTATTTTTAAGAGTGTCGTTTTACATTTATATACACAGTGGTCAGTGTGTGTGTGTGTGTGTGTGTGTGTGTACTGGTAATCCTAGGTATGGGGACAAAATGTCCCCACAAAGATGGCAATATCCAAAATCTTGTCCTTGTGGGGACATTTTTGGTCCCCATGAGGAAAACATCATAAATCACACTAAGTGATGTGTGTGTGAACATGTGTGTGTGTGTGTGTGTGTGTGTGTGTGGGTAGGTTTAGGGGCAGGGGCAGTGTACGAGGATAGAAAATACGGTTTGTACAGTAAAAATACATTACACCTATGGAATGTCCCCATAAAACATGGAAACACAACATGTGTGTGTGTGTGTGTGTGTGTGTGTCCATCCTGACTATTATGGGACAAAATGTCCCCACAAAGATGGCAATATCCAAATTTTTGTCCTTGTGGGGACATTTTTCCATGAGGAAAACATCTTATAAATCACACTAAGTGATGTTTTTTTGAAAAAGTAAAATGCAGAATGTCTCCTGTGATGGGTAGGTTTAGGGGCAGGGGCAGTGTAGGGGATAGAAAATACGGTTTGTACAGTATAAAATGCATTACGCCTATGGAATGTCCTCAATAAACATGGAAACACAACATGTGTGTGTGTGTGTGTGTGTGTGTGTGTGTGTGTGTGTCATTTTTACAAACTGATATCGATTCTGAAATCCCAAAAATATGTTCATCCATCTCTATCTATCCATCCATCCATCCATCCATCCATCCATCCATCTATCTATCTATCTATCTATCTATCTATCTATCTATCTATCTATCTATCTATCTATCTATCTATCTATCTATCTATCTATCTATCTGTCTGTCTATCTATCTATCTATCCGTTCATCCATCCATCTCTATCTGTTCATCCATCAATCCATCTCTATCTATCTGTTCATCCATCCATCTCGATCTATCTATCTATCCATCTGTTCATCCATCCATCCATCTTTATCTATCTATCTGTTCATCCATCCATCTCTATCTATCTATCTATCTATCTATCTATCTATCTATCTATCTATCTATCTATCTATCTATCTATCTATCTATCTATCTATCTATCTATCTATCTATCTATCTATCTATCTATCTATCTATCTATCTATCTATCTATCTATCTATCTATCTAGCCATCTGTTCGTCTATCCATCTCTTTCTATCTATCTGTTTATCCATCCATCAATCAATCAATTAATCAGTCCATCCATCTATCTTCATCCATCCAGCTGTTCTAAAATAATTTTATATAATTCCATATATATATATATATATTTACACACTGTATATAAACCTGGTAATCCTGGCCTCTCCAGCTGAAATCCTTGAGTAGGTTATTGCTAATGGGATTAACTCACTTTGTTTCTATCATTTGGAGTTCCTTATAAGGGCTCAGATGTCCTGGAGTCCTGATGAACGACTGCAAACACTTAGTGTAATGAAGCATTAATTCCCCCCGAACACAACCGTAAACCCTGCTCGGAAACGGCATTACCGCCACATCTGTAATAAATATGGAGGCTCTGAGGCACAAAAAACATCTCGCAGGCTTCAGAACAGCACATAAACAAGATGTTAAGCCTTTCAGCAGTTTGTGAACGTTAGGCTTGAGATGTTGTGGAGGCCCGGATCTCATTAACAGAGGCAGATAAGAGCCGGCGTTTCAGGCTGGCTGTGTTACAGGACAATGACGGCATATTCAGAACAACACACTTACATATTACTCATTTTATATTTATGCAAATGTTCAGCATGCATAGCTGATTAGACCCAGGTGGAGCCTGCAGTGATTTTGGAGGAGATTCTGCAGAATGGATTTAAATATGATGCACTTCTAATTTAGTCTATGAAAGCATCATCATATTAGCAAAATCACATGTTTCGGATACATATTACTGAGGATGACTATAACTACATTTCATTTCCAGTGTGAAAAAATGAACATCATTCATGATTTCATGCTTTCTTGAAAGAAATCGCTTCATAATTTATATCCAACATTACGACGTCAAAATCTGCCGTGGAGTATTTTATATTTGTGCCTTAATTTCAGAATATGGTTCATTTTTAACTATCCTGTATTAAGACACTAAATTCAATAGTTCAATTATTATAAACTCATTATTAATTGTTAATAATTATAAACGCAGTAGTTATAAGAAATATCAAACAGAAATATATGTAGACGTAGCTAAATAATTTTTACTGCAAAAAAAAAAAAAATCTTTCATGGCATTATTAAGATCAAACAGGATAAAAAAAGGTGTTAAACAGTAACTATAAAATAAAATAATTAAAATATTAAATATAAATGTTAGAGGTATTTAAAAAAATTTAGAGGTAGAAAACATATTTTTACTGCCACAAATGCTTTTTTAAATACATTACTAAGATATTTCTAAAATAGACCAAACAGGAGAATTTTTTAAAATAAATTAATTAATTAAATTATATTAAATATAATATTAACCAAAAATGTGTAGCGGTAACAAACTATTTTTTTTTTACAACCAAATATGCATTTTTCATGACATTACTGTTTAAGATCAAACAGGTGGAAAAAACTGTATTAAAAAAAAGTAAATATAAAATAATAAAAATATGTAAATATTGAATAATAATTAGTAAAGACAATAATTTTTACTGCCAAAGATGCTTTTTTTAAGGCATTACTAAGATCAAAAAGAGAGAAAAAAACTGTATTAAAAATGTAATATAAAATAATAAAAAATTGCAATATAAATATTTTTTACTGCCAAAGATTTTTTTTTTTCCATGACATTTCTTAGATTAGGAGAGAAAATTGTTTAGATAAGTACATATAAAGTAGCAAAAGAAAAATAATATTAAACAAAGATTTGAAGAGGTAGTAACAAACAAATGTTTACTGCCAAAGATGCTTTTTTTATGATATTACTGCATCAAGCAGGTGAAAAAAATACCTATATTTTTAATAAAAAATATAAAAAATAAAAAATATAAATATTAAACATAAATATCTAGAGGTATACAGCTATACTACTTTTACTGCCAAAGACACTTTTTATTAAGATAAAATAGGGAACAAATATATAATATTGCAGTAGCAAGTATGCGTATATATTTAAGTCAGACCACTCCCTGAGTGCTGCTAAGCCCCGCCCACACACCACAATGCCCCGCCCCCGCCTCTGCTCCACTGAACACAAAGACAGCTTCATTCCACACAGGTGCGTCCTGCTCAACAACCAGCAGCAGTTCATGAAAGAAGGTGTGTGTGTGTGCTTGAGGAAAGAAAAACAGAAAGCCAGTGTGTGTTTTAACGAACGTTAGAAGACAGATAAAGAGAAACGCAGAGACAAACAGAGCGCATCTGTGTCTTTGAGGTGTGTTTAAATCTCAGCAGACATTTAATCTTAATCCAATTTCATCAACGCTCACGTCCCACCAAAACACTGCCGCTCTCTTTCTCCCGTCCCCACCCAAACAAACCCACATCAGAGAGAGTCCGGACCAGACCACCTGAGCCCGGAGCCAGCGTTCCCTCCGCAGATAAACACAGCGCTCAGGTGTTTTCATTACACACACGCCTGGAAACTGAGCCAGCACAAAGAGCAGCCTGATATTTGTACAGGTGCATGAGAGAGAAGCAGAAGAGAGAGAGAATAACCGTAGAAAAGAGACGAGGATGTTTATTTATTCAAAGTTTAAGTCAGGGTTAAAATCGACACGAGGTGCTTCATAGTTCTGTATCTATGCTTTCATTTGATTTAATTAACTCTATTATTCGTTTTTTATAAATAAAATCTAAAGTGAAAAATAATAATTAATAATATTTTTTTAAATATTACAATACAATACAATATTTATTTATAAAGCACATTTAAAAACAACCAAGGCTGACCAAAGTGCTGTACATAACAGAATAAAATGCAGAGCAGTACAAAACAAAAGCAACAACTAAAAAAAAACTAAAAAACTAATCGTAACAGGGTCAATGTGCATCAAAAGCAATAGAAAACAAAAAAGTCTTTAAAGAAGATTTGAAGATGGAAACAGAGGGAGCCAGTCTGATATAGAGAGGCAGACTGTTCCAAAGTTTAGGGCCTGCAGTCGCAAAAATATTCCTAAATAATTTTTGCTAATTGCTCAGATATTAAGGCTCAAAGAATATATCTTGAATTAAGTTAATTTTTTCACTGGCAAATATTTTTAAAGCACAGATAAAATAATAATAAAAAAAATAAAAAAAATGTAATACAATTATTACAGCACCACATAAAAAAAAGCACAAATAAAATAAAATAGTATTTTTAAAGCAAAAATCAAATAAAATATTTACAACACAACATAAAAAAAAAGCACAAATAAAATAAAATAATATTTTTTAAGCACAAATACAATAAAATAATATTTTTAAAGCACAAATTAAAAATATAAATAAATTAAAAAATATATATATATTTACAGCACAAATAAAACATTTTTAAAGCAAAAAAATAAGATAATATAAATAAAAAAATAAAATAATATATAATATAATAAAATAATATTTACAGTATAAATAAAATAATAGTTTTAAAAGCACAAATAAAATAATATAAATAAATAATAAATAAAATAAAATAAAATATTTACAGCACAAATAAAATAACATTTTTAAAGCACAAAATAAAATAATATTTTCAAGCGCAAAAAAAAATAAAATAAGAAGAACAATTACAACACAATTCTATGAGATTTTTGTGAATCAGTGAATCATCGAACTGCTCGATTCAACAGAGAGCATGTTTGATCAGCTTAACCCATAATGCAAGCATTGAGACCGGGATGCAATGTTTTTTGCCAATTGGTCTTTATATTAAAGGAATAAAACAATTAAAGGGTTACTTCAGCAATTAGCATTAAGCTTTGTATCAGTAGAAACCCGGGAGTATATTCAAATTATCGTACTTTCCCCCCTCATATGACTCTGAGACGAGAGAATTATGTATTTTATTTCTGGAAAAATTCCTCCGATGACGCAAGCTAAAGACTACACCCAGCAGGAGGCGCTGTTTCCTCATGTTTTCAACATTGTAAACGGAGCGGTGGAGAGCAAAGTGCGTGTGTTTCAACTTTTCAAATGAACTTCCTATGAAAGTTAAGCTTCTAAAGACATGAACTGAACACGCGCCAGACTGATCACGCGATGTGAATGCAACCGCAGCCACGAATCCCGCGCTTACCTCAGCTCATGTGATGATGTAATCCGATCCTGCTGCGTTTGTGCCGTGACGCTCAATCGACTCACTCACATTATATCGAATAGACACGTTCAGTTTTTAATTGTAGTGTCTCTAACTGAACTGATTTTCTGAAAATGAACGCGGTGGGCAAGTGATCCAGTAATCCTGTAGCCGACTAGCCGCGCCTAGAGTAGGGCAGTGAAGCAGTGCATTCTGGGAATTGTTGTCTTTCATCCACATGAGACAAAAATACATTTTCTCAGTCTAGAAGGCACCAAATTCAAAAATAATTTCACATTTCTACTACATTAATGACCCAGTTTAAATACAGACTCATCTTCCCAGCACTGAAGTACCCCTTTAAAGGATTAAAAGGGATTTAAGGGCATAAAGAAAAAGAAATAAGAACAGTAAAAGAAGTTCTAGGTTTAACTGCAGTTGTGAAGTAATCAATTTAAACTATTTGCAAATATTTAATTTTAAAATATGCACACATTGACTCATGTCTAATATGTTGAACAAGCTATCGCATTCAGTTATGCATTACATGAATCATGTACATGATGGTATACTTACAATTCAAAATTTCAACAACAAAAAAATGTTGTCAAATAAATGTTAAGCTACTTACATGTAACACTCTTTCATTGTTAAAAGTAAAGCATCTGTTGGAATTCACACGAGTCTTCTGTGAACAGTAAAGCCCCGCCTTCTTTGATTTGATTGGCCATCACTCAACACAATACCAAAGTGATATATCAGACAAAAATAAACAGAAATGCCTGAAAATCAACAAACTTTACTATTTTTAGGATGTAACCCAGCAGCTGAGAACCGAGTATCTAATTTAAGAAAACAGTAATTCCATCTGCTCTCAGTGTTTATACTAATATTTACATTTATTTATTCATTCCCTCAAATTAACCTGCAATTACCTCCACATTACAGCAATTTCACAGCATTACGTGCAAAGAAACACTAACAAAATCACAATCCCTCATCCAAACAAATGTCAAACGCAACTAAAAACTCTAATTCTGAGGAAAGGTGAAATAATGTGATGTGCAATTAAAAATCAAAACCCAAACATTTAAATGGTCACTAATAAGGGGTTTATGGGAATGACGGTGGGTCAGAGGTCAAGCTCAATCAAAATAAACACGGCGCTATGTCGTTCAACGTGACCCTGCTCAAAAACAAAAGACGGAGAGCGTGGCATCTCACTCCCTGAACGGAGCGATGCTGCAAAAACAGCAATATCCTGTGTTTATTTTTCTTTCCCATATTATTTTTCTTCCCCCCAATTTCTGAAAGAGTTGTTGTGGCATAGGGCAGAAAAAAATAGAAAGAAGAAATCAGGCAGACTGGCTTTTATTACCACAATCTGACACAGCAACAGTTCTAATACAAGCCCTATATTTCATTATTTAACTATATTTAAATGTAAATTGTATATTGTGTTTGTGTCTGAGAGTGTGTGTGTGTGTGAGAGAGTGTGTGAGTGCATATGTGTGTGTGTGTGTGTGTGTGTGCATGTGTGTGTGAGTGTGCGTGTGTGCGTCCTGGTAATCCCTACGTTATGGGGACAAAATGTCCCCACAAAGATGGCAATATCCGAAATCCTTATTCTTGTGGGGACATTTTTTGGTCCCCATGAGGAAAACATCTTATAAATCACACTAAGTGATGTTTTTTGAAAAAGTAAAAATGCAGAATGTTTCCTGTGTTGGGTAGTTTTAGGGGCAGGGGCAGTGTGTGTGTGTGTGTGTGTGTGTGTGTGTGCGTGTTTGTCTGTGTGTGGAAGTGCATGTGTGAGTACGTGTGTGAGTGCGTGTGTGCATGTGTGAGTGCGTGTGTGCATGTGTGAGTGCGTGTGTGAGTGCGTGTGTGCATGTGTGAGTGCGTGTGCATGTGTGAGTGTGTGCGTGCATGTGTGTGTGCGCATGTGTGAGTGCATGTGTGAGTGCATGTGTGTGTGCGCATGTGTGAGTGCATGTGTGAGTGCATGTGTGAGTGCGTGTGTGAGTGCGTGTGTGAGTGCGTGTGTGAGTGCGTGTGTGAGTGCGTGTGTGAGTGCGTGTGTATTTGTGAGTGAGTGCATGTGTGAGTGAGTGAGTGCATGTGTGAGTGAGTGAGTGCATGTGTGTGTGCGCATGTGTGAGTGCATGTGTGAGTGAGTGAGTGCATGTGTGTGTGCGCATGTGTGAGTGCATGTGTGAGTGCATGTGTATTTGTGAGTGAGTGCATGTGTGAGTGAGTGAGTGAGTGAGTGAGTGAGTGAGTGAGTGTGTGCGTGTATGTGTGTGTGCGCATGTGTGAGTGCATGTGTGAGTGCGTGTGTATTTTTGAGTGAGTGCATGTGTGAGTGAGTGAGTGAGTGAGTGTGTGTGCATGTGTGAGTCGTGCATTTGTGAGTGCATAGGTGTGTGTGAGTGAGTGCATGTGTGAGTGAGTGTGTGAGTGAGTGTGTGTGTATGTGCATGTGTGCATGTGTGAGTGCGTGCGTGTGTGTGTGTGTGTGTGTGAGTGTGTGTGTGTGTGTGTGTGTGTGTGTGTGTGTGCATGTGTGAATCGTGCATTTGTGAGTGCATGGGTGTGTGTGAGTGAGTGAGTGTGTTTATGTATTTTGTTTAAGTTCTTAAACAGAAAAACACTTGAAACTGAACCGCTCTTTATGCTATAGGCGAGCGTCTGGCTACACGAGACTGGAAGCCAAGTGTCCTTGTTACACAAGTAATAAATCTGGTGGAAATCCTGAATTATATTTGAGCAGGAGCCGGCGGTCCGAACGCTTTAAGTGCTCAGCTCATTCCCAAACATTCCAAGCAGCCAGAACAGAGTAAAAGATCTCCTCACACAACGCCACAGCAATTCATTAATTTGACACAAGCCCCTACAAATCCTGCTCTTTCATTTCAGTCCTCATGAAAAGACCTTTCATTGAGCCTGTCTGGTTAAACCGTCTCAAACCTGATCCGAGTTCAGCTTTCATGACTAAACGGCCACTTTGAGGTTGGAGAAAAACACAAGCTTGGACATTCCACCTGACTCACCCGCAGCGCTGATGTATTGGGCAAACACACATGCTCCAGCAATGATATCACAGAGGAATTCTGGGATTGAGCAGGGATGAACAAAGCAGAGAGAGAGAGAGAGAGAGAGAGAGAGAGAGAGAGAGAGAGAGAGAGAGAGAGAGAGAGAGAGAGAGAGAGAGAGAGAGAGAGAGAGAGAGAGAGAGAGAGAGAGAGAGAGAGAGAGAGAGAGAGAGAGAGAGAGAGAGAGAGGGTATTGTGGACCCACTTTATATTAGGTGTCCTTAACTACTATGTACTAACATTTTAATTAATAATTTGATACATTGTGCACTTATTGTGTACATACATGTTTTTACATTGTACTTACATTTTAAAAAATACCTGCATGTAATTACATCTGTAATTAATTTCTGTAGTTACATTTGTAATTACACAGTTGACACTTCCCTTACACCTAACCCTACCCTTAAACTGACCCATCCCACCACACCTGTCCCTAACCCTACCCGTATCCCTCTCCTCAATATCAGCAAAGGTGTTTTGCAACACAATATGAACACAGTAAGTACATTGTACTTATTTTTTATGTAAGTACATAGTAGTTAAGGCCACCTAATATAAAGTGGGGCCGGTATTATTTTATACTACGTTTGTATAAATCAATATCATTTGCAATCACGCTTATATTCATGAAAACAGCTCTCTTGCTCTTATGATATTGCTTAATTATATTCTATGTTATATAAACAATTTTAATCTCAGAAATTTTTGGCCATTATATTAATTTTGGGTATTTTTGCACTGATTTTGAACCCGTCAGCACAGTAACAAAAGAAATCAAAGAAGTTATTGATTGCATTTTAAGCAGTAAGTTTGACATCAAATCACATTAATGATGTTAAATCAGACAATGCACCAGCGATTTAGTGATATCCTTGCAGTTGTGGTCTTGACTGGTCCTCTAAGTCCGAGACCAAGACCGAGTCCAAATGCGGTCGAGACCGAGACAAGAGCAAGACCTTCAAAAATGGTCTTAAGAGTACTACAACACTACCGCCCAGTAGGGGAGGAGCCCGCTAGAAGAATTTAGAGTATCGTTTCCATGGGAACACAACGTCCGAGTTCAATAGGGTGAATTTTGAGTTAGTAAGCTTTCGAATGATACCTAACTTATGATGAGTACTAAATATAGGATAGGAAAAAGGCACAAAAAAAAAAGATACGGTAAGGGGTATCAGCATTATCAGACACTCTGAGATGATTCATTTGGACAAGTTCACAGTGTAAATGATCTCAATGACCAGGCACATGAGTCACAGATGATTTCATACTCTCGAGACTCTGCTTTCTCCTCCTCCACTTCATCCTCTCATTATACTTTGTCTCAGACAGAGTTGTTTTGTGTCAATACGACGCATGTTCCCACACCGATCGTTCTTGGCGAGACTAGACTGAATATCTGACAGAGAACAATACACTTTTGTGGACTGTTTCCAAAAGAGACGAAACAACTGTAGTGGAATATTTCAGAAAACAATGCCATTCACACACACATTATGCTCATTTACAAAGTCTTGATGTTGTTTTTGGGCTCTACTAGAGCAGGTTTTCCTGCTTTAATGTTGATTATTTTCCCCATATTCTCCATTGTTGCAGCTCTTCTCTTCCCAGTCTGTCAGTAACGCTCTGTTTAGTTCTTGCCTCTATGAAGCCCCGCCTTCTGAAAAGCACACTGCTCTGATTGGTCGGCTGGAGCAGGGTGTTGTGATTGGTCAAGCGCTTCCAGTGTGTTTGGGAAATGTCCCGCCCCTTACCATAACTGCCAGTTTCAACACACTACTAACTCAACCAGGCCCACCCCTTTATTCTGCATACGAATGATTGAAATAAAGAATATTGTCACATGTTGAAAACTCAAAAGAAAACTCAAGTTCAGAAACAGTGGCTCTGATATAGAGAAGAACTCCTGCTGGAGGGACTTTGGAAAAAAATGTCATGCTTAAACGGCAACATTACACACTAAATACAGTTGAACATGGGTCCTCTTTAAGTCTCAGCTTAAATCCACAAAGCTGGAGGTCGATATGAAACCATTGACTGTGGCAGATTCACAGATGAGGTCAAAGGTCAAACTAACCAAACAACAGACCCAAATGACTTTAAGTGCGTCTGGGTGATGTTACATCTATCGAGAGAGACATCCATAGAGGGAAAAACACGCTCACAGGCCAATCTGACACACAAAAATGTTACTCAAAGAAGCAAATGGATTCAAAAAATTTGCTAAACAAATACTAAACACTATTTTTGGCTCAATTACAGGTCAAATGTGAAAATTCGGTGTCCCTTTGATCAAACAGCGCTACACCCAGCATCTCTTTTACACGTCAGGCCGCCCACTTCCTCTCTCACGCCCTTCCTGTTCTTTATTTCCCCCCCTAATATGAGCCTGCAGGGCTTCTCACAGGCCCTAATGAGGGAGATATGCTTTCATTCCTCTTGACAGGCCCACGCTAACACACCTCATCATGGGCGGCAGGAGAGCAGAAAGCGCCCAGTGTCAGGAAAACACAGAGCACATGCTGAAAGTCACACGAGATGCTTTCACAGGCGTGGCCAGCGGATAAAACAAACCCTGCTTGGAAACAGACCTGTTTCCAGCAATGCAAATGCTAATATGGATAAGTCAAGTCATCTTTATTTCTATAGAGCTTTATACAATACAGATTGCTTCAAAGCAGCGATAAACAGCAAAATAAGAGAATCAATGATGCAAACCTCATTAGATACGAAAACTCAAATTCAGCTGTAAAAAGACAAGACTGTCATTATTTAGCTTAAGTCAGTTCAGTTTTGTTCTCATCAACAATATTACTGAATATTATGTGCCTTATAAATATTTTAAGTCTCTTATGGATAGTAACACAGACTATAGACTATATTCATGTTGGCCTAAATAAGAACAAAAAAATTGTAGAAAGATGGGTCTGGGCAATGATCATGTCAGTTATATAATCATCTTTGTGAATTTGTGAAAGAATCGTTCCTTTGAGTCAGATCAGCTGAACAGAATCACACAAGGTATTTAACTATCGTCAACAAACGGAATCTTATTTTCAAAATCACCACAGCTGAGACAAAAAACTGAGAGAATGTCTTGCATAATCACATAAACAAATGTAAGGTACAGAAAACAGACAGGAAACAGACCAGAAACAGACAGGAAACAGACAGGAAAGAGGCAGAAAAGAGACTGGAATAAGGCAGGAAAAAGACAGGAAAGAGATCGAAACAGACAGGAAAGAGGCAGGGGAAAAATAGGAAAGAGACCGGAAAGAGAAAGGAAACAAACAGGAAAGACATAGGAATGAAACCAGAAACAAACAGGAAAGAGACTGAAACAGACAGTAAAGAGACAGGAAAGAGGTAGAAAAGAGACAGGAATGAGGCAGGAAAAAGACAGGAAAGAGATTGGAAACAGACAGGAAAGAGTCTTAAAAGAGAAAACAGGAAAGAGGAAAGAGGGAAAAATAGGAAACAGACAGGAAAGAGAAAGGAAACAAACAGGAAAGACACAAGAATGAGACCAGAAACCGACAGGAAAAAGACTGGAAACAGACAGTAAAGAGACCGGAAAGAGACCGGAAACAGACAGGAAAAAGACAGGAAGGAGACCGGAAACAGGAAAAAGACAGGAAAAAAACTGGAAACAGACAGGAAAGAGACATGAATGAGACTGGAAACAGACAGGAAAGAGACTGGAAACAGACAGGAAAGAGACACGAATGAGACTGGAAACAGACAGGAAAGAGACACGAATGAGACTGGAAACAGACAGGAAAGAGACATGAATGAGACTGGAAACAGACAGGAAAGAGACAGGAAAGAGACTGGAAACAGACAGGAAAGAGACAGGAAAGAGACATGAATGAGACTGGAAACAGACCGGAAACAAACAGGAAAGAAACTGGAAACAGACAGGAAAGAGACATGAATGAGACTGGAAACAGACCGGAAACAGACAGGAAAGAAACTGGAAACAGACAGGAAAGAGACATAAATGAGACTGGAAACAGACAGGAAAGAAACTGGAAACAGACAGGAAAGAGACATGAATGAGACTGGAAACAGACAGGAAAGAGACAGGAAAGAGACTGGAAAGAGACAGGAAAGAGACATGAATGAGACTGGAAACAGACAGGAAAGAGACACGAATGAGACTGGAAACAGACAGGAAAGAGACAGGAAAGAGACAGGAAAGAGACATGAATGAGACTGGAAACAGACCGGAAACAGACAGGAAAGAAACTGGAAACAGACAGGAAAGAGACATGAATGAGACTGGAAACAGACAGGAAAGAGACATGAATGAGACTGGAAACAGACAGGAAAGAGACAGGAAAGAGACAGGAAAGAGACAGGAAAGAGACAGGAAAAAGACAGGAAAGAGACTGGAAAAAGACAGGAAAGAGACATGAATAAGGCACGAAACAGACAGAAAAGAGACATAATGAGGCCAAAAAGAGACAGGAATCAGGCAGGCAACAGTACCTGGTTGTATTCAGATGATGAGTAGAGACAGATTCTTCCTCTTTTGCCACAAACGGGCTTCTCAACAGACTGAAAGAGAGAAAGAGGCGCTTTCCTTCATCTCACGGCTGAGGAACAGGAAGATCTTGAGACGTTTCAGAGGGAAAAGGATGAAAAGCTGAGGATGCTTTAAAAGAGAAATTAAGCGACAGGAGGGAAAGTGGAAAATCCAAAAGCATCTGCTTGTTTACACCATATACACAAACGCAAAACTCCTGAACTGATCAACATCAGCCAGCAAACCAGCAAGCAAAAGAGGACGGAGCTCGATGGATGGATGATAAACCGCAGTAACTCACTGTGAAGCGTCTGTCACTACAGGTAGAGCGATGTCTTCACCGGTGAAGTCCAGTTCATCCACCAGGCTGTTGTTTCGGGAGATGTCGGGACCATCCAACTTTTTCTTAACTATAGAGAAAATGTTATTATAGCATTTCCATTAAAACTAAAAAACAAACTCAAAAATCATAAAAGATAACAGGTCGGTATTTAGATGTGACAGAATTAAAATAATTGCACAAGTGTAAGAAACAAAGAGCAGAAAAGAAAGCAAGATAAAGAAAAATAGAGCATATGCAAAACGGAGGCAATGAAAAGAAGGACAGATACCTGGAGAAGAAGGACAGCTTTGAGTGAAAGACGACCACGAGCGCTGCCGGTCTATTGACATGCAGACAGAAGAAAAAGCGCAGACTAAGATCATGCTGAATGATGAACAACACACGTGGCAGAGGCAGAACATGATCAACGTTGTGTTAGTAACTTATATAGTGTGAAAATTCAAAAAAGAAAAAGTGCACTTTAAATGAATGATGCCCTTAATTGACTTAGACATTTAGTGCATTGTATGTTATGCGTGCTAACCCATTAGCCTGATAAAAAATGTGCGTCCCAAATTGCATTCTTATGTAATATTCTGTGTCATTTTTAGTAGTGTGAAAATTGCTAAATGAAAAAGTACACTTCAAATATCCAGATGAGGATATTTGGATACTTCATGCTCTCAACTGATGCATTTTTCCTCACATAGGCGCTATCTGGCAATAAGAAAATATATGTGTGTGTGTGTGTGTGTGTGTGTGTGTGTGTGTGTGTGTGTGTGTGTGTGTGTTTGCGTGTGTGTGTGTACGTGTGTGTGTCTACATGTCTTTGTCTCTGTGTGTGTGTGTGTGTATGTATGTGTGTGTATGTCTGTGTGGGTGCATGTGTATCTGTGTTTGCATGTCTGTGTGTATGAGTGCGTGTTTGTCTGCATGTCTGTGTCTGTTTCAGTGTATGTGTGTGTGTGTATGTCTGTGTGTGTGCATGTGTATCTGTGTTTGCATGTCTGTGTGTATGAGTGCGTGTTTGTCTGCATATCTGTGTGCATGTGAGTGTGTGTGTCTGTGTATGCACATGAATGTATGTCTGTGTGTGTGTCTGTGTGCATGCATGCATGTGTGTGTGAGTGTGTGTGTGTCTGTGTCTGTGTCTGTGTCTGTGTATGCACATGAATGTATGTGTGTGTGTGTGCGTCTGTGTGCATGCATGCATGTGTGTGTGTGTGTGTGTGAGTGTGTCTGTGTCTGTGTCTGTGTATGCACATGAGTGTGTGTGTGTGTGCGTGAGTGTTTGTCTGTATGAGTGTGTGTGTGCGCACCTGTGCATATGTGTCTGTATGTTTGTGTGTGTGTCTGTGTGTATGTGCGAGTGCATGCGTGAGTGTGTGTCTGTATGTGTGTGCACATAAGTGTAAGTGTGTGTCTGTATGTGTGTGTGAGTGTGTGTCTTCGCGTACGTGTCTTGGCGTGCGTGTCTGTGCATGTGTGTGTGTGCATGCATGACTGTGTGTGTGTGCATGTCTTTGTGTGCATCTGTTCGCAAATGCATGTCTTTGTGTATCTGTGAGTGTGTGTGTGTCTGTGTATGCACATGAGTGTGTGTGTGTGTGTGTGTGTGTGTGTGTGTGTGTGTGTGTGTGTGTGTGTGTGTGTGAGAGTGTGTGCGCGTGCGTGCGTGCCTGTGCATGCGTGTGTATTTCTCATCAAATTCCAAATGATCTGACCTTGAGTTGAGCTGAGATGGATTTCACAACTCTATACTCTTTTTTCCCCTTTTCTATTTATTAATCTTTTAAATATCCATTTTAATGGAAGTGACTTTAAATTGTCACATTTCGCAAAAATCACACGCATTTCAGTTTTTAAGCGTCTTTATGTTGCAAGCCACATCAACAAAACAGGCACTTGCAAAAAAGCAGAAGCAGAAAAACACCACAGCGTCACGGATACAAACTTCTCACCTGATGATCGGAAAAGTTTTGCGATGCCTGTGTAAAGGGAGAAACATGCAACCGTTCAAACGTAGTGGGACATTTGGTCTAACTTTTCACAATCCAGTCAATTCCCAAAGGATTAAAACCAAGTCCCGCTATATTTGTCTTGTTGAATGTCCAGTTTTCCTAAATGTTAGAGAGCTTCAGCACTAGAAGCTGAGAAAATGAACGGTAAATATACTTTCATTCGGCTCAAGGCTTTGATAAGCCAAACTGCTGAACATGATTTTTCCCTTTCCCCAGTTCAAAGGACTGCAGACATGTGCTGCGATTTCATTATCTTTCCCCTCTTCAGCTCTAATTAAGCTTCAGAAGAGACGTCTCTGCTGGGGACCGTCTGTGTTGATGTGTCTGCTTTTATGATGAAGCCATTTGACAGGAAAACTCATAAAAACAGACTTATTAACAGACCGGTTTAGCAGGGGACCGTTTGAGCACCGGATGCCTTCCACTCACATGTGGAAAATGACATTTATTCAATACGGAAAAGTGGGTCAGGTCGAAACTTCTTTGCATCCTCTTTATGGCCCAGCTTAGCGCTTCCGCTCGATTTATGGGGTAAAAGAATGGAGTAAGTAAACGACTGCGCCTCTTTTGTGTCTTGTTTTCTGGTTGATGAAGTTCACTGGACGCTCCAGCGGAGAAGAAACGTTCAGTTTCTCTGGCAGAAGTCAGACATTTTTAGGCTTCCGAAACAGGTATTTCCAGTTTTCTGGAAGCCAGACTAGAGCTGTTGAATTTGGCCAATGTGAGTCGACACTCGTACGCAAGACTTGATAAAATCAAGCTCAGATTTTCCACGATCTAATTCATTTAACAGACACGCTTCACACAAGACAGCGTTAAGAAGAAACCTCAGGAACAACACTGGGTCAACGCTGGCTACGTTTACATGTAAACTAATAACCAATCAGACTCAATCAGGAAGAAAACTCTTCAGGGAAACTCCTCAATAGATCCAATCAGCCACGGAAAACTCGGAAGTTTTGACTCAGAAAACTCTTTATTTAAAAAAAATATTGTATTATTTTTTTTATCTGATTAACAATGTAAATATTTAAATCTACATACTTTCTCATAAAATAAATAAAAAAATAAAATAAAATAAAAAATTAGCCACGTAAACCTTTGAATCTAAATACTTTCTCAATCGGTTTCAAAAGTAAAGTAAAGTAAAGTAAAGTAAAGTAAAGTAAAGTAAAGTAAAGTAAAGTAAAGTAAAGTAAAGTAAAGTAAAGTAAAATAAAGTAAAGTAAAGTAAAGTAAAGTAAAATAAAGTAAAGTAAAGTAAAGTAAAGTAAAGTCAAATAAAGTAAAGTAAAGTAAAGTAAAATAAAGTAAAGTAAAATAAAGTAAAGTAAAGTAAAGTACAGTAGAGTAAAGTAAAGTAAAGTAAAGTAAAGTAAAATAAAGTAAAGTAAAGTAAAGTAAAGTCAAATAAAGTAAAGTAAAGTAAAGTAAAGTAAAATAAAGTAAAGTAAAGTAAAATAAAGTAAAGTAAAGTAAAGTAAAGTAAAGTAAAGTAAAGTAAAGTAAAATAAAGTAAAGTAAAGTAAAGTAAAGTAAAGTAAAATAAAGTAAAGTACAGTAAAGTAAAGTCAAATAAAGTACAGTAAAGTAAAGTAAAGTAAAAAATAAAGTAAAGTAAAGTAAAGTCAAGTAAAGTACAGTAAAGTAAAGTAAAGTAAAGTAAAGTAAAGTAAAGTAAAGTAAAATAAAGTAAAGTAAAGTAAAGTAAAGTAAAGTAAAGTAAAGTCAAATAAAGTAAAGTAAAGTAAAGTAAAGTAAAGTAAATTAAAGTAAAGTACAGTAAAGTAAAGTAAAGTAAGTCAAATAAAGTAAAGTAAAGTAAAGTAAAGTAAAGTAAAGTAAAGTCAAATAAAGTAAAGTAAAGTACAGTAGAGTAAAGTAAAGTAAAGTAGAGCAAAGTAAAGTACAAAGTAAAGTAAAGTAAAATAAAGTAAAGTAAAAAAAGTAAAGTAAAGTAAAGTACAGTAAAGTAAAGTAAATTAAAGTAAACTAAAGTAAAGTATAAAGTAAAGTAAAATAAAGTAAATTAGAGTAAAGTAAAGTAAAATAAAGTAAAGTAAAATAAAGTAAAGTAAAGTAAAGTAGTAAAGTAAAATAAAGTAAAGTAAAGTAAAGTAAAATAAATTAAAGTAAAGTAAAGTAAAGTAAAGTAAAGTAAAGTAAAGTAAAATAAAGTAAAGTAAAGTAAAGTCAAATAAAGTAAAGTAAAGTACAGTAGAGTAAAGTAAAGTAAAGTAAAGTAAAGTAAAGTAAAGTAAAGTAAAGTAAAGTAAAGTAAAGTAAAGTAAAGTAAAATAAAATAAAGTAAAGTAAAATAAAAGTAAAATAAAGAAAGTAAAGTAAAGTAAAGTAAAGTAAAGTAAAGTAAAGTAAAGTAAAGTAAAAAAATAAAGTAAAGTAAAGTAAAAGTAAAAAAGTAAAGTAAAGTAAAGTAAAGTAAAGTAAAGTAAAGTAAAGTAAAATAAAGTAAAGTAAAGTAAAGTAAAGTAAAGTAAAGTAAAGTAAAATAAAGTAATGTAAAATAAAGTAAAATAAAGTAAAGTAAAGTAAAGTAAAGTAAAATAAAGTAAAATAAAGTAAAGTAAAATAAAGTAATGTAAAATAAAGTAAAGTAATGTAAAATAAAGTAAAGTAAAGTAGAGTAAAGTAAAGTAAAGTAAAGTACAGTAAAGTAAAATCACTTAAACCTTTGAATCCAAATACTTTCTCAATCGGTTTCAAAAATAAAATAAAATAAATAAATAACATAAATAAAATAAATAAAATAAATAAAATAAAATAAATAAAATAAATAAAATAAATAAAATAAAATAAAATAAATAAAATAAATAAAATAAAATAATCCACGTGAACCTTTGCATCCAAATACTTTCTCAATCAGATTTGAAAATAATAAATAAAATACAAAATAAAATAAAATATAACACACAATGTTAAATTGAAAATCAAATACTGTAAGTAAAATAATGTAAAATAAAATATAAAAAGCTAATAGAATATAATTGTTTAAAAAAACAATGACAAAAGCACATACATTTCCTAAAAATTAAATCAAAACTGAAAAGATTAAAATACTCTCTCAATGGGACTGAACTGTATTCATGTAAACCCCTCAATCGAGCCGATCAGGTGCGTAAACACTTTCTCAGTCAGATTCAAAAACACCTTGCGCACATTAGCAGTGCCGTGGTGCGTATGTTTATTAGTCTCGCTAACCTGCATATGGTCTAATATTTCAAAACTTTGTTCAGAATAGATGTAATGCACATTCAAATGAATATTTGAATTGGATTACAAAGTTCAGGGTATATAAACAGTAATCAAATAGGATTGGATTCACTGACGGATTGATGAGAATCAGTGCATGAAAACATCCCCAGTGTGAACGGATCGAAAACAGTGTCCAATGGAATTCCAGATGAAGTGTCACGTGACTTACGAATGGTAATCGAGAAGAAGCTTACCTGTGGACTCCTCCGAAAACACCCCGTCTTTCTCATCGATGTGGTCGTAGGTGATTTGCGGGATAGAAAGGGCTCGTTCTCCTCCGGGACCCAGAGAGCCGTTATCACGCGTGGCCTTGGGCTTCCGTTTGTACCGTTTGCTCTGAGGAGGCAAGAGTCACAACATGGACTTATAAACAGGATTCGTACAGATACTGTAAAATGCACTTTTTTTTTGCTATGCACTACTTTTTTTGGTTTTCAAGGACTACAATCAGAGATCACACTTATCAAAACAAGTCATTAGTGTCTTTCAAATTTTAAAAAAGGTCAACTGATAATTAAAATACACTAATAAAACTAAATAGTACAAATAAAGTGCAGCACGTGCAAAGTACGCTATGACTGTGGAAACTTAGGATACTAAGACATCGCTTTCCTTATTCAAACAGATTTTTTTTTAATAAATGATGGACCTAAAGAATGAAAGCTGTTTCATATACTTGGATATTTATGAGCAATAACAGACTCATAGTCATGCAAAATGTCTTTATAACTATTCAGCGTTCATTTTGCATGAAAATATTGTTTCATCGAAAAAATAAAACACTAATTTCATATATACTGTCTTTCAATAATTCAAGCACACATAAATATATCTGTTTTCAAGGGTTTTCCAGGACTTATACTTCAAAATATCAAATTTACTAATTCATCTAAAAAGAAATATGGCATGTGTCAGTTTTATAATGCTAATTTTTTCAGAGATGGATTACCCCTTTATTTATTTAAAACAATAACAAATGCTCGTCAACAGTGAAAGCAAGCAAGTCATATGGGTTTGGAACGAGATGAGGGGAGTAAATGATGGTTGGCTGAACTGGCAAATGTTAAAGTGGTTAAAAATCAAGTTATCAGTGTTGTCTATGTGGTGTTTTTAACATGTTTGTAGATAAACCATGTGCAAAATTCATCACTCTCCTTCAATCACAATCATATGACCAATCCTGTCAGCGTGGAGGTGGGGCTAATTTGCATATTCATGGTTTGCGTATACTAAATGAAGCAAGGGTGTGGAGTTACATATACATTATACTAAAATAACACTAGTTTGCAGATACCTTTAAACTGAAAACACTTTCAAAAACACTTACATTTATATTTTCACTCGCTCATATTTAATGTAAAACAATGGCAAATACTCTTCAAATCGTTTTACGAAAAAGCAATCAAGTCACACGCGATATAAGAGAGAGGGAAATGATCATTTGTCTCTTTAAATGCCATTATGCGTTATTGCATGCGAGGCGAAATTCAGAAGAAGTGTGACGTACGAATCCTAAATCCAAAAACAAAGCCGCATTAAATCTCATAATCTGACAAGCAATCGACACGGCGGTTTCAAGAAACTCTTTGTTTCTTTCCACGAGTCGCTGTTAAGACTTGCGTAAAAATGATTCACGGGCAAAATCCCACAGATATGAATTTCAAATTTGCCCTTTATTGGAGAGCATCATGAATATGCATTTATGAATTCTGCGGTGACTCTGCAACCTACACAAGCGAATACCTCCGACGTAAAATATTAGTCACACACACACAAAAATCCCGGCTTCCCACTGGCCTGAATAACTGCAGTAGGGGGAAATAAATACGGGCCGGAGGGCTGAATGAGAGGTTTATGAACGAGAACAGTCACACGCCCGCGCGGAAAGAGGTGGACTCGGCCGTCGCGCTGCCCAATATGTTTGGAGTCAGAGCTACACAAAGATTGTTTTGTTGTTCTTGCGCTACACAAAGGTTTTGCTCCCAGGAGAGAGGCTGCGATGACATCATCGCATTTGACTGCGTCTTTGTGCGAGACAGACAAAGGGGGGCCGCGGGGTCAAGCGGGTGACCGGAGAGACAGCGAGAAACCACTCCGTCCCATGACATCAGGTCTCTCGCAGCGCGTCTCACACCTAAACCTACATCCAGACCTGCTTTCTCTTTTATTTCCACGCTGAAAAACGCCCTGTGAAATCCACCGCGGGGTTAAATCCGTCACACGGCACAGTGTTAATTAAAATGTTGAATGGCAAAAAGCTTCTGGCTCGGTGACAAACACACAAAGTCAATCGAATGCAGTGTCGGGGAAGATAAACTACTGGCTTTGCATCGTCTGAACTAGTTCAATGACGGTCAAAGCGTTTGATAATGAGGGGAAATATAGTTTGATACACTACAGGATACTAACAACAACTTGTTTTAAAGAGCATTATATATATATTTTTAAATACTTGACTATTTGATTATTTTTTCCAGGCACATTTACACTAAAAAAACACTAATAACGCTTAAAAATAAATAAATAAATCAAGTCTTGCCCTATTGTTTTCTTGTTGAATATCATAAACGTGACAAAATTAAGGAAGTAAAATCAGTTTAATTTCATGTTAGCTTGAAACTGTAAATGTGTACGCATGCAAATGTCTCTTCTGCTCACCAAGGAGGCATTTATTTTATTGCAAATACAATAAAAAGAGAAAAAATGCTAATAAAACTAATAAAAGTGACAAAAGCTCATAATAAAATGTACTGAAAAAATTGAAAACTGAAAATATAAAACCAAGCTAATTCATAATATTAAATAAATACTAAAACAACACTAGTTTTCAGATACATTTACACTGAAAACAACTACTAAAACACTTTAAAAATAGTGAAATATTATTACAGTGTAAAATAAGTGTTTTCTATGTGACTATATAGTAAAGTGTAATTTATTTCTGTGATCAAAGCTGAATTTAGCATCATTCCTCCACTCTTCAGTGTCACACGACCCTTCAGAAATCATTCTCATATGAGGATTTGATGCTCAAGAAACATTTATGATTATTACCAGTGTTGAAAACAGTCGTGAATACTTTATTTTTGGGGGAAATCAAATATATGGTGATTAAAAGCAGCATTTTAAATGCCAAAAAAGAAATGAATCAGTGAATCATTTTCTAAATCAGCTCACTTATAAGAATCACCTAAATGAACTGATTCAGTCAAATGAATCTTCACAACACTACATAGAAGCTAAAAGACATTCTACTTGTTGAAAAAAGTATCTCTGATACGCATTTGAAGTGACAAACACATTTTACTTATGTACTCTAGCATATTTCAAACCAGGAACGTGTATTAAACGCATTAGGAACCATCAGAATGAACTAAAATGAGTCTGACTTCCCCGTTCTACAAGTACAATTGCACAAAGACCCAGCAAGGTAGCCATGCGGAAAGTAGTCTGCTATTGGACAAGCTAAAAAGTCTTTTACTTCTGCCCAATGCTAATCTAATATCATCTAAGATGCCCATCACACCCTCTACTGTTCAAGGGCCCTCACATGCATTCTGGGAAACTTACATGAGCCTATAGAAAGGACTTAACGCACAATAAGCCCCTCTAGAAAAATGCTTTCACTGTCTCGGCTTTGCAGTGGCCCGCTACGGAGGCTCAGTCGGGACAATTGACAGGAAGGGACATGACAATGACCAAAAAAACAACAACACAAAGGGCTTGAAAGACAAGACAGAGACACATCCGTTTGCAGATGGGGAGAGGGGGAGTGTTTCCCTCACCAGCCGTCTGAAGTTGCCCGGGCTGGAGTTTTCCGAGTTTATGATGGGGATGTAGTCGCCCGTCAGCACGTACATCTTCCACGTGGCCGTACAGCCGCTGGACTTCTCGCAAGCGTAGCATCTCCACAGCGTCTGAGGTACATATACAGCATATTAGGACAGAAACGACCATTGAACGGGACGATGCTGAAGGAGAAGTGTTTCGTCACCTGTATGAGAGAGGCTGCGGCGGGAATCTGACGGTTAAAATGCTTCTGCCTCTGTTTCTGCTGGACTTTAAGAGCAAAGCCCGATCCCAGAATGCCCTGCACACAGAGGAAGAGCGTTCAAATAATCGGCTAACACAAAATAAATAAACTACATGGAAAAGCTTACTATACTTTTTATTTTTTTTATTTAACTAAGCACTTCAAATCATGGTACGGTTACAAAATAAAAGCACAATAAACAATAAGATAATCATAAATGATGTTGATAAGAGTTTTATACAAATTAGAATGTTTTTAAATTATATTTAATTTTATATATTTTTATATTAAATTATTATCTATTATTTATATTTCTAAAAATATATATATTATTTTTTTATGAATTTATTATAGAAGTATTATAGAATTAATTTTAGAATGAATTTATTGAATATATATTAATTTAAAATTATATATAATTTACACTATTATAATCATATAATTCTACATTAATTATATATATATATATATATTATTATAAATTTGATTATAATTTGATTATTTATTTATTGTTTATATATTAATCTACAAATATATATATATATATAATTTACACTATAATATATATATATATATATATATATATATATATATATATATAATATATATACTTATACTTTAAAATAACAAATTTATATTTTTATACACTATAGAAGTATTAAAGAATGTATTTTATTAAATTAAAGATTATATATTAATTTAAAATTATATATAATTTACACGTTATTATAATTATATAATTTATATATATATATATATATATATATATATATATATAATACAAAATTTTAAATAAAATTAATATTTTTCATTGTGTCATTCTCAAAGTACTTAAATAATCGTAGATATATGCAATTAACTTAAAATATATTGTTTTTATTAGGATATAATATAATATATTTTGTCTGATATATCGATAATTCTTTAAATTTGAAAGCCGATAAATATATATTGGCCGATAAATCTAAATCCAAATTTGTATAATTTTTTATAGAATTATAGAATTAGTATATAATTTATACTTTATTAAAATTACATAATTGTGTATATATATATATATATATATATATATATATATATATATATATATATATATATATATAAAATAATACAATTTATTTATATATATATACATTTCTAATTATATATACACATTATACTTTATCATAATTATATATATTATAACTACAGCAGTAAAAACAATCTTCATGTTTTTATATATATATATATATATATATATATATATATATATATATATATATATATATGATATATTCAGTAATTGTGTTTGATTCTAATGTTGCAGATGCATGTTATATAATGTGTAACACGAGGACCGCGGGCCCCTGAGGCCCCTGGAGGCCCTATCACTCTTAAATGGACCACATTAACCCCAGACCCCATTACTGGAGGGCCTCCATAGGAAAACACTGCCCCGGGGCACCAGACAAGCTCGGAGAATGTGTTTGTGTGTGTGTGTGTGTGTCTAAAAGAGAAAGAGAGCAGTCAGTGTGTTTACCGCAGGCAGAGCGAAGAAGGAGATCGCAAACACGCTAAAACAGGAGGCGATGGCCTTCCCAATCCACGTCTGAGGGACTTTGTCTCCGTAGCCTATTGTAGTCACCGTTACCTAAGAGAAAAACAGTAAGGGATTCACAGTCATCAGCTTTAATGATGTTTGCTAAGATGTGAGAAAACAGACAAAACCACAAAGACGAGACAGTAGGAAAACACCCTAGCAACATACTATAAACCACTCAGAACAACTTGCAACTCACTCAAAATTCACTCAAAATACTTTTTCAGCAGCATAGAAATGCCCCAGCAAACCCTAGTGCTAGAATACTATAGCAACTCATTAAAAAACACCCAGAACATCTCAGCGACCACAAAGAAATGGGCTAAAACACACAGAACACCCTGGCAACCAAACAACAACATTCCGGCAACCTGCAAAACCCCGGCCGCTAGTTCAGCACAGGCAAAGCCCATTTGTTAAATGTGAAATTCGAGTTATGTCTATCTTGACCAGACATCAAAGCTGATGATACACGGGGCTACCTTTTGATGTTGTTGTTATCCCATTGAGAATGGGCAACATTTCTATCTGGATATCCAAAAAGAAATGTTGCCCATTCTCAATGGGAAAGTGCCCAAGCAACATCTTTCAGCAACATCGCCCGGCAACATTGCTCAAAAGGTAGCCCCGTGTATCATCAGCTTAAGTCTACACAGCATGGTTTATCTAGATTTTGGAAGCACCAAATACACATCAAATGGAAACGTCAGACGTGATTCATTCATGATTCAATGATGTTGTGAATGATGTTAATAGTTTTATACAAATTTGAATGTATTAAAATTATATATAATTTTATATTATAATTCAATACATTTGTATGTGTGTGTGTGTGTGTGTGTGTGTGTGTGTGTGTGTGTGTGTGTGTGTGTGTGTGTGTGTGTGTGTGTGTGTGTGTGTGTGTGTAATAAATTAATATAAAATATATCCAATTATATATCATTTTAATAAATATATATATAATTTATAATTTTATGAATTTATTATAGAAGTATTATATAATTTATTTTATTATTAATTTATTGATTATATATTTTTATATATTCATTTAAAATGATATATAATTTACACAATTAAAACTATTACAGAAACTATTAAAAATCTTGTGTATATATAATACATATATATAATACTTTCATAAAAGATGAATTATATATATATAATTCATCTTTTATGAAAGTATTAAATATATGTATTATATATACACAAGATTTTTAAAATATGTATAATTCTAATAAATATATTTATAATTTATATTTTTATGAATTATAGAATTATTTAGAATTTATTTTATTATTAATTATAAATAACTGTATACATTAATTTAAAGTTATATAGAATTCACACTATATATTTTTAAATAAATTATATATATATATATTTATTATATATACTATATTTTTCTAAAAACTATCATTTATATTTTTATGAATTTATCATAAAGTTTATTTATATATATATATATATATATATATATATATATTTATTATAAATATATATACATCTAAAATTATAATTCTAATATATACATATATGTGTGTGTGTGTGTGTGTGTGTGTGTGTGTGTGTGTGTGTGTGTGTGTGTGTGTGTGTGTGTGTGTGTGTGTGTGTGTGTGTGTGTGTGTGTGGGGACAAAATGTCCCCACAAAGATGGCAATATCCAAATTTTTGTCCTTGTGGGGACATTTTTTGGTCCCCATGAGTAATTTATTGAAAACATCTTATAAATCACACTAAGTGATGTTTTTGAAAAAGTAAAATGCAGAATGTCTCCTGTGTGTGTGTGTGTGTGTTGTGTGTGTGTGTGTGTGTGTGTGTGTGTGTGTGTGTGTGTGTGTGTGTGTGTGTGTGTAATAATTTATTTAATTTATTATAGAATTATTATAGAATTTATCCTATTATTAATTTATTGATTATATATTAATTTAAAATGAAATATAATTTATACTGTATTAAAATGACATCATTTTAGAAAATGGGCTAAATCACACAGAACACCCTGGCAACCGAATAACAACATTCTGGCAACCTACAAAACCCCGGCGGCTAGTTCAGCACAGGCAAAGCCCATTTTTTAAATGTGAAATTCTAGTTTTTACGTCTATCTTGAACACACATGAAGTCTACACAGCATGGTTTATTTGCATTTTGGAAGCACCAAATACACATCAAATGGAAACGTCAGACGTGTCATATTTAAGGACATCCGAGTCTATTTTCTAAGGCGTCTATTGAAGTTCACGCTCGGTTCGCTTTTTCCCTAATCCTGCACAAAACGTGGGGTTTCAGCTAACGCAGGAAAACAAACATGCCTGTAGCAGCGCGTGAAAGTGCCATCCATTCGAGAGGGCTTTCTGGTGACGAGGTGTGTTTGCAGTCTTTCCATTCAAGACGGACAAAAAGAGCTAAAGTAGGACGAGGCGTCAAACAAGTGCTCTGGGTGGCGAGAGAGTTTAATCCCACCACTGAACATCCAAAAGACCACAAAGGCCGCGGCAAGAGGGAGTCCACAGTCACCGGGATTCAAGTGCCATGGGTGGCGCCCCAGACTGTGTGTGTTTGTGTGTGACTCCAGGACCCCTAATATTCTCCAACCAACCGATTCACGTCGAGTTATTGAGTCACAGAGTTCAGCCGATGCTCTACGTGTGTGGCAAAACCAAAGCTAACATCTCAGTGTGCGTGCGTGTGTGTGTGTGTGTGTGTGTGTGTGTACTTGCGTGTGTGTGGGCTGCGATTACAGCTCTAGTTTTTTCCCCATCTTGTCTTTAATCTTGCTAAATTTATATGCACACTGCTCTTCTTCTTTTTTTAATCAAGATATATGGTTTCTGACATGTTTAAGAGCAATGTGATAAATAGAGCTAATATAGCACAATGTGTTAGCATCTAGAACTAAACCTGTTTTATAATTGTAAATTCATAAGAGGTTTGGACACATTTACTATAATAATCTCAAGCATTAAAGAAGGTGGTAACACTTTATAATAAGGTTCAATTTATTAGCTACTATTGCTCATTGTTCATTAATATTAGTTAACTCTTTATTGTTATTTAAAGGAGTAGTTCACTTCAGAATGAACATTTCCTGATAATTTACTCACCTCCACGTCATCCAAGATGTTCATGTCTTTCTTTCCTCAGTCGAAAAGAAATTAGAATTTTTTGAGGAAAACATTCCAGGATTGTTCTCCATATAATGGACTTCAATGGGGACCAACGGGTTGACGGTCCAAATTGCAGTTTCAATGCAGCTTCAAAGGCTCGACACGATCCCAGCCGAGGAATAGGATCATATCTAGCCAAACCATTGGCCATTTTATAAACATAAAAAATATAAACATTTATATACTTTTTAACCACAAATGTTTGTCTTGCGCTGCTCTGCGATTACGTAATAGCTTTGGAAAGGTCACGCATGCGAAAGTACCGATCAAGTGTTTACAAAGCGAACGTGCAAAGACTTAGTCAAACGCCCTTCCCAAAAAAAAGGTAAAACAACAATGTCGGACGATTTTGAATTTGGAGGAGAAAATGAGAAAGTTTTGCATGCACACATCCGAAGCATGCGCTCAGAAAGCGTGCGAATACTAAACTGAGATCTCTTTCACGTCTTCTTGCACTTGAGCGGACACTCACACTAAATAATGTCAAAAGATAGCGAGTCTCCCAGTAAACATAGTCATAGTTTGGATTTCAGTCATATAGTGATGTTAAAATATGTAATATTTAGCATTTTATATGGAGCTATTAGCTACACCTGCTTAGCATTTATAACGTAAACATTGATTATTGAATGTAATATATAAATGTTACACAACACATACAGTTTTTTTATTTTTAGTTTATGCTAACCAATGTTAGTTTATGCTAACCAATGTAGTTTAATATTGAATGGAAGCTCTTTAGATACTTTAGTACATAGTAAAGTGTGCCTGTTAAACTACATTTTTTAAGCTTCTCCAAACTTTTCATAAAAAAAAGCATTTGAATACTTTCATTATGCACATCTCCTTTCTTGAAAGAAACCGCGAGGTCAGAGGAAACAGCAGCAGCTTTGTTAAAGTTAGCGAGGAGCTGTGCGTCTGGCGAGAGCGGTTATGATTCATGCCGTTTCATCATACGGCTCTGGATGTGTCGCGCCAGCTGTGCTCTGCACCTGCAACTCCAGAGAAGAAAAACACAGACGAGAAACCAAACGGTTCCCCTTCTGTCCCGTAAAAAACACTAACGAGATCTCTTTAATGTCGCGATTGTTTCTCTTACACAATAAGATAATCGTCTGGTTGCATTTCTCCGGAGAAAAAGTCCACAGTGATCTCGCATGTGTCGCCTCTAGAGTTTCAGAAGAGATCTCAAACACTGCTCAAATACTATGCACATTCATTTTATAGCACTATACTCTTACTCTATGGTAATTATTTACTCATTTGTGTCTGGTTTTATTTTATTTAAGGGGAAACATCTGAGACAAAAGCAAATATGTAATTAAAGCACTAACCCTGAGAAATAAAGCTGAAACAGTTGGGTTCTGGAAGTAAAAACCCTATTGACTTTCTCCATAGGGAAACAGATTTTCAACAATAACTTATAAACCTTTAAAGACAGCCCTACTGTGTGCTACGAGGTTGTTAATCCATGGTATTTGCCTCTGCTGAAGCCGTCGTTTTTTTAAATAATCGTGTTTAGCAGAGGAATTCCTTGTGAAAAACTACATTACCCATGATGCTGTTCAGAAAAAAAAAAAAAAAAGTGTCAAGTGCTCTTTAGCTCCGCCCACTCCCATGAAGCACTGTGATCGTGTCATTCTCAAAGTACTTAAATAATCGTAGATATATGCAATAAACTTAAAATATATTGTTTTTATTAGGGATTCGATATAAACATTTAGTCCGATATACGATAATTCTTTAAATTTGAAAGCCGATAACCGATATATTGGCCGATAAATCTAAATCCAAATTTGTATATCATTTTTTAGAGTCTCATTACAAAAAAAATAAAGTCTCAGCATTCAAAGCCATGTCCCTAGCACACAATTAATTATGATGTTCTCATTATAGTTATTATGTAGTCTATATGACAGACTTGCGCTGCACACCTTTTTTGAAGTGATTTCAATAATATTTCAAGCAATTCAAACCAATCATGGTGAAAAGTGCACATATGAAGAGGAAATAATACATTATTTAATGGCTTTTATATATCGGACAAATTTTTCAGGGCAATAGCGATAACATTAAAAATGAACATATGTCGGCCAATACTGATATGGTGGCTGATATATCATGCACATCTAGTTTATATATATATATATAATATATATACACACACACACATTTGTAAATAAGCAGTTTTATATTTATCCATGGTATTTAATTTGATTGTGCTGTGTGCAATGCTTCATGGGATTGTAGTTCTTTCCCTCACTGAAGTACACAGTCTTGTGCACAATTTTCAAAAAAATGTTTTTGCTTCAAATCAAAAGTTGTTGTGATTCACCTCGTAGCTGACTGGCTTTGTTTGTGGCTTTTAACTCTTTAAAGAAGACTTTTTTTTAAATCCCTATGGGAAAATACTTCCAGAACCAGCGCTGCTGAAAAAGGGGGGCGGGTGCTAATGCACTCTATATTACTTAATTACATAATACTTTCATGTTTAATGAGTTATTTCTAGTGATAAAATAGGTTTGCGAGCTGTTTATTACATGATACAATTCACACTTCGCCTGGAGTTTGATTGACAGGCAATCTGACCAATCATAATCCACCATTCGCAGAATCTACCGTTTTGTCTGACAAAGCAGTCAAGAGAGTTCGTAGATTAATGTTGGTGGACTTGAACTTGAAAAACGGTGTGTACTGACGTCTTTCCGCAGTTGAAACAACATTCGTTGTAATGTTCATTCATGTTTATTTGATGCTATAAGTTAACTAGAAGAGATGATCGGTTCATGAGCAGCTTTAACTGAAGCGCTAGTGCCACCTGTCACCACACATTAAACAGCCACAAAACGGTATTTATTGGTAATATTTCGGAATAAATTACAACATTCAAAAGTAACCTGCTCTGTCCTGTCTGTCAATGTCCTCTGTGCGTCGCAATGTATTTTTCACTGCATGAGAACATGGTGTGTGTCGTGGGAATGCCATGGCTTGTCGGACATAACAACAGTAACTAAAGGGAGAGGGGGTCTATGCGAACGGTCAATTAAAAACAAATTAATTAAAACTAAATCCATAAATGAATGGAACCCCTAAAAGGCTCCATATATGAAGCGCCTGACGGAACCCTTTAAGATTCCGTATAGAACCTTTTCTTTATAAGAGTGAAGATGAACAATTTTCAAATATTTTTTCCTTTCCAAGTTCAAGTTGATTCCATCTGTAATTCCTCCCTTCAATCGAAAGTTTTGTAGACTTCACAGAGACAAAAGCGAGTCCACCCCCATCGAGGGTTTCTCAATGCCGCCTCCACCATACAAACAACTGCTTTTGTCCCCGATTCGAGGGCCAACGGGTGGCCATACGCTTTCTGACCCTCTTCCCTGAGAGGTACAGCCTCTGCAATTAAAGGTTTAATTAACGGATCCGACACTTTACGGCGCGGAGGAGAAAGCTCTTTGAGCGAGAGGTGAAAGGGACATTGGCCAAGCTTTTGTAGCTCTCGGATTCCCCCGTACGATTGGTTTCTCATTACGGTTCACGGTAAATTCAGCTTTTTAATTAACTGCGCTGGAAACTTCATCCATGGCCTTTCGAGTGGGTTGATTTGGAGCTGGATGTTTTATGACCCTCTTTTCTTGTGTGGTTTGCAATGTGAACAAACAAAGAAAAATCGCACGCATTCTAGAGCCTCTAGTCTCTGTTGTGGGTATAAACATTCTCACCGTCCCAAAGCAAGACCCTGAAACTCACCAGACCTCCCCAGCTATTTGAGGCATTACTGTTCGTCTAACATTGCCATGTAACACCCATGAACAATCCAAACTGAGGCTCTGTTCCGAAAAGTGAACTTACGCTTTTAAGTATAATTATAATTATGCTTTATACGATACCTCATTCTGTATCACTATCAGTGATACTGGCCTTCATTCATTAAAAAAAAATGATATTACAACAAGTATTAGAAATATACTGTCTTTAAGTTGTTTCTACATTAACTGTGAAAAGTTAAATACTTAATTACAGAAAATATGTGTGATTAATTAGTTGTTTTTTTTAATCGATTGACAGCACTGATATTTTCTCAAACACGCTTTCCTCTAAAACTGTGAGTAAATCAAAGCCATAAATCTAAGTTGTGTTCCATATTTGAGGTTCATATCCCAAAGAAATGAAATTTGTTTCCCATTCGTTTCCACTGCTCTCATTTTTTATATCTTTCAAGAAACCTTTTAACCTTTTCCAATCATTTCCATGTTTTTTGTGTGTGTGTGTGTGTGTTCACACAGCAAGTGCCGAAACATGACCAAGTCTCATACCATTCCGATGAAGTAAAAAAAAGAAAGAAAAGAAAGATGGTTAAGAGTGTGTGTCCTTCACAGAGAATGCAATCCCACAATGAATTATGACAGATGGTGCAGAAAGCAGGAAAATGCAATAAAAATACTTGCGTATTCAACCGTGATGCATTCAACCGTGAAAAGAGCTGTTATCTACTAGGATCTTCCTAAATTGCTTCTGTTCTACAGATAAAAACTTCATTATGAAATTAACTGCTGATTAGATAGATCATGCCAGATCTCCTGAGGGCAAGATTTTAATTATATAAAAGCCACAAACACACCTAATGGTGAACTACTCAAATGATTCATGGAAGACAACTACAATGATTGATGTGATGGTCTTGCATCATGTGCCTTACCGAAAAGACTGTATAGCTTTACTAGCAAGATTTAATTAGAATGGAAACTTAAGGAATCTAAGGAAGTCTAATCTGTGGCCTGTTGCATAAACTGCTTAGACTAGTCTCGCTAGTCGATCTGACTAATTCTTAAGACACAATATGACTATGTTTATGCAACTGGCCCTGGTCTTATCTCTGCTTGCCAGCTCCAGTAACTCCACTTTCTGCTGAAGAATGAACTCACCACGCCCCACCACAGAGCATCAGCGTAGCTGGAAAATCCCGTCTTCCCTTCCTCGTCTACTGCGTCCTTCTCGGCCAGATACACAAAATACGAGGAGAAGATCAGCCCCAGGAACCCGATGTACAGCGTGGTGATCAGCTCCTGAAGACAGTTCATAAACAACATGGATGATCCTGTTTCCCGTATCAAGTTATAATGTTAAAACGTACATAGAAATGTTAATAAATAAGGTGTGTATTTAGCATTACGTGAACTTTTTAGGAACATCCTAGGGTGTTAGAGTTATTGGTCACCATTCATTTTTGCTAATTCACTTTAATAGTCGTGTGATGTGAAAAAATGACTTTTTTAAACTTTAAATATTATTCATGTAATCTCTAATTTAATACGATGGCACATAAACTCCATGCAATTAACAAAACAAAAAAATAAAAATATATAAATTAATGAAAAATTGATGAACAAACAAACAAATAAATAAAATTACAGTAATATTTTTAGATTTTTAAATGTGTGTGTGTGTGTGTGTGTGTGTGTGTGTGTGTGTGTGTGTGTGTGTGTGTGTGGAAATATTTTGTATTTTTTAAATATTTTAAATGTATGGAGGAAAAATAAAACAAACTTGGTTAAGGTGTTTATCTAGCAAAAGATTCTGGCAAAAAAAAGCAAACTACATCTACAGGTTTTATTTTACTATGCGGAAAAAATGCATAGAAAAACAAAAACTCAGGGAAAAGCTCACATCGACTACAACACCATCAGTTATTAATATTTAGTTGCTTCTCTCATTTTGGCACGTGGTCATAATTTCTTTGTATGACAGCCTAGCTGAAAAATATGATGCACAATTTAACATGTTTCACTGCATTATTATCACTGGTAAAACAAATGACTCAAAGCGCAACATTGAATATGCTTATAAAATCTTTAACACATTTTTTATAATATTTAATTGGTAAATTAAAATGGTAAATTTTCCTAGGCTTTTGTCTTTTTATAACACTGCATATATATATATATATATATATATATATATATATATATATATATATATATATATATATATATATATATATATATATATATATATATAAATACATAAAATATCAGAAAAAAAGTGTACCCAACCTTGTATAGCTTTTTTGATACATTTATAGTGCAATATATACATTCATGACTAATAAGAGCGTGGTTTAGTTTTATTTTGAGGGATGCACAGTGTACGGTGCATGTGCTCATATCTTATTTTGGGACGTGGCGTACGCCATGGAGTATAAAAGCACCTAAAAAGGCGAAACGTCCCGAAGCCCATGTGAAGGCACACGGCGAGCTGAATGAATTAGCCCAATCATGCCTGATCCACTGAGAACTTCAGCCCTTTCATAAGACGTGCGGCAACGGTGAAGGGATTGGGAAAATGTGTGTGTGAAGTAGTCAGATTTAACGTGTAAAGCCTTAGATCAGTGAAACGGGAGCTCTCCGCTTAGATTATCGTAATGTGAATTCCTGAGGCCATATTTGGACAGAAAATCTGAGGTCCGTTACGCCGGACGTGTGCTTATTAACTCGGTTTGATGAAATCTCTGGGTTTCACTGTACTGTGAAGTATTAACGTGAGCATTGCGGTCATGGCGCAAACCAAGCGTACCTGTCGATGAATAAAAACCACTGATCCCAGAAGCCTCCATGTTCCACCCTGACGATCCACATGCAACATACGCAATATCTGAAGGAAACGGATCCCTCTACAAGTCCACAGACACAGAGCATTAGTCAACACACTACTATAAACATCAGTGAACATCAGCTGTACTGATCAAACACGTGTATGATGATATTTCTGTAGGTGCGTTAGTCGTATCTGTACCTGATTGCGGACGTGGCAAACACTTGCCCATTGGAGCCGACGCTCAGAACCACAACAGAAGCGACAACCACGATCAGATCTGTGCCAAGAAGAGATTATTCATACACAGGGTTAGGGTTAGGGTTAGTGGGGTCACGTGTCAACAACATAGCATTCGGCTGCACATACTATATTTAAAATGAGTATTCAGCATATCGTATCTACTCTGGTAAGCAGTGTGCATTCAAACAGACACCTATAATGGAGATGGGTTTCCTGATGAACCGCAGACGCCCTTTAATGCCCACATATTTGCTCCGACAGCCGGCCGACCACAGCCGGACCACGTACTCTGTCCCGAAAAACACCACCAGCACGATCTCCTGCAGAGCAGAAACAAACAGGTGGATCTTTGTATGCATACAGTATGTGTGTCTACACAATATCCCAGACCGGAGGGGTTACACACACACTGACCTGGGGCTCCTCTCTGACCTCTGATTATAGCTGGACCCTGAACGGCTCAGGGGTTTCTGGGGTGATCTGGGTGGCCTGACTGCAGTTTGCTTACATAAGTCAAAAGAGCACTAGCAATAACGAGTCTACTAGCAGGAACATACAAACTGCCTATAGAGATATCCAGAGATCATTTCACTGCTCAGGGCTCAGAAGACATAATGGAGTTCTTATGTCACATTTAGGGGTCAATTTTGCCTTTTTTTTACTAAAATTCATTTTGGAGTAATAAAAACAGATACAAATATAGTATGAATTTACAAATTAAAAAATAATATAAAATAAAATGAGTTGTCTTAGCTCTATACATAATGGAGTTTATGTGTCAAAATATTCTTTAGTTTATTGAGTAATAAAAACAGGCACAAATGAGTCACTACTTTCAATATGAACATTCCTGTGTGAGGGACCCCCATCCTGAAATTCATACGACATCTGTATTTTATAAACACTCAATTTATACACAAAGAAATAGTATTTTAAATCAGTTACATTGTTACCTATTTTTCTATATATAACTCTCTATATATAACTATATATATATATATATATATATATATATATATATATATATATATATATATATATAGTTATATATATATATATATAATTCTACTCAATGTAGTAATGCATTATTATATGTTTTATTTTTATTTTTTATTTTTTCATATCACATTTTTTATTTAGTTAGATTTAATTTATTGCTTTACTTATTTATTTTAATCTTTAATCTAATATTTAAATATTTAACTATTATTATTTAATATTTCAATATTTAGTATAAAATAAAATTTTGCATAAAATAAATTATTTAGTATAAAATAAAATATTTGCATAAAATAAAGTAAATTATTTAGTATAAAATAAAATATTTTGCATAAAATAAAATAAATTATTTAGTATAAAATAAAATATTTTGCATAAAATAAAGTAAATTATTTAGTATAAAATAAAATATTTTGCGTAAAATAAAATAAATTATTTAGTATAAGATAAAATATTTTGCATAAAATAAAGTAAATTATTTAGTATAAAATAAAATATTTTGCATAAAATAAAATAAATTATTTAGTATAAAATAAAATATTTTTCATAAAATAAAATGCAAGCAGAAATGAGTCAGTGATTGATAATAGGATTGGCTGCCAGAGCTATAAAACGAACATGGAGAGCAGATCATGAGATGAGAAATTGAGATCTCTGACTTTTGATCTAGGTGTGCCTAAAACTTGCTATTTTAAGGGACCTTTGTGTTTATTATCTCACACTCAGTCTAAATAGACACACTCACGTCTCTCATCAAAATCTGTCATCCAGTAGTGCAATTAAACACGCATTAAATGATGACAGTGCTGGTTTGATGAAGTGTGTCTGGACGGTGTTCAAAGCCTCCGGGTTTTCTCTGGGATCTGCCCAACTGCAAGTGTCTACAGGTGTGGGTGTACTGACACAAATCCAAACTACTAAATCAGTCATATTTCATGTGGTCCTGGGAAGACAAGCCTCCGAGCCCTGTCCATGAACCCAACGTCAGCTCAACTGAGATATGACATTGCCATCCAGTGGGAGTAAACGGTACTGCATTAGCCTACTGGATATTATATAAAAACTGACATACAGTAAATGTCTTAATCTGTGCGTGTTTTATAAAGAAAAAAAGCATTTGGTTTACCAAATATGTCATCAAATACCCTCTGAAATTAATGTATATAAATGTAGCTGTCTTTGCTGGGTGATATGTGTGAACAACAAGTACTTTCCACTGTAAAATCTACAAAATGGAGGCACTTCTTTTTATGATATCTTGTGAAACACTCACCATCCAGAAGAGAGATCCTGAGGCGAAGTCTGCATACTGCTCGATTGTGGACAGGACGCTGAATATCAGACACACTAGGACCATGAGAAACCTGTGGACATACAGTAGGAACAGTAAGATCTGCTGTTACACATGGGCATTATCTCAACAAATTATTCAAAACCACATCATTATCTGATCCCAATCAAAATAGCTCCAGGTCCAGGTTTTGATTCTGCAGGCAACATTGATATCATGGCCCCTGCTCACAAATCATCTCAATTCACACATGCAAATAATACAAATATCCATTTTACCACTTGGGTCAGTATGCCAGTATTGTAACAAACTGCCTTGTCAATGCGGTATTACAGACTTTTTTGTCTCATACTATTTGCATTAGCATCTAATAAAATTAAATATTTTAATATACAGAATTTACTATAACTTGATTCTTTTTCCACTGGAAAAGTCAAAAACGGTCATAAACTCCTTCTGTAATGCAAGGGCTTGTGGGTAACATTAGCCAAAACATGTACAGACCCTCACCTGTCCCTCAGGTCACTTTGAACCGAAAAAGTAGAGGACTGATGAAGACTTTTCATCGGCGTGGTCTAAGACCTTAGGACTTTTGTCACACTTAAACCACAAATATACACACACAACTGACTGGAATCGAAGGGTTTATGTTGGTAAAATTAAAAAAAGTCATAAATCCTTCCCTCACGGGTCAATTCGGGGGAGTTGTTTATGTATGGCAGTTGCCACACCCTGGCGTTCAGACAAGTAGGGGAAATAAAGAACTCATGATGCTGCTATTCAGTTCTGTTTCAGCTTTGAAAAGCAAATTTAAACAGCCTAACGCCGTGTCCTAACCAGACGCGACGCAACAAGCTTTTCAGCAGCAAACCAGACTCGACCAATCAATCAAGAGATCAATCAATCAAAAATCACAGCCAATTAGAAAAGCGTGTGGGCGGGCTCTGACTGCATTCGCAACAAAATTGATAAGTAGCCTACAATATCGAATTCCTAAATAGTACACAATTTTAGCAAGATTAAAAATACATACTGAGTGACTGAAACCATTTTTTTAAAATCATAGAATACACTTGTTTGTTCACCTTGACAGTTTGAAGTGACATAGCTGTTTCCTTTAAAGGTGTCATGCATTATTTATTTATTTTTTTACTGTTGTCTGGGGTCAACTTATGACGTTTGCGTGGTTTTTACATTCAAAAACATCATAATGAATGAGTAATAGGCTATTTTCTCCTGGAATGCTCGGGCATGCCGCACTGAAGACTTGGAGGTAAACGACCACGGCTAGGATTGGATAAGATTTGCATATTTAATGGACTTCAGCTACCCTGTCAGTACACGTGAGGGATTGTTTTGAAAGCGTGTGGAGAAACGCAACCGGAATGATTCGCCAGAGGGCTCGCAAAATAACTTTATGAAACAAACACAATGATTTATCTCTCATCAACCCGCGATTGATTGGAATGTTCTTTTTTATTACTTGGCTAGCCCGATCGGTGGATATACCTTAACCGTGAACCACACACACACACACACACACACACACACACATACACACACACAGTCCCACACATGTCTGAGTCTGATCCCGAAACCAACAACACCACAAATAAAGGATTCTCCAGCCTCTCCAGCGTGCTACGGTATGTTCAGTTAGACGCACGCGCCAGTCATCCGTGAGGGGCTGTCCAGGGTTTACTTTCAGTTTGTTTTATTTATTTTCGCGGGACTCGCTGCCGGCTGCCCTCAAGCGGAGTAGGTGCAGTCTCGGGTGTACCCCCCGGCCTGCGAGGGGCGATGGGGGTATGTGGCGAGGTAGACGAGCGAGACATGGGAGGAGCGAGTGAGACCGGTGCGTGATTGAGAATGAGCATCACCTGTCGTGTTTGGTTAGGACGCGATGAAGGCTTATAGGACTGTTTCAGTATTTGCATCGATTTTGTATTGTTAAATATGTTGTTAAGTTCTTTTAGTGGATTCTTGTCTTGTTCATTTTGTTTAGATATAATGATATTATTTGGGAATGTCGTTGTTGTAAGGCCACTGGGTCAATTTGAAATTTATTTGAAAATTAAAACTTTACCAAAAATTATTTTAAAATGTCTGTATCTGAATGCATACTGAAGAGATAAACTCGAGAAACTGACTTTAGGACCAAGCAGAACTGATCATTTGCTCCATATAGGCCATATAAGGCTATCTAACATGAAATATCATGTTTTTCCAAAAGAGGTCGGCAGAGACACCCAATGTGAGATACTCTGAGCTGAATTAACAGAGTTATTAAGAGTTATTTTGAATTTAAGTTAAAAGAATGTGCTTAAATTACATTATTTATTGATAAAATCTAGTATTTTAAAGGTAAATAAAATCAAATAAAAAAATTGCATTAAAAATATTATAAAACTTTAATAATATAGCTCTCTGGACCAAAAACTAAATAAGTATAATTTTAGGGCTTCGGGTCATTTTGACCCTCGAGGGACTGATTTATTACAGAGTGCTAGGGAATATTTATGAAACACCTCCGATAAACTATTTTTAACAGCATACGATTTAAGACATGTTAAATGCAATCTTGCACAATATTTAAGAACATTAATGAAAAGTGCTATATAAATAAAACTGACTTGCACTGATTTGCCTTTAACTCCACGCATTATCACATTGTTCTTTATTCCCTTTTCTTGCACGTGCCATTCTGCATTTAAAACACTTTTGCAAAAGTTTTTAAAATTCATCCTCTTTAATGCACTGCCAAAAATAAAGCTAAAATAGTACAAACGGTTTAAAAACACACCAGCAAAACCTAATTATACAGGACATTCTAAACAGAGTAATCTACTAGTCATTCAAAAAACCCACAGACTAGTCATGGTTTTGAACATCCCTAGATAGAGCATTGTTTCTTAATCTAGCATATTGTTAGTGTGTGTAAGAAGAGCCTCAAAACACTCAAAAGGATTCCCACAGTGGACAGATGGGAGAGAGTTTAACCACATGAGAGATTACACATTTGCGTAAACACACACACACTCTCCTTCTTACTCCAAAAAACAAACACACAATGTGACTCACACAGCAGTCCGAGATCAAAATGTCACGTGTAACACAAAAGCTAAAGCAGCAAAGGCGTTCGGGAGTTGCGTCATGTCCAGATGTGCGCTGACCTTGTGTGTTCGGAGCGACTCGAGTCTGTTGTTACTGAGGGTCACCCACTGATGCAGAACGCCAGATGGTGGCCCTCCAAACGTGATGTGATGTGATTGTGGTTTGAAACAGTCATGTACATGATCAACATCCACAGTGACTGGAGAGACACCTGAGCTGTGGTTTGGATCGTATGGAGGCTCTGCTCTACTTGGTTATACACCAAAACATGCAAAGGTTCCGATCTTCTTAAAGGAACACTCCACCGTTTTTAGAAATAGGGCTAATTCAACTTCTTTCCTACATTTAGATATGTGGGCAAATGCATTTTTGTCTTAGTTTGGCAGGGTCGCCGCTAGCTTAGCTTAGCATAATGAATGGAATCCTATGTTGGAATCCTACACGCGCAGAGATATCACACAACACATGCACAACTTACGCCGGTATGTTGACGGAAGTTTGCGGATTTCATGTGTTGCGTGATATCTCTGCGCCCAAGTAGCAGTGCTATTTGTACTCGTTGTGAAGTAAGAAGTAAGAAGAAGTAATTATGTGGGGAAGTAATTAGGAAGTAATTAGGTGGGGGGTGGATCACTTTTACTCGGGACATGCTAGCTGGCAACATAGGATTCCATTCATTATGCTAAGCTAAGTTAGCGGCGACCCTGCCAAGCTAAAACAATGCATGCACTGAGACAAAAATGCATTTGCCCACATATCTAAATATAGGAAAGATATTGAATAAGCTAAAAACGGTGGAGTGTTCCTTTAAAATTCTTAAAGTTCTGCTCTACAAGGTTCCAATCCATAGGGTTCCGCTATATATGGTTCTGCTGATTCTAAAATGTTCCAAACTCAGTAAGCAGGGCTCCAGTCCAGACTAACATTTGAGAGCAGTGGAACCGGTGCCACTAAGTTCAACAGCACCGCATTTGTTGGGATTTTTAATCATAAAGTTAATTTTATAAAAAATAAAACTAAGCATTGTTTTGCATTAATAAGTGCAGTTACAAATAATATTAGAACAACAGTAACATGAAAAAAAGTATTTTTTTTGTTGTTTTTAAATACTCTACTATTGCTCTTCTATAGTATCACACTGAACTGACCGACAGCTTCAGTGATTATAAAAGGAGCGCTCTTTACTTTTTTTCTGTAATTCAGGGCACAATTTAAACAGAAGTTTTTGTTTTTTATTAGACTTTGTGACTTCCTATACTTTTTTTCCCATATATTAGGGACTGCAAATGGCCATAGCCTATATTATTATGGCCATTTCCAGTCCAATATATTTCCATATATTAGTCAATAAGTGCTCCTCTGTTGCCATCTACTGATTATAATGGTAATGTCTTTTTTCAATAAAAGCTAGAACCCTATAGAGTTTTTCCACATCTTTAAATGTTAAATCATCACATTAAAAATAACATTAAAGCTACACTGTGTGATATTTTCCCCCATTTAGCGGTGAAAAGGTATATGACCATCCAGTGAATATTAGTTTCTGTTCCTCTCAATTCGATTTCGTTTTAACACCTACGCTGGCTGATTTAGTCGAAGATTAATATGGCTTCCAGTTTGATCAAGTGATGAGGTTACTTTAGAAAACTTATTATAATTTGCAGTTATTTAATTTGTCAGTTAACATGTAGGTTATGACATCTGTGTAAAATGAATAATAGTTTTACCTTTTCGTTATTTTTTACCATTTCATTGCTAACATCAGCGATCAGGTTACCAGACGAATGCAAGCTAATCTTAGTAAAGTAACTTTCATCAGTGCTATCGTTATTCTGTATATTATGTGATGAATAATATATAATTTATATGATGAATAATGTAAAAAACAAAAAACAGACTATTTCTGCCACAATACCATGGTTACAGTTAGCGTGCTACATTAAAACCACGGTTAATGTTGGTGATTTATGACTTGAAAAGCCTTCTATAACTTGTTTGTTCAAGGCACAATGTTTCTCCTGGTCTGCACATCAACGCTGTTTGATCTGATATCAGCGGTAACAGAGAATTCCGTGCCGAATTTGAATCTCCCAGCACTGTGTGCCTGAAAGTAAACCTATTCTTGTCTTTTATTGCTCCGAGCTGATAAAGCCCAAACCAGTAGCGCAGTTTTGCTTCACTTTCGTTTTGTTTGCTGTTTGACATTTCTCATATGCAACAGAAATGGCTGCCCTTATCAGTTGGGCAACGTGGTGGTGGCACCAGTGTTTAAAATGTAGTCGCACTGGCAGGAAAAAACATCACACAATGCAACCACTTGGTTGCAGTCTGGAGCCCTGTAAGGCTCTGATTCATAAGGCTCCACTGCCCAATACACTTCCACTACAAAGTTCTGTTTATATGGTTCTATTCTAGAGGGGTCTGTTCTAGACTTAGACAGGTTCTGCATTACACGATTCCAATTTAAGGTAGTAAAAACTACATTAAATAGTTAAATAGTCAATTTGACTCCAGTGGTTCAACCTTAAAGGATTAGTTCACTTTTAAAAAAAACTTTTGCTGATAATTTACTCACCCCCATGTCATCCAAGTTGTCCATGTCTTTCTTTCTGCAGTCGAAAAGAAATTAAGGTTTTTGATGCAAACATTTCTCCTTATAATGGAGGCAATGGACCCCAAACGGTTACAGGTCGAATGACAGTTTCAGTGTAGCTTTAAAGGGCTTTAAACCACACCAGGCGATGAATAAGGGTTTTATCAAGCCAAGCGATCAGTTTCTGAGAGAAACCAAGCAGTATTTATGCTATTATTTGACCTCTTATCAGACAAAGCGTGATCATGTCTGAGCTCGCCATAACTTCCGCCAAGTGAGGTCAAATACGGCGTGGTCATAGATATATCGATTGTAGATGCCTCATTCTATTGATCCGTGCAGGCGCTAATGAGGCATCTACGTGTACATCTATGACCACGCTCGTATTTGACCTCACTTGGCGGAAGTTATCGCAGAAACTGATCGTTTGGCTAGATAAGACCCTTATTCATCGCCTGGTGTGGTTTAAAGCCCTTTGAAGCTGCACTGAAACTTTCATTCGGACCTGTAACCGTTTGGGGTCCATTGACTCCATTATAAGGAGAAATGTTTGCATCAAAAACCTTAATTTCTTTTCGACTGAAGAAAGAAAGACATGGACATCTTGGGATGACATGGGGGTGAGTAAATTATCAGCAAAAGTTTTTTTAAAAGTGAACTAATCCTTTAATTTTATGAAGTGACGGGAATATTTTTTGTGAGCAAAACCAAACAAAAATTTTGTCTCCTACACGTTTAGAGCTGCCCCCGCGTCATCATCACACGCATACGTCATGCTGCTCACGTGAACAGCATCGGCTGCTGTAGAACTCGTAAAGCTGCACTGCATTTACAACATAAATTGTGTAGGAGACACTGTTGAATAAAGTCTGTTTTTTTTTTTTTCATTTTTGACCGCAAACACAACAAGTGTGACTATTTTTTCCAGGAGCCATGTTTAGTGTGTGTGCACACAGCAAGTGCCAAAATGACTGAACAACCCCATAGGGTTAAATAAAACCCTATAGAACTTTGTTATAAACAGATCTTTAAAGTGTAACCGAGTAGAACCCTATATAGAGAAACCTTATAGAGCATAACCGCTATGAAGTGGAACCAAATGCAGTAGAACTGGACCCCTATAAACCAACTATAGAACACAACAGAAAGAGGAATCTTATAGAGCATGATTCTATTCTACGGGGTTCTGTTTTAGTCTCTGCAGACACAATGTTGCAAACTGTAGGGTTCTGCTCTATACAAATCTATAGGGTTTCATTCTTAACATTTTGTTGGATTCTGCGCCGTATCATTCAGCCCTGTAAGATTCTCCTTTTAATAGTTTCACACTATAAGCTTCCAGTGGTTTTCTGTTCTAAAAGGAGTCAAATAATAATGATTCTGTGCATTAAAGTAGTGGCTTTCAAACATTCCCCCAGTTTGAAGTCTGAGTTTAAGTTCTTAAAGTTCTGTCACTAAACACTCTCAACCCTTTTCATGGAAAGCGATTATGTTCAGAAATCAAGTGCATCCTGTACGCTGTTTTAGAACATATTGGGCTTATGTAAAAATCCTAAACAGAAGTTTACGAGCGATCTCAGATGAGCTAAATGACTGCAACGGCACTGTGTAGAAGAAGAAATGCTCCTATAATCCATTTCAGAGACGACCAGATGTTGTGATATTGCACCATCAACAGCAGGATTAACAGAAATGCAGGACGTTACTCTCGCAAATGGAACAAATATGGCCTCCCTCATTTTCTCAAATTTGGATTAAGAGCCAGGTCAATAGATAAAAGAGTAATAATGTTTCATAATCTGAATATCCTTTTAAATCTGTCTAAAGGTTCAGTAGCAGGGAAGTGTTACTACACTCTAAAAAATGCTGGGTTAAAAAAAAACTAAATTGGGTTGGACAAACTCAGCGATTGGGTTGTTTTAGCCCAGTGGTTGGGTTAAATGTATGCCCAACGTGCTGGGCAGTTTTATTAAACCCAACTATTGTTTAAAAATGACTGTATGGCTGTCTTAAAATGAACCCCAAAAAATCAGAATAATCAAAAGGTGAACATTTATTAGTTAGCAATTTAATAAATGTCTATTGTTTCATTATTATTCATTAAACTTATTAATAATGTTATTTTATTAAACATACTGTATTTCCAACATATTTTTAATGCAAGCAATACAGTCATTTTTAAACAATAGTTGGGTTAAATAAAACTACTCAGCAGGTTGGGCACACATTTAACCCAAACGCTGGGTTAAAACAACCCAATTGCTGGGTTTGGGCCCAACTTGGGTTGTTTTTGACCCAGCATTTTTTAGAGTGTATGAAGTATTTGGGTATATTTTTAAAATAATGTCATTCATGTGTTTACACAATGATTATGCACTGTTCCCAGTTCAGTTTCCTTTTTCTCTGTTCTTCACTGCATTCTAATTAAGAAAAACTTGAGCTTTAAATCAATAGTGACCCTAGACTGGAACTGTGCATCTTCTAAAGGTCGACCTGTGTTTGACCTTCGGCTGCATGACCCTATACACCCCATGAGTTGTTTCTCACTGATCACTGTCTCTACGTGCAGATGTCTAGTCTCTATGTTCCTGTCAATCCCATGGACCCCTGCAGACACATGCAGGGCTCTCGCCTTAAGCTAAATTAAATTCCAAATCCAAACCACATTCCCAGTCCAAAGAACAATAACATTTACCTCAGACCACAAGCCATTTTCAATCAACCTCCCATTGCGTTAAGAAGTCATGGCACATCGGCACCTAATAGCGTCACGAGCTGGGGACAAACTCGGTCACTGGTTAAAAATAATACAGAGAAAGAAAGGACATACTCTAGATGTGATTAAAACAAAACAGCTGGTGCATTACTGAGCCAGATCCCCAAATCTGCTCATTCAATGAAACTGTTCACTGATCTACAAAATAGAGATGTTAAAAGCACATCAAACTATCTACAGTGTCACAAATTATATATACATTCGCTTAAATCAAAATGTCAATTCGCATCTTGTACGGCTATTTCCTGCTTCATTTTGTGGGTATTTTTGCAAGACATGTTTCAGGGGTCATGACAAAATAAATCTAATTTGCCTTGATCTTTGTACCATTACCAGCTTCCCGCAAGCTTAAAACACCCTCCTCATTACAAACAAAGCATTTATTTCATCAATCTCCATAAATGGCTCGTTTTGAATGTGGGATCTGTGACATCACACAGGAAAACATGACATTTACGAATAGTTTGACATCATCGCATCGTCAATTCTAATGTGATGAATGCATGTTGGCACAATATATAACAAGCACGCACATACACGCAACATCAAGGTCGCATCAGGGGACAGTGTGGGCGAGTTTCGCGAGTGCCGACCTATTTGACAGTGATCGCGGCTTTCCGGTCGTTCAGGAAAAGCCAGTGATGGCCGTTTCCCATAGGGGTGACAGAAGTCACACTCCTCATATCGGAGTTATCAGCTTAGCAAAGATAATAACACTCATTAGCAGGGTGATGAACAGGATTATGCCATCATATGCAGTACATTTGATATACTGCAAAAACAACTTCTTAAAGGGACAGTTCATCCAAAAATGACATTTCTGTCATGATGTCCTCACCATCTTATCGGTCCAAACTTGTATGAATTTCTTTCTTGCACAATGTAGTTAGTTTGGAGATTATGCAAATAACATAACCAAAGAAAGAAAGTCATATGGGTTTGAAGAATATACACATTTAAGACCCTCTGGTGCTAATTAACTCATCAAATGTAACTTATTTTCAGTTAAATGTTCAATAATATTTGTTATATCATATTTTGTATTGTATGGTACTAATTCATGTTTATGCAATAATTATGATCCATTTGTTCCCATTATATTTATAATACCCATACATTTGTGTCAATTAACCTCTTAGTTGCTGTGTGCTTTTTTTTCTGTATCATGGCTCATTTGTAGTTTACATCCCTCCCCAAAAAAATATTATTATTACCATTTATTTCTATGTTAGTCACTACCTAGTTCTAGGTTTTAGGACCATTTAACCTTTATGAATCATGTCCATGGCAGGGTTTCTGCCAGTTTTATGAAGGTAAAGTTAAGACCTTTTTAAGAACAATTAAAGGAATATTCAAATGAAAGGAATAAATGGAAGGGGACATAACACTTCAATATATTCTCTAAATGTGAATGTCTAAGCACACAATCAGTTGTCGTGACACTCCAAAATTAGAAAATACAATTTCCAACAGATCTCCATAACTTTTTAATTAATTGCTTAAAGTCTGAGAAGAAAGTGATTTTATGATCAAAAACAGAACAAATATCAGCCAATGGGCAACTAAACAACTTGATTCAAATGTAAGTCATTTTCATACCCAATGACATATATTTGTTCTTGTTTTAAGCTTAAACTTAAATTTCTCAGGAAACAAGACTTCATTTAGCATGGCATTAAATGCATCTTGATCTAAGGAGGTTTAGATATTTGTAATGGAAATCAAAAATCCTGAGGAAGAACATCATTTTTTGCAATGCATTTAATTTAGGGCTATTTAAATTTTTCGGGACTCTGCTTTAATTAAATTTGACTGACTTTGGTTCATGTTCGGAACACACATGAAGATATTTTTAATGAAATGGGAAAGATTTGTGTCCCTCCATTGACAGTCTATGCCAGTGGTCCTCAACCCTGTCCTGGGGACCCCCACCACTAAAAGAGATCCTAAAGAGATCATAAAGAGATCCTAAACCGCATCCATGTGAACTGAGCAGTTTATTCCAGATGTTCTGAAGAGACTCGATCGCTTTACATGATGAGGAGAGTCTTGCGGGTTTAGAACGACATTAGGGCGAGTACATGTCATTTTTGGGTGAACTGTCCCTTTAAGTGTTCTGACCTACTTTTGATTTATTCATCCATAATTTGACAAATTCCAGGACATTCTGAATTACACAGCAAATTCCATTTTATGAACGGATTCTGCAATTCCATTCATGTTTTCTGCATCAGAGAAATAATAGGGTCCTAGTTTAAAGCCATGATATTGAATTTTAAGACTTTCTGCTCCAATTTAAGACATTTGTAAGGCCTTAAATTGTGGAAGTCAAATTAAGACTGCGGAAACCCTGCATGATTTTTTTTATGTGTTTGCATAGCAAATTCCACAAAAGTCACCAAGTGTCAAGTCAAGTCAACTTTATTTATATAGCGCTTTTAACAATGCAGATTGTTTCAAAGCAGCTTCACAGTGTTAAACAGAAAAATAATGCAACAGAATATATTTCGATTATCATACAGTAACAATGTGGGCTTTAGATCAGTGATTAGATCAGTAATTTGGTCTATATGGATAATTTAGTTTAATAATTAGATTTATTTTGAAATATATTTGAAAAATAGTTTTTCCCCAACTGCTCAAACCATTCTGATTAAGTAAAAAATGTATAAAAACTTTTGCTAAATCACTGAGAATAATAATAATATGCAAATGTCTCCATTTGTCTAGTGCAACCCGAAGCAACACATAAACCAAAAAGTGTGCGCTATTTCAACCAAAAACCAGAGCTGTGAAGTCCAGCGGCTCATGAACATCACCTGACCTGGCTCTGGCCTGAGATTACTTATTGATGGCAGGCGGTTCTAGGATCCTGACAGGGAAACAAGAGAACATGAATGTAATCCAGGCGACAGCTTGACTTAAGCACGAAACGGTACACTGGTCTCCGTGCGCTGCCGTTCGGTAAGTACAAATCCACTCTAAGTGCAAATAATCAGAGACAATTAAAGGGAGCAAAACCACCAGCCCACCCAGCCATCAAGCATCATCGGTGAAGCAAAAAACAACTAAAGCTTAGATATCTAATGGGAAGTTGGAAATGGTTCAGAATGATTCCTGGATCTGGTCCAGCTGTCCGGAGCGGATTAGATCACCAATGAGTTATGATGATCTCCTCTGGGACAAAATGATTAATCGCACGGCTCAATTATTCTCCTCTCAATGTGAAAACAATGGGCACAAAAAGAGGAAACAAATAGCGTAATTACAAGTCGCATTTGCATAGTTGCCGCATCAATGAGTAAGTCACATTTTATTATTACATTCAGAAATAATGTAAAATAAAGACATTAAAAACACTATAAACCAGTATTTTAGTTCCCCTCACTCCACAACAAATAATTTAAAGGGGACCTATTATGCAAAATTCACTTTTACATGTGTTTGAACATGATGTGTCAGCTAATGGTAAAAATCCACCCACTCCTCTTTTTTAATCCCCATAAATCATAAGCAGTGTCTCAGAACAAGCCATTTGCAGACTGTAGGTTTTGTGATGTCACAAATGCTTAAGCCCCGCCCATGACTGCTGACACACTCTGTCCTATTCGCTTAGCTCCGCCCCTCAGTGAACTCAGTCCATCATGTTTATCTCCTCACCAGAGCATTCAAGTAAGAAATGTATTCTCATTAAAGCCATTAAAGTTATTCAGTCAAGAGCAGTGAGTGTTTTCTGTTCTTCTTTTGTTTGATTTATATTAACAGCAGACATAGCACATATTACACCGCTGTCACTTTAATACACAGATCTAACATACACATCCGATTTCACAGACATAACCGACTGTCTTTATGTGAACCATGTGTGTTTTTGACATAACCTTGTGTGTGTTTGTCTGCTGAAGTGCAATAAGATGTAAAAGAGAACTTAGTTTAATACTCACGGGACATGACGTCCACACTCTCAGAAAAAAGGTACAGTGCTGTCACTGGGGCGGTACCCTAAGGTACAAAAGTGAAAAGGTACATCTTTGTACCTTACTCACCCCTAAATGGTACATATTTGTACCTTAAAAGGTACATATCAGTACTTTAAGAGTGCATATTAGTACCTTAAAGGTACATATTAATACCTTGAAGGTACATATTAGTACCTTTTCGGTTTTGTACCTTAGGGTACCGCCCCAGTGACAGCAATGTACCTTTTTTCTGACAGTGCAGCTTTCTGTGTGTGTGTGTGTGTGTGTGTGTGTGTGTGTGTGCTCAGGAAACCATATATCAGAAGTCTAGACTGATATAAAACACATGCAGAGAATAAACTCTCATGATGATGAAGAACTGCAATGTCATGTGAGCCTGAGCGCGATAGAGATCATCAAAATCAAACAGATGTTTTAGTTTTTTGCAGAGTATCCGAGGCATGAGCTGTACAGGCTCCGCCTTCTTCTAGAAAACGGGGCGGAGGACCAGCAGCTCATTTGCATTTAAAGATACATGCACAAAAGTGGTAAAATCAATGATCTGTGGGGTATTTACAGCTGAAACTTCAGACACATTCTGGGGACACCTGAGACTTATATTACATCTTGTAAAAGCAGCATAATAGTTTCCCTTTAAAATGTAACGGTATGCATTAAAAGAACAGGAATTAAAAGTATAAAATACATATAAAAAACACATAAATTATATTGGCATTCATTATAAACGTTGTCTAATTAAATTTAACTAAAACTATCGGCGTGTGGGAAGTGCACTACACAAAAAATCTCTCATTCAGTTACTTGCATTAAGTCGCAGCACATTTCAGGTGATAAAAAACATGATTGTTACAAACCGTAATATCATCAAACTGAACTACAAAAATAATGACTGTTTTCAAACAGTTTTCCTGAACACTCATGCCATTGGTTAAGACAAAGTTGGTGAGTTAGGCTGGTTAAGATGCTCAAAAACCAGAGCAATGTTTGATATGACCTTTCTAAATACTAAATTGGGATATGGAAACATAATTAATAAATTATTAGAAATTATATAAAATAAAGATAAAAACATTTTTTAACAGTGATGCCATAGAAGAACCATTTTTGGAACCTTTCAAGTGGAAATTTCTAAAAAGAACCACTTTTTATAAGTGTGAGGAACATTTGAACCTTTTCCCACTATAAAAGACACTTTTGTGCGATGGAATGAGTGTTAGGAGTTATGATCCTATAGCTCTCCATCCCCCTCTCCCGGCCCATAAGGATCAATGATAAAGCGTTATCCGGGCTGAGCTGCAGCAGTCTCTGATAGTCCCATCATAACTAAGCTGCTCAGGGCGCTGTAATTGAAATGAGAAATACAGACAGATCAGACAGATCTTAAAGAACAGAAGTCAGGAAGTCAGAGGAGCGCTTTGGAACCAAATACGCATGTTTTGTTTCTCATTCAAATACATCACATTACCGGAGAAGCTGAATGTGTAATAGTGTACAGTACTGCATGTAGATGTTTATTGAGTCTCAGTGTGGCATGTCTCTCTGAAGAAGCATAAATCTTGCGTTTGAGTTCAGAACTAGGTCAATTTCAAAAACAGGTTGAGGAAAGTGAATCCATGCATTACTTAAAATATCCCAATGTCTGCAGTCGAGCAAATGCAAAGAGCAAAGTGGTGAATGTGATTGCATTAGATTCATCAGAGGCACCTGGTCACGTGCATAGCTGCATGAAATCTCCCACAATGCAACGGTGTTCTTTGTTTTTATCTTCCGCACTTTCTACAAATTGTAGCCTTTGGCCCAAACAGGCATACGTTTGGAAATATGAAGGCCAAGCAATGATGCAGCCAGTAGTAAAAAAATACTAAAATATCTCACCTTTTTTTTCTCAGAGACAACAATGTGATTATTATACATATATATACGACATATAGATTCCACTGCAGGGTTATTACAGTTAACTAAAACTATTATAAAGATAGGCTACTTGAAATAATACAATAAAAACAAAACATTTTATTTAGATTAAATGTATTATTGTTATCTAAACTAAAACAAACTCTTTTGTTAATTGAAATGAAGCTAAAATAAAATAAATATTAGATAAAACGTAAACCAAACATAACGTTAAAAACGTAAACTAAACGAAACAATTAGAAATTTTGCCTTGACAACTAAATTAAATAAGTTTAAGTTAAATTACTAAGATGACTAACATAAAATAAATAAAAACTAAATAAATAAAATTAATACTGAAATAAAAAAATATGTAACCTAAATATTAATATTTAAAAATAAATTATACACATGACAAAAGCACCTATTATTAAATTAAATGTATTAAATGAAACTTTTAACTAAAACTTATTACTATAACATTTAATATACACAAAAATATACACATAAAAACGAATTCAAAATATTAATAAAAAATAGTATATCAATTACCCTAAAATAACTGATTCTAACATGTTTCTCCAAAGAAGAAGAGGGGGAAAAAAACGTAAAAGTTTGCAATCAAAAGTTTAAGATTACAAAATGAATCATTGAATTTATCCTAAGTGATCTGATCCACATTAATTTTATAGCTCAAAAGTTCTTAAAACAAAGTTATTTATTTCTCCCAAATAAACACAATAGAAACCTGAAAAAACAGAAAGTCAAAGCTGATACCTCAATGTAACTTAACTGAGAACCGGGCAGGCCCACCCAAACATCTGCCTTGCCCACCCAATCGCAGTTTAGGAAGTGATAGTGTTCATCTGTTTTTACGATTTGTGCATTGATTAAAACAATCTGAGGTGGGCTCTGTGTTGAACGTTTTGATGAAGGGCTGTCGAATGCCCCAAATAATCACAAAAAGAAGAAATGGCGGGGCACATTATACACGCTTCAGACTGTAGCAGAAAAGCAGAGGCTGACAATCACACGAACGAAAACAGGCAGAAATATTTGCGCACTATTAAGCCAATTCGTGAATATGTATCTTGTATATTTATATAGCCTACAGCTCTGATTTGATTTTTGATTCATGCCAAGTTAAAATTAAAACATTTATTGCATGGGCTAGAACATAGTTGTTTAAAATGCGAATGCATAGTTCAGTTGAAACCTTTCCCTCTTTGGCTTGCTGTTGATGCTGTAAACTGAATGTGCAAGGCAAACTGACTGTTTAAATTAAAGCACTAAAATAAAAAATGCACTGTTTACTATCTTTTAATCAGTTTAGGGCCATTCATACAGGATGTGTGTTTGGGATTAAAAACGCGATATGCAGGTCTAGAGACATTTAAAAAAAAAGTTATTTCAACTTGAGTTCTGCGCTTATAAAGCCGCGGCATGCAAAAGTATGGAACAGAGGTGAAGCACAACAGTCTAACGGTCTAGGGTGACGTTCACATAAAAAAAAACATAGAAAAGTAGCGCATTGGAATTAAAAACACATCCATCAAATCAATCCATCCAACCAACCACCCACCCCCAAACCCCCCTCAGGATAGATACAGGGTGAGATACAGCAGGTGAACTGTAGTAGATTCAAGTACTTTTTTTAAAACAATGTCCTGGCACAAAATCTCCTCTCCATGGCCACCTGAAGACCCAGACAGGTCATTAGTCTGTCAGAACGGATGCGTTCCGATCTTTATGTGTCCACTTCAGCGATGGCAGATCGGCCAGAGAACAACCTGGCATCGATAACCATCGGCAAGTAAGAGTTAGTTAAAGGAGCGGCGGCACAGAATATCAGTCAGTGGGGTTTAATTTTGTACGAGGCTGAGATCAGGTTCACCACTGCGACTGCAACTCTAGATACTCAGTTACACAGAGAGACAGAGAGAGAGAGGTTATCAGACCACCAAAGCAAACAGCACCGAAGCCAGGCACGCCGCCAGAGACTTTCCATCGCTGTGTCATGACATACTTGTGCGATAAGCTCAAGAAAACTACTAATACGTGCCAAACGCGCCGGGCAGAGCACCACATCTGAACATGCATTATTCTCCTGAATTTGGAATTCATTCATTGAAAAAGTGGGTCAGACAGTTATCGGCAAGTTCTTAAAGGGATAGCTCATCTAAAAAGAAACATAAAATGTCATTATTTAATCACTGCCATGTCAGTCCAAGCGTAACAGCGTAAAAGTGTAAACATGCACAGAAAGCGTCTCAGTGATCGCAAATTCGATTCTCTTTCACGTCTTATTGCGCTTGACTGGTCGAATACACAAGCAATTATGTCAAAATGACCATTGTGCAAAGTATTCATGTAAACACAGCTGGTTATGTCTCAAGTGAAAGTAAACAGCTGAGGGTGTAATAATAACATAAAATGAGGGCGAGTAAATTAATCTTCACTATTTATTCATAATCATAATAAAAAAAAATTGATTAATGCATCCATTTTATTAGTTGTCCTAATATACTCATTAGCTAAACTAGCTCACATTTCATGGTGAAATCCACCATTTTCTCCTACACGCTGTAATCAAATCACTCTGAGGCCAATAGAAGTCTTGCTTTCTCTATGGAGCTCAAGGTGAGTGTGCTGTCTGAGTTGGCAGAGTATCACAGAGACAGACGGGCTCAGAGGTGCTGCTCTCAGGATCAGGTTGACCCGTTTCAGGTGCTGAGAGATATCAGGGGCCACAGAGGTCAGGACGCTCCTTTAGTAACTGAGATCCACACGGCATCAGCTGTAATTAATGCACGGCTCTTGCACCTTTTGGTGCTTGTACATGCAAAACATGCTAGGAGTTTGTTCGAATCACTCCACTAAGGCTGTGTTTACACTGGCACATAAAATCTGATTTATTACTTGCATCCGACACAGATCGGGATTTGTTGCACGTCCATTCAGAGCATTTCCAGAATGTGAATAAAAGTACAAATATTATATATTGTTGCTCAATCAATCAGCTCATAAAATCTGCATGTACCATAATCTCAAAATAGTTAACAAAATGCTGTTTAAAATAGTTTTAGATGACGTTTAACACGTCAACTTCCTAAAGAATTTATGTCAACAACCCAAATATAAAATATTCATCTCTTCTTAAATAAATCATATGCCTCAAATAAACATAAAACAAATATTCATCCTAATTTTAATATTCCATAATCCAAAAATAAATGTAAATACACAAATAAAATCATTTCAAACAATCACAAGCTTCATATTTAAAAATGCAAATTAATAAAATGATAGTTTTTGATTTAGACAGCATATCACACCGCAGGACATGTCAACTTCAAAAACTGTTTCATGTCAACTACCCAAATATATATATATTTTTAATGTACATAATAATAATAATAATAATAATTATATTAATAATATGCCTCAAATAAACAGAAAACAAATCACGCTTCATATTTACACATTTTAATTAGCTAAATTAATTGCATAGTCGCAGATAAAAGATTTATCCTTAAATTAAACCCAATTAACCAATCAAAAGCTTAATATTTACAAATGTAAAATGCATGTCACACCGTGGGATGTCAACTTCCTAAGTATGACAAAAGTATGATTAAAAGGCACAATAAGTAGGATTTTTGGATTCAAATATCCAAAAGCCACTAGAACAATGTTTTATATTTTGTTGACTCATGTACTTAAATTATCCCAAATGTTTCCACCAATGTTTAACTCCAGAGAAATAAGTGATTTAACCAGGACACGGACCGTGCGTCGCCTATCAATGACATCATATCCGCATTACCCTAGTTATATTTAGTAGAAACCATGGAAACATCAAAGGTGCTTTAACATATGATGTGTTTTATGAGACAGGTGAGCAACTGTCTGGATCGTTCATGGACAGAAAACTACTCATTGTTCTCCAGCTCAACACAGTTAGTCTTATTGCTTTACCATTACTAATATTGATCTAGCTCACTGCAGTGTGAACAAGTGTCTCATAGCAGCCGCAGAGCGAACGCACAGAGTAGCATTATAACATAACTTTAAACACACTCAAATGTGTGTAATATGATAAAACAGTGCTGCGTATGAAGCAGTCGTCTGTGGCAGAATAAAAGCTCCACTGCTCTCGAGCTGTGTGTCGAGCTCGTCTCTCATTAGCCATCGCTCCAGTGCCTCGTTCAGCCCCACCCTGCTTCATACTACAGTAACGTTAATAAATCTATAATACATTATCTCATCCATGAACATGATTTCTGCCCAAGTCCCATTGGATGCTTTTCCACCGGCTGTAGAGGTGAAGACAACAACTCCCATGATTCTGCCAAATCAAGGCTTCATCAAGCTACGCCTTTGTTTTGAATAAGCGTCCTCTAGCGGTGAAAAATTACATACCGCTATTGTGGCTTTAATCAATTCAACCAATACCAATTAGCTAAATAAATTAATAAATAGTAAAGTCGCAAATAAACAAATCAAATATTTATCCTCAATTTAACCTCCAGGTGATGTTCGGTCATTTTTGACCTGAAATATCTTACGTTTAGATTTTTTTGTATAATTTTTTACTTCAACGGAATAGAGACAGTATATTTAGGTCACGCCCACACCGGGGGGGAAACAATCCAACGCTCTCCATTGACTTCTTGTAATTTCTGACTAATAACAAAAAAACAGAGCAATGTCTAAAAGCTGAAATGTGACAAGTTTGTATAAGCTGTCGACCCAAAAAAATTTGTGTTTAAGGAGACAAAAGTGGATACAGGCAATAAGACGTGAAGAATGGGTCAATTTTGGGATCATGACACTCAGTATTCCTCAGTATGCCCATGTGTACAGTAAACATTTTGTCAAATATCCAAATGTCAGTTTAATATATTATATTTCCTGTCCCCTCCAGTGGGCGTAGTTCTCAGTGTAATATCACATATCGCGCTCTGTCTCTATTGCATGTATGCACTCGTTTTTTGGGTCAAGAGCCTATAAACACTTCTGGGTTTTTTAGCTTGTTTTCTGCACACCTTGTCACATTTCAGCTTTTAGACATTAATCTTTTTTTGTTATAAGTCAGAAATGACAAGGAAGCCGCCTCACGCAATACAAAGTCAATGAAGAGCGTTGGTTTGCCCCCCCCCCCCTTCTCGGTGGGCGTGGTCTTCAGATTATGACGCGTGTCGCTCTGTCTCTATGGTATGAAATTTGGTCAAGCTTTTGGCTCTTGTTATGTGAACACAAAAATCATGGACATGATTCGAAAAGGTTAAATGGTCCTGAAAAAAATTGTCACTTGTATTGTTCGCAGTCAAAAATGAGCGCATTGGAAATGAATGGAAGCGTTTGGTACTGCGGCCAAATTAATTCTTACTGAAAGCTGAATTATTTTGAGATATCAACCTCAAATATGAAGCACAGCTTGTATACATTTCTTGCTTTGATTTTCACATAGTTTGAGTGTAAAAAATGCTTTGGAAAATATACATCTCAGATAAAATTTAGAAATAATATTTTTCGTAATAATAATAATAAACTTGATAAACTTGAAAATAAAGTTTTCATTTTCAGGAATATGCACATTAGGAGCATCTCAGACGAGCAGTATGCGCACTCATAAGCGATTAACAGGTAATAAATGGATCATAACTATTCCATAAATATAATTTAGTGCCATAAAATACCCTAAAAAATAAAAAAATATTATCAAAATAAAATATAATACATTCAGTTCAATGAATCTGTAATTTTTGACCGCCATATCTACACTGTGTCACAATAAGTCACACCTTGGGATGTCAGTAGCATGATTAAAACCCTTCATATGTACAAATGCAACATTCAGGCGAATAAAAAATGAAGAGGTGTACTCACACGAGGAAGTGATACAGGAAGCACCTCAGGCCGGCCGGTCTCTCTAGGAAGTTGTACACATCGCCCTGCATGCTAGTCTTGGCGTGGTAGGGGCTGTGCGTGAAGCGGGCGGCGGCCGGGGCGGTGGAGACGGAGAGGGGCTGGCAACGCGACGCTGTGCGCCGGTGGCTCCTTTGTGAGGCCACCTGGAGCGACGGGAGTGCTTGATCCATTATTCACCACAGGCTCCGGTTCCAGTGAAACAGGAGAGCGGGCCGCGGTGAGGGACGTGCTGGACGCTGCTGCCTCCTCCAGGCTGTGCAGCGAGCTCAGCACCGGAAAGTCGTGGCCGTTGTGGCCGCAGCTCTTTAGCTTGATGCTGTTGCTGGAGGTGGACCATCCGAACGTACGGCCACGGGATAAAAGAGGGGTTGTGCGGCCCAGTCTCTCCCCCATGGTGGGGATGCGTCCTGTGGGATGATCCAGTGGTGGGGGTTCCTTGGGTAGTAACTGCTCCGAAGTGATGAATCTGTTACAGCAAGCCGATGCGATCTATATCTGCCATGCCACCAAACCTGTGAAGAGAGAACAAATTGAGGAAAGTGTCCCAGGTTGAATTCATGTTTTAGTATTGTTACAGTCTGCGTTGCTTGGTGATCTTGTGTATTTGGTTGCGTTTGACTGAGCACCAGTTGTTGGGATGCACTCCAAGTCTGCGGGTTTAAATTAGGAGCATCTCAGACAGGTTAATAATGCATGAGGAAGTGCTGAAGATCACCAGACACATCCATAATCATCCACTGACAGCCACCAAGTACCTTAAAGTCACACACTTCAGAAAATGAATCAAATCTGTGTTTCTTAGATTCAGTAAAGAACATTTTTTGGCTGTATAGTGTTTCTGAGTTGAAAAAAAGATATAGGCGTAAGGATTTGAGCGAGTTTGACAAGGACTAAATTGTGATGGCTGGACGACTGGGTCAGAGCATCTCCAAAACTGCAGCTCTTGTGGGGTGTTCCCGGTCTGCAGTGGGCAGGATCTATCAAAAGTGCTCCAAGGAAGGAACAGTGGAGAACCGGTGACAGGGTCATGGGCGGCCAAGGCTCATTGATGCACGTGGGGAGCGAAGGCTGGCCCGTGTGGTCCGATCAAACAGACGAGCTACTGTAGAAGTTAATGCTGGTTCTGATAGAAAGGTGTCAGAATACACAGTGCATTGCAGTTTGTTGCGTATAGGGTTGCATAGCCACAGACCAGTCAGGGTGCCCATGCTGACCCCTGTCGACCGCCGAAAGGAAACGGTATTCCCTGGTGGCTGTGGCTCTTTCAGCAGGATAATGCGCCTCCCACAAAGCAAAAATGTTTCAGGAATGGTTTGAGGAGCACAACAACGAGTTTGAGGTGTTGACTTGGCCTCCAAATTCCCCTGTAATATTACACACACACACACACACACACACACACAAACACACAAATACACACACACACACATATGATTATCTTTCATCTTATGGCCCATGCTGGAGCAACAATGCATTCATCAAAATTCATCAAAGTCTTTAAAAATTAGTGAAACATCAAAATATAACCAATAAATTGACATTTAGATGACAACATTTATTTATAGTTGCCGGTTGCTATTGCAAGTTTACAGAAATATGTCTGTGTCAAATATATTCTACATATCAGAGAATAAATCATCCCTGGTTTCGTTCACTCCGGCACCGACACAGCACCATGGACCCTGGGTGTTTCCACAGCGGAAGAGCGAGCCAGGACCAGAGCAAGGACCTCTCCCCCTCCGGTCTTGAGATCTCCACTCAGAACCGCTTCTCCCCTCTTCGCGAGGCGAGCGGCGCTGTGGTCATCGGTACTTCCATCGTCCGGCATGTCGCGCTACTTCAGGTAAAGGTAAGGTGCGCACTCACTGCTTTCCTGGTGCTCGTGTTCTCGATGTCGCTGCGCAGGTTCCCGAGATCCTGAGCGGTGACGAGCGCGTCGGGCTGTCGTGCTGCACGCGAGCGAACGAACGACATCAGGCTGCGGCAGGCGGAGATTCTGAAGAAGGACTACCGAGTCTGGTCGAGGCGGTGCGCAGAACATCGCCTGAAGCAGCGATCATCGTGTCTGGACCCCTTCCACGTACCGACTAGGACATGAAAGGTTTAGTAGATTACTTGCTCTAAATGAATGGTTAATGTCATGGTGTAATGAACAGAAGCTGCTCTTTGTAAATAATTGGAATCTGTTTTGGGAGCGACCTAGGCTCTTCCGTCCTGATGGCCTCCACCCCAGCAGAATCGGCGGCTCTACTGTCGGACAACATCTCCAGGGCGTTACACACCACCATATGACTAGTAAGTCAAAGTTCAAATCACAGTCTTTGCTGTCCTAACTTAATTGACATAAGTACCAATGTAGAACATTATATAGAAACTGTGTCTATTCCTCGTTTAGTGAGGTCAAACTTTAAATCTACTGTAAGATCTAGGAAAAATCTAATTGTGATTAAACCAGAAAATCTCAATATTAGTGAACAAAAACAATTTCTAAAACTAGGTCTTCTAAACATTAGATCGCTCACACCTAAAGGCGGTTATTGTAAATGAAATGGTCACAGATAATAGTTTCGATGTACTTTGCCTTACTGAAACCTGGCTTAAGCCAAATGATTATTTCGGTCTAAATGAGTCTACTCCACCAGGATACTGTTATAAGCATGAGCCCGTCTGATTGGTCGTGGCGGCGGTGTTGCAATAATCTATAGAGATATTCTAAATGTTACTCAGAAAACAGGTCACAGGTTTAATTCGTTTGAAGTACTAGTGCTAAATGTTACGCTCTTAGATGTAAGAAAGAAAACCGTTTTATCTCTAGCCTTGGCTACTGTATATAGACCTCCAGGGCCCTATGCTGATTTCCTAAAAGAGTTTGCAGACTTTCTCTCAGATCTATTGGTCAATGTCGATAAAGCATTAATTGTTGGAGATTTTAACATACACGTAGATAACACAAATGATGCGTTAGGGGCTGCGTTTACAGATCTATTAAACTCCTTTGGGGTCAAGCAAAACGTCACTGGTCCGACTCATCGCCTTAATCACACACTAGATTTAATTATATCACATGGAACCAACCCAACCGATATAGATATTATACAACAAAGTGATGATGTCACTGACCATTACATGGTAACTTGCATACTGCGTACTGCTGAAATCTGTCATGTTGCGCCACGTTATCGACCAGGCAGAACGATCCTTCCAACCACTATAGATAGATTCTCAAATAGCTTACCTGATCTGTCTCAGCTGCTCAGTGAACCCAAACAAACAGATGAACTAGAGGAAATGACTAGCAGTATGAGCACCATTTTCTCTAGTACATTAGAAAATGTTGCACCAATTAGATTAAAAAAGGTTAGAGAGAAAACTAAAGCACCATGGTACAACAGTGCTACACATGTTATCAAGAGAGAAACTCGTAACTTAGAGCGTAAATGGAAACAAACTAATTTAGAGGTCTTTAGAATCGCGTGGAAAGATAGTACGTCACGTTATAAAAAGGCCCTAAAAGCAGCCAGGGCTGAGCATCTCCGCAAACTAATAGAAAATAACCAAAATAATCCAAGGTTTTTATTTAACACCGTGGCTAGATTAACAAATAAACAAGCATCGCCTGAGCAAAATATTCCATTACAGTTTAGTAGTAACGATTTTATGAATTTCTTCACTGAGAAAATAGAAAGCATCAGAAACAGAATTGTAAATGTACAACCTTTAATGATGTCTTATGATTCAACCTCAATTATCGCCCTCAAGAACTACTACACCGCTTTACAACTATAGGACAGGAAGAGCTAAATAAACTTATCATTGCATCTAAACCAACAACATGTTTATTAGATCCAATACCCACTAAACTACTGAAAGAGCTGTTACCTGTAGTGGAAGAGCCTCTTCTCAATATTATTAACTCGTCTTTATCTTTAGGTCATGTTCCAAGAATATTCAAGTTGGCAGTCATAAAACCTCTCATTAAGAAGCCACAATTAGATCATAATAACCTAGCAAATTACAGACCCATTTCAAATCTTCCATTTATGTCTAAAATACTAGAAAAGTTGTGTCTGCTCAATTGTGCTCTTTCTTGCAAGAAAATGATATCTATGAAAAATTTCAATCCGATTCAGACCACACCATAGCACAGAAACTGCGCTCGTTAAAATCACAAATGATTTACTTCTAGCTTCTGACCAAGGCTGTATCTCAATACTAGTTCTACTCGATCTTAGTGCTGCGTCGATACTATAGATCATAAAATACTCTTAGATCGACTTCAAAATTACACTGGTGTTCAGGGAAAGGCATTAAACTGGTTTAGATCAGACTTATCAGACCGCTACCATTTTGTCTGTCTACATGGGGAAAATCAAAGATAACGCCAGTAGACTATGGGTGCCGCAAGGATCTGTGTTAGGCCCTCTGCTATTCTCAATATATATGCTGCCACTTGGTAATATTATAAGAAAACATGGAATTAATTTCCACTGTTATGCTGATGACACTCAATTATATATTTCATCACGACCAGATGAAAACGCTAAATTATCTAAACTGACAGCGTGTGTTGAAGATATTAAATACTGGATGACGGTAATTTTCTGCTATTAAATTCAGATAAAACAGAGGTATTACTTATTGGTCCAAAAACGGCCCACAAAACCTCTCACAATACAACTTTAACTTGGAAGGACGTCCTGTCACTTTATCCACTACAGTAAAAGACCTGGGTGTTATATTAGACCGCAACTTGTCTTTCAAAATCATATTTCATATGTTACAAGAACAGCATTTTTCCACCTTAGAAACATTGCTAAGCTACGTAACATGCTATCTATTTCTGATGCAGAAAAGTTAGTTCATGCATTCATGACCTCAAGACTAGATTACTGTAATGCTTTATTAGCTGGTTGTCCTGCATCCTCAATAAACAAGCTACAGTTAGTCCAAAACGCAGCTGCTAGAGTTCTTACTAGGTCAAGAAAATATGATCATATAACACCAATTTTATCATCTCTACACTGGTTACCTATTAAGTTCCGTATCAATTACAAAGTATTGCTACTGACCTATAAAGCCCTAAATGGTTTAGCTCCAGTGTATTTAACGGATCTTCTATCGCCTCTACAATCCATCGCGCTCTTAAGATCACTAAACTCGAGGCTTCTGGTCGTTCCTAGGATATCTAAGTCCACTAAAGGAGGGAGGGCATTTTCACATTTAGCTCCTAAACTCTGGAATAGTCTTCCTGATATTGTTCGAGGTTCAGACTCGCTGTCCCAGTTTAAAACTAGATTAAAGACGATCTCTTTAGCCAAGCATTCACATTATAATTACCTTTATACTACAGTTAAATCGGATCAAAAGAATTAATATTCTGAACAGCAGCTATGCTAATTATTTCCCATCTGCTTTTCTGTTATTATCTCGGGACACTAGTCCCGAGGTAAATAGTTGGTCAGCTCCAGTTTGTATCCAGCCTCTCATGGAGACTTCAGATGCCCCAACACCTGTGAAGAGACGACTCAACGCCAGCGCTGTTATAGCGCCTAAAATAATACATGATTGATTAACTTTTTCTAACATTTTTCAATGTACATTTATAAAATGCACTTTCTGTAAAGCTGCTTTGAAACAATGTGTATTGTGAAAAGCGCTATACAAATAAATTTGAATTGAATTGAAATTGAATAAACCATTCTATTTAGTCAAAATGAATGATACAATTATGCACATACTGTCACAAAAATTCCCTAACTTTCCTAAACTCTTTCTGTAAAAATTCCAGCTCAACATCTACGTAGTTCCCGTTCAATCCCAATTCACACTCATCAGTTTCCTGGTAACACAAATCATCTGTTTATTGCCTAACAGTGGCACCAGCAATAAAAGGTTAACTTTAGATGCATTAAATCAGACCATCCAATCTCAAATAAATGAATAAACACTGTTTTTCCTCAGACAGAGCGAATGTGCTGAACGAGTGTCATCACCTCAACTTGACTGTGATTTGACTGAAGTCTTCCTCAGACACGGATCAGCTAGGAAGAGCAGTTATAATGAGGTCAGTCTTTCATGAGATCTCCATCATGAGATGACCAGCGGATGGACACACAAAGCCACTGGAAAAAGCTTTGTGAGTGGAGACAAATCGAAACAGGACCCTGCCATCCTCTCTGCCACGTCTGTCAGTCAGAGTGGCAGAGCCGCTGACAGAACCGCGATCACAGACGACCGCTCTAAGCTCACAATGTCAAGAGACAGAAACCACTCACAGTCAGAGCGTGTCGAGAGGATTTACTGGACAGAGAGATAAACACACTCGCGCTCATTCATTTCTGCATCAAACACAAATGCAGAAAATCAATGAAACCTGTTAAATTACTTATAATAATTTCCTACAAATTTCTTGTAATTTATGTAGCAAAATTTTATATGATTTTATATTCATGTGTGTATGAATATATGGATACGTGTGTCAAAAGAATTAATCACATCTAACATTAAAGTTTATATATATATATATATATATATATATATATATATATATATATATATATATGTGTGGATTTTTAGAAGGGGCAAGTAAAAGAGATTTAGAAGGGCAAGTAATCTAACTTGCCCGACCGACATTAACATTAAATCACGTATATTTTAGACGCACTATTGACTGTTTTTGTTCTGTTTCAGCAGCGAAAATAGTTCCAAACAAAGGTCACAGCAGAACCATAACACACCTCACAGCAACAGTGTGTTCCTGAATGATTCAGCGTTTGAATGAATCGGTTGAATCAAAGATTCAATGACCTATTTCTAATTTCTTGAATGAATCAGCCGTTTTAATCAGTGACTGCGTCTGAAAACCTAGGCAGCTGACTCGTTGCCTCGCTGCCTTATCAGACAATGACTGCAGGCAGCGTTTGTCCATGAAGGCACCTCACGAAACTGATTTCGGACAGACTTCTGAGGCAGTGTAACAGTTTAATGATCTACAGCAAAATAGAGAGAGCTTTGGTGAGAACTAAACAAATATTGAATTACTACATTAGTAATATCTCGCTAGAAATGACATCAGAAGTGGAAAATGTTGGTAAAAAAACGTACATTTACACACAAACTGACCAGCAAACGCAACTTTCAGGCTCCATCATTTTTTTCCAGCTCAACTGTCACAGAATGGAACGCACAGGATTGTGGGATATCAAAGGCAGCAAAGGATACATCTATGCTTTCCTTAAACTCAGATGAAGGTCTCTCAGTAGACAGGAAGTGAAGTTAACATTAGATTCAGACGTGCCTTGATGCCTTCCTACCTTGAAATGTGTCCTCCGAAGGCAGCATTTTCCAGGTTTCGGACGCAGCCAATGACTCAATGGCTCTTTAAGACGGTAATCTGCGACACCTACTGGTGGTTTAGTGTAATGTTTAAACATTCTTTCTATCATTTCTTATCTTATTTGTATATTCAAAAAAATATTTAAAACAATCTCATAACATTATTTAATGCAGTTTTAATTGATCAATGTTAATTTGATTGGTAACAGCCCTATAGTGGCTCATTATAATTTTGATATTTTTATTATAATTTATTGATCAAATTTAAGAATAGAAAATGAAAGCTCAAGCGCAGCCTATATTTAATAAGATAAGGTGGAAAATGCCATTTTTAAAAGGTAAAAATATCATACATATGCAGATTTAAATATCTCCAAGCTGATTGAACACTGGTGAGATATTTAAAACACACAACAACAATAAAATGTCCGGACAAGCACATTTTTTACTCGGTCAAGTGAATGACAGATTTACTTGCAAGTGAACAGGATTAATGTGTGTATATAAAGAAAGAAATCTTTAAATAATTTAAAATCACTATTAAATTATACGGTTGTTTACATTAACATTAGTTACCACATTAGATATCATAAATAACAAAAACATTTCATTGCAGCCTCTTCATTAATCTATAATAAATATACATTTATTATAGATTATATATATGTTCATTGATATCTCATGTTGATGAATACAACTTTTGATCTTAAAATAGTATAAATCTACAAATGAACAAGAATAATAAAATGCTGTCTAAGAATTGTTTATTGTTATTTCATGCAATAACCTAAATAAAACTAGGAGTATCATACATTTCCATGCATATTTTGTACTCAGAAAAGGTGTTTGAAAAATTTGAAGCCTATAAATATCCACATTGTCTAGTAATATTAAGACTTTTTATCTTCATATATAGACACTTCACAACACACGCGTATTTTAACTGTGAAATATCATAAATCATAATCACATCGAGCTTAAAATAATAATTTCAAGTAATCAACGATGGACAACATCACTTTAAAGGCTCAAATAAAGGAAATTAACTTTTATATCAACAATACCTCCAGCAGGGCTCCTGTTATCTCTCGTGCAGGTCTTCACCATCATCTGAAGTGACGTTTAATCGCAGTGACGATGATGATGATGAGATGGATGAGCTTCAGTGTCTGTCTGTGATGCTGTGAGGGAAACACATGTGGAGATATGCTGCGAGCGCGCGCACACCTGACTCTCGGCCGCGCGCGGGGCTTCAAAGACTTTTGAAATATCGGTCATGAACATATCTACAAACCTAAAACGTTTTCTGCAGTGCCCCCACTGACACATCCAAAGAGGAATTAATCATATTATTCTTTAGTTTATACACTTGCTTCTCTGCTCGATTTTTTTTGTCTGTTAAAACGCTTCTCAAGACATAACACGCAAACAATGCTTCATATCTAATATCTCAGTGTTATTCGCTCTCTCGTCTTTCCAATAATTTTCCAGTCCCTCTAAGTTACACTTAAATGTTGTTCTTCAGCATATGGTTTGTTTTGTTTCGAAACTGATTGAATATCAATGTGCACTCAAACACTGACGCTCACGTTTGTCTCTCACATCTTTTTACCTTCGCTTTACTTGCGTTCATCCGGGCCGCCGTAGTCACGCCTCGGTTTCCCATCATGGCCGCGTCCATCACTCACCCTGCGCTGTCCTCCTTATGCAAAATAAACTCTAATATTAATCGAATATATAGTTTAATTTCACTAAGTAGGAAGATTTCAATCTCCTCTGTCCTCTCAACAAGCCCTGTGGCCACAGAAAGAGGTAAAGGTAGCGTAATCTGTTATTTAATCTATTCACAGTATTAATATTATATGTATAGTATGTGTGTGTGTGTGTGTGTGTGTGTGTGTGTGTGTGTGTGTGTGTGTGTGTGTGTGTGTGTGTGTGTGTGTGTGTGTGTGTGTGTGTGTGTGTGTGTGTGTGTGTGTGTGTGTAGAGAGAGAGAGAGAGAGAGAGAGAGAGAGAGTTTATGGCATGCCGTTCATAAAATTGTTATATTTATAATATGAATTTTGAATATATGGAATGAAAGTCTATTTTCATTCCATATTTCAATAAATATGTTTATTTTTTTCTTCATGAAAATGTCAAATGTTTCAATGTTTTCAATTGCCTTGAGGCAACAAATAAAAGATATAATTATGAAAAGTTTTATTGATATTGTTGTAGTAGTGTCCATTTTTAAGCAGGAAAACACCACAAATTATGTTTTCCTCATTGATATCATATTGCGTACCATAGAGGGTTAATAGGTAACTATGCAGGAAGTAATGCAAGACAAATGAGTTAAACTACAAGCTACTACTATTAACTAATATTGAAAGTAAGCTTAAGATGTGTTGTCTGAGATGTGAGGAATTGTCTTTTTTGTGCTCAGAACATGGTCATAAAATTAACCACTATTTATTCAAGTGTTACTTAGTCATTTTACAAGAACTACTAGTGAAAAAAAATAGTTTTTCACTTTAAAACAATGGTCCAGATCACTGGTAGGCCAGCGTCCAGGCAACACTTGAGTAATTATTAGTGATGCATTTTATGACTAGTAAAAAAAGATTGATTACGTCACACGATAATGTTGTTTGTGATCAGTAATTAATTAGTAATTCTTTATAATATGTCTCCAAATACCATGCACTTGCATATCAGCTTCTACCCGGATTGATATTTTAGCCAACATTTCCCCAAGAGATTCGTAAATTCCTTTGATAATGATGCATAATGTTACATTTTGATGAACGTGATTACTCATAAGCATTAAGAATGGAAATATGATGTAGGCTCAACCTGTTTGGAGTATGACCAGCTGTTGCTAAAAAAGGTTTCTAGTTCAAGAAAGTATTGAAACATTTCAGAGAATGACATTTTTTTAAAAGTCATGTAAGTCAGAAGGCTAACAAGGTTATAACCAGTTATACATTATTTATTAAGTACTGTCAAATTAGCAATTTTGTTCCATATATTCAGACTTTACCTGAACGGCATGCCATAGTTACATTGTGTGTCAACTGCAAATGGTTTCTTATAACCTAATATTTCCACATCTAGTATTGCTTGCTGTATTTTTGAATGAGGTTACATTTTGATTGTACACTGTATGTCAGCGTTTATTGGATGTGTGATTACAGAAGCTGCAGGTAGAGGTGGCCGGGGTCAGTGGAGGTCAAAGAGACAGGTGGACTATCACATTTCACCTCAACACAAGCGTAATACAGTTTGTTTGAGTTCTGGTCTGTGAGTTCGGCAAAGCAGATAAATAATACCATTATTGATGAAACACAGGCTGGGGAGCCCAGGACAGAGCGGATGGCCCTGGATCAGGACTGGACCGCGGTTTATCCCACCGCTGCGCCATTCAAACCGTCCGCCGTTCCCCTGCCGGTGCGGATGGGATATCCCGTGAAGAGAGGCGTGCCGCCTGCCAAGACGGGCAACCTGGAACTGATTAAGGTGATCAAGTCTTAAAAATAAACACACACACACACAAGCAGATGTGCAATATACCATATTTATTTGTTAGATATTTATTTATGCATTTTGATGTCACAGCAATTATAAGATCAATTTGTGGGAGGACCTTGATTCATCCTTTTTCAGCAAACATTTTGCAGAACGTACATTGACTACAACAGAATCAGTTATTAATATTTCATAACGCTTCTCTCTTGTTTTTGCATGTGTTTGTAAATCATAAATGTCCAAAAAGCCTGTCCACACAATTTGGCCTGTTTCATTGAGTTATCATAAACAAAATATTTAAATAAAAAAGTTGCTTTCACCACTGCTGTGCATAAAAATGTGTCCTAGTTGTAATACAGCACTTTTTTAACCCCATGCTCTAATGTCTTTCAGATTCCAAACTTTTTACACCTAACCCCGGTTGCCATTAAGAAGCACTGTGAGGCCCTGAAGCGTGAGTTATACGTATGATTGCTGCAGTTATAAATATTGGACAGCAGTTGATGACATGCAAATGTTTTCCCTGTTTAATTTATGAAGCATTCTGTACGGAGTGGCCGTCTGCCCTGGACTCTGATGAGAAATGCATGGAGCACTTCCCAATCCAGGTGCAGAGTAAGGAGTTTGTATCCGCCGGACAGTCGCTGAGAAACCCGGATGCGCGGATAGTGACACTGAAGGTGAATGTTTCATATTTTCTAAATGTTTCTTGAATATTTTCAAAATAATGAAGATGTTTTCGGATATGACTTGTTTGATTGAAAGAGTGCATTTGCGCCCGCCCACTTTTCTTGCAGCACTGGTTCCAGAAGGGTTTTTTCCATTAATTTCTCCCATTGGGATATCAAAAAAGTCTTTGCTAAAGAGTTAAAAGCCAATCAGCTACGAGGTGAATCACAACACTACAAACTTTGATTTAAACCAACAACAAAAAATAAAAAAATCTAACAAAAAGACAAAGATACAAGACAAAGAACTACAATCCCATGAAGCATTGCGAACAACATAATCAAATTAAACTACTCATTTAAAAATGTTGAAACAATATATTTTTTATATGCAAAATATGCATAGATATGTACAAACAAAGTATTTTGAGAGCGACTGGATGGGAGTGGGCGGAGCTAACAAAATCTTTTGGGGCTTGTTGCATCATGGGTAATGTAGTTTTTCCCCAGGAATTCCACTGTTAAATACAATTATTTTAAAACTAAGTTGAAATAATACAGGCTGACGGCTTCAGCAGAGGCAAATAGAGGAAAAATCTATTTACTCATGGAGAAAATTAAAAGTTTTTACTTCCGGACCGTTAAACTCTCTTGCGTTATTACAAACACTTGGCCATGGCTTCAAATATGTGAGTATGAGTATGTTTTGTTAGAAGCAAGCAAGTTGAGATGTATATTGTTTTCTTTCTGTGAACTAGTCTGTTTGGATGGGCAGATATTCAACACACTTTCTTTAATTTCTTCTGTTTTCAGTGTAAACTTTTTTTCCCAAGGTACCTATTTAGAATAAACTGCATGTAAGTGGCGTGTCAAAACAAAACAAACTGCGGTTGGTCACATTACGTGTCGGTCAAATGGTCTCTCTCAGTTTAATCAGGTGGTTTTTAGACAGGATATGCTGCAAACTGGACGTGTACTGATAATCAAGAGTCTGTGTACACAAGACTACCTTTAATTAAGCATTATGATGAACTATTCTTCTGAACTTTTTTTCTGTCCATACAGTATGTCTCCTCTTAACAGGATTAGTTATGGCTCATTATTTACATGTAAGCACGCTCTGAAAGTTACGGGAGACTTAAATAATCATAAATACTACTGGATAATTAATAACTCCGTAAACAAACGTACCCATTCATGAAAATGCCATGTTACTTGAAGACATGCGTGGTGGATTTTGATACTTTATTTATAATCTGAAATGTTATTTATCATAAATCTCTCACCATCTGCCTGGAAAACCATTAGATTATGACTGCAATGCGAGAATCGCCATCTGACGTTAATCCTGTTGGATTAGGGCTAGAAGTGAAGGGGATCAAAGGGCAGAAATACGGGATGAGTCTCCGGGTGGGAGAGGGTCCCCCCCCCCATGTCCTTCCTTGACTGAAACACCAAGAAAACTCCAGATAAATGAAGTGATATTGCATTGCGCACTATTGTTTTCCTTGGATCTGTTAGTTGGAGAGAGCTTAGTGACATCACTGCGTGTTGTGTTTGATCCCACTGGCCAATCCGGAGCAGGATTTTGAAGTTGATAAAAATAGTTCGTAATTTTTGAGGGTTTGATGTTTGGAAGAATAAGATTTAGTAGATTTAGTTTATTCAGCTCACTGGAGGAAGGCCAAGTGCAATTAAAATGATTGCTGGAGATTTGGATTAAGTGAATCGTGGAGGTCGTCCTTCGATGAACTTTGATTTTTAAGTCTGGGAAACTTTCCCACGTAACTGTGCTAGTTTCATGTCTCTCCCAAAACTGCTCCATTTCTTCTCACACAATGTACTAATTAAACCTATTTGTAATTAACATTAAAATATTTTATATCCATTAATGGAGTGGGATCCTTTTCACATCAGGGTTTGTTTTGTAATAACGATCATGTGACTTTATCACCTCATGTATTCTCAATTATGATGCAGAGCTCCTTTTTTTCTACCGGTGTGACTTAATTTTGTTAGAGGTCCCAGAACAGGTTTACTCAAGAGCCGACACCGTTGCTACACAGCGCTGGCGATCCAGTGAGAAAGCACTTGAATTTGCCACAAAATGAATAAAGTTGCAGCGAAATCTAGTGGGTAGCATTAACGTGGAAACCAGGAAAAACATTGTACCATGAATGAGCAAGTTATAGAAGGCTTTTCAGCTAACTGTATCTGAAAGCTAACTGTAACCATGGTATTGTGGCAGAAATAGTCTGTTTTTTTACATTATTCATCTCAGGGTTCGTACAACCTTTTGAGAGCAAAATTCAAGCTCTTTTCAAGGGATTTAAACTTTAAATACTATCTAATTTTTATGTTATTTTTAATGTGATGATTTGTTAAACCAAAAGTTTAAAGATGTAACTAACAAAAAAATAACACTTCGTGGCACTGGCAAAAAAACACTTTTATTAAATAAAGATATGAAATGACCACTATAACCAGTAGATGGCGGCAGAGGAGCACTTATTGACTTGTTAGCCATTTCCAGTCCTTAATATATGGAAAAAAAATTTGGCTATTACCAGACCAAGCTCAAACTTTTAAGACTGAACATTGGTCTGGGGAGTCTGCTCTGTATTTTCTATTGCACAAGAGGCGTGATCAACAGGCATAGTTCAAATGACTCTGTACGGAATTAGACAGTCCTTCAACCAATCAGACCACAAGAGGCGTGATCAATGGGCATAGTTCAAATGACTCTGTACGCAATTGGACAGTCCTTCAACCAATCAGACCACAAGAGGCGTGATCAATGGGCATAGTTCAAATGACTCTGTACGCAATTGGACAGTCCTTCAACCAATCAGACCACAAGAGGCGTGACCAACAGGCATAGTTCAAATGACTCTGTACGCAATTGGACAGTCCTTCAACCAATCAGACCAACGGTCCATCGCTTCTCTATCTGTCATTGTGTTAAACCCGCCAATAGTGCACCAGGTGGATAAGCCGGTTTGTGATTGGTCCCCGCAAATTTGTAACAGAAGCAGGATAGAAAAATGTACAGGTTTCCAGCCTGAGCTGCAGGGCGAAATCAAATCCCCAGCAGATCGGGCTGGGTTTAAATTGTGACTGCATTACACAGAAAACAAGTAAAGAGTGCTCCTTTTATAATCACTGAAGCTATCGGTCAGTTCAGAGTACTATAGAAGAGCAATAGTACATTTAATAAGAGTAGAATATGCAAGTTTTTGCAAGATACTTTTGTTAATATCTTGTTTGATATTTATCTGCATTTCAATTCAATCTCAATGCTTTACTTGTCACATTTCCAATAAACAAACATGCATTATTAGAAACTGCACTTATTAATGCAAAACCGGCCTGGACTCGTGTGATGCATCTTTAACTAATCAAACTCTCTCTTTAATTAAAAAGATAGTTAAAAAGTGTTTCTATCCTTTGCAGGTGAAGTCTCCAGCCTGAATCTGGATGATCACGCCAGAAAGAAGATGATTAAACTCTGCCATGAGCGCTACTGTAAAGACACCGACACACTCACCATCACCACTGACAGGTGTGTGATATGGATAGATATTCTGTGCTGTATTTGACTCATTTTCCAATCATAGATTGTCTTTAATATAAATCTTCATGCTTGTTTTTAGTTGCCCACTGAGACAGCAGAATTATGATTACGCCATGTACCTCCTCACCGTGCTTTACCACGAGTCCTGGGTGAGTCTGCAACCCTCCACACCACTTCAGATGCATTTGTGCTTTATTAGCAGCCGTGTAAGGGTCTGTTTAAGGTCATATCCGGTCACATCTGGACAGATGTTTTTCAAAACAAGCGTATATGCTACAGGGCGAATCTCATGAAAACTACAGAGAAATGTCTAGTTCATTATTCACCCCAAAATAAAACATTTTGCATAAAGAAAAATTAAGCCTATTTTCACACCCTGTAGATTGTTGGAGTGAAATATGGCCAGGGAACATGATATATCTGTGTCAATATCAGTCAACAATCATTTTTTTTTTGTTAAGATTGTTGTCATTGGTTTTTTACTGTTGTTCAGACTTGTGTTTGGAATGGCAAATAATGGCAAAAATTAATTTTTTTGGTGAACAGTGACTTTAAGCACGAGCAAATATAATAATATGCTTGCCACTGATGATTATGCCTTCTGGATCAGAACATTGATTGTTTGTGATCAGCTTCTCTCCGGTGGAGGTTGGTCTGTTTTCAGTTCTCACTCGACACATGAATATTTCACATCTCCATTGTGCCTCTTATGAAACTTTCAGTGGGGGCCCAGGGTGATATCCATGACCGAGGCCCCCCTGAGGGACGACATGAAACGATAGGATGAGGGGGTCCGGAATAAAGAAAGGAACAGTGGTTGGGAATCCGCAACAGTGACAGTGCACTTTGTGTTTTTATATTCACTGCCTTTTGTATTTTTGGAGTAATGATGCTGAAAATTCAGCTTTGATCACAGGAATAAATTAATACTTCAACATATATTCATACAGAAACCATTTAATTTAAACTGTAATAATATTTCACTGTTTTACTGTATTTTTGATCAGATAAATGCAGCCTTGGTGAGCTTAAGAGACAACATTAAAAACATTAAACTGTGCTGGAATAATTTTTTATATTAAAAATAAATATATCTTCAAATTCTAAAATATATTATAGAATGTGCAAGGAAATAAATTTTCTATTTTAAAATACATTTTGGATGAATGCAAAAAAATTTTAACAATATAAATATATTTAGTTTGACATATATTAAATGGCCAAAGATGAGGAAACGTGATTTTTGTATATTAGCAATATTTTTTATTTTATTTGAAATAATTTGTAAAAAAATATATCTGAACCCGTTTTTCATTGGTCTGGAATATCTTGAACATGATCTCAAATATTTAGAATGCATCCAAAATCACATACTTCCTTAATATATAGTAGGCGTAAAACATTAAGTGACAAAAGAAGTATTCACAGTACTCATAAAAGAGTAGGCTAAAAGTACCCGGATGACCTACTGCTTCTGAAGTGTGCATATGATGGACACTTTACTATCCCATGAGGCCACGGGAGAGGATTTGTGAATGACACTGAAGTGAGGCTTGGTAGGTCACATGATAATGACAATGGCAGATGTAGTACGTCCAGATTACATTCATACTACATAGAATGTACTTTTTTTAGTGATCACAAAGTAATTACTTATTCAAAATAAGTTCTTTCTTGAGAGTATGCGATGTTGGACGCAAACCTAGCGTTGAAACCAAAGAAATCCATCAGCAAACCATCACTCAGAGTCTGATTTTCCAGCTAATTGCATGATTGACAGCTGTCTCGCCCAATGAGCAACCTGAGAGTGGAAACAGTTGCTGAATAGAGGCATCTGATTGGCTGACGGGGAGATTCCATTGGAAAAAGATGTCAGCAGCACCTAAGAAGATTCTCATTACAGCTCGATGAAAGGCGTAATCAATAATTCACATCACATCTGCGTGGAAGAACCATCTCCGCTTACACAGAGTCCACGATCAAAGTTGAAAGCGGCTATTTAATTGACTGCCGATGTAATGTGACAGTTTCTTTTGTGAATTAAGTGAGACTTGAAAAAGCGATTAGTAACCTTTTGAGTATCGCATGAGTCACCTCATTAGCACAACAGAGGATGAATTAGCAGGCACTTTTTGATAAAACACAGATTAAGGACAAGAACGGTGTAATTTATACACTTGAACTTCTCAGAGTCGGCAAACTGAAGGCTTCCTACGCAGATGATCTTCTCGCTGTCTGTCCGCCTGCCATAAACCCAGGCTGACAACGCTCTTTGAGGAGTAAAGAACGTGACCTTTTAGATTCAGACAAGGTCAACAACAAAAATACAACAAATGCGCAAGATGTGTGCATTTTCCCATCATGCTCTTCTCACTAGAGACTCGCTGGCCTTGGTATTGTGTAACTATGCTCTTAGCTTCACTAAGAAGACTGGCTGAGAGCCACGGTTGAGCTTTGTTTGCCATCCTGGTTGGGAAGTGTAACGGTGTCCGCTGGCCTTTCGCTAGCACAATGGCTAGCACAGTGGCTGCTCAGAGCAGGCAAGACGGGGTAGAGTGACGTTGGGTGGGAACGGGAGGGGGCGGCACGCCACAAAGCAGCTGATTGTTCCCGACCGTGAGGGTGATTGTATCTTTGAGACCTGATTTAGCTGCCAATACGGCTACAGGATAATCCATTCAAACTGTGTTCACATTGACTGAAGAGGTTTTGGAACAAATGTGGCCTGGATGTATTTCGAGAGGTTAAATATAAACCCCTTTTCCATTTCTTTTGGTTTTTAATGCATTGTAAAGCCACAAAACGTGATTCACAACCCATTTTACTATTGCAATGTGATGTACTTCTGAAATGTAGGACAGCCTATACATACACACCAATCAGGTATAACATTATGAACACCTGGTCTGTGGCTATGCCGCCCCATACGCAACAAACTGCGCTGGACTGTGTATTCTGACACCTTTCTATCAGAACCAGCATTAACTTCTTGAGCAATTTGAGCTCCAGTAGCTCGTCTGTTTGATCGGACCACAGGGGCCAGCCTTCACTCCCCAGGTGCATCAATGAGCCTTGGCCGCCCATGACCCTGTGGCCGGAGATCCTGACCACTGCAGACCGGGAACACCCCACAAGAGCTGCAGTTTTGGAGATGCTCTGACCCAGTCGTCTAGCCATCACAATTTGGCCCTTGTCAAACTCGCTCAAATCCTTACACTTGCCCATTTTTCCTGCTTCCAGCACATCAACTTTGAGGACAAAATGTTCACTTGCTGCCTAATATATCCCACCCACTAACAGGAGCCGTGATGAAGAGATCATCAGTGCTATTCACTTCACCTGTCAGTGGTTATAATGTTATGCCTGATCTGTGTGTGTGTATACAGTATGCTGCTTGCAGAATCTGGGAAAATGTGAATAATTTTAACAAAATAAGAGATCATACAAAATTATTATTTTTTTATTTAGTGCTGTCCTGAATAAGATATTTCACATAAAAGATATTTACATATAGTAATAGCTGAAAAAATAGCTGAATTTATTAAAATGACCCGTTCAAAAGTTTATGAACCCTTGATTCTCAGTACTGTGTGTTGTGCCCTGATGATCCACAGCTCTGTGTGTGTTGTGTGATGGATGTTTTTGAGTCTCTTGTTTGTCCTGATCAGTTAAACTGCCCAATGTTATTCAGAAAAATCCTCCAGGTACTGGAAATGCTTCAGTTTTCCAGCATCTTTTGCATAATTGAACCCTCTCCAGCAGTGACCGTATCTGATCTGAGATCTGAGGATGATTGAGGGACTCAAACACAACTATTAACAAAGGTTCAAACACTCACTGACGCTCCAGAAGGAAACATGACGCATTGAGAGCCGGGGGTGAAATTTTTGAACAGGATAAAGATGTCCAAATTTTTCTTTTTGTTTAAATATAATTTTTTTTCATTTAGTACTGCCCTTCAGAAGCAACAGAAGACACTGTTTCCTGGAAGACAAATTAAGTGCAATTTACCTTGATCTTCAAATTCAATACGTTATAATTCATAATACAATAGGACTCATGGACAACCATCAGAAAACACACACAGCCGTGGATCATCCAGTGAACAACACAGTACTGGGAATCAATGGTTCATAAACCTTTGAATGGGTTATTTTAATAAATTCAGCTATTTTTTTGTCTTGTGGATGTGGACTATATGTAAACATCTTATGTCAAATATCTTATTCAGGACTAAATAAAAAAACAACATGAATTTTGTATGATCTCTCTTATTTTGTTAAACTTATTCACATTTTCACAGATTCTGCAAGCGGTTAATACTGTATGTTTTTTTTTTCCATCAGGAATTTATTGGAGGATGACAGTTTCTCAACTTAACTTCCTTCACCCCTGAAACGACTTCTGTTTTTAAGTTAAAATGAGCTCTATTTTGATTTTAACACTTGATTTAGGTGTCTCTATAACAAAAGAGACTTTTTCTTTGGGCGTGAAGTAGAGCGGTTAAACGATCAGCTTAGCTTACACACAGCGTTGGCCTTTGAGCAGAAACCACAGAGCGTCTCCATGTCTTCAGTCAGGTCCTCAATTATACTCCCATTCCCTCAAGTGAAAGGCCAATCTCATCAATTAGTTGCAAACCATTTGATTTGCCTCCTTGGCTAAATTGAATCATTCGAGTCAACAGTCCTAATCAAATCCAGATCTGGCCAAACCACCTTCATCTCCATAGAAACCAGCTAATCCATCAGTCCCTCCCTAAGTAGTGCCCTGCGGCCGGGTGATTGAGGGAAAGGAATGGAGGATGGTTGGAAAGGGAGAATGACGAGGGATGTTTTTTTGTGGGCAGGACTCGTATTGATGGTCATTAGTCTGGAGCACCTGCACCGGCGAGAGGGTTATCTGCCCCGTGGCATGCACAGGCCTTCATACACACAAAGACGCTTTTGTCATTGAGGATGGGAAGTATTGGGAAAATGTAGTCTCGGGCAAAGAAGAGACTCCTAGGATTCTTATCAAACACAAGCGGTCTTTAAAAGTTTGCGGCAATCAGTCAAACGGTTAAGCGAATGTTCAGCGGCGTCCCTTAATGTTTTAGATGTGGTAATCAGAGCTGGTTATCGAGTTTAAGTAGCCGTGCTCATTACATTTCCTACGGTCGTCTCCAAATCAGTTTGCCATTTTTATCGTGCCAGAATTCCTCGACCGACTCAAAAACAGTAGCATTCTTGCTTAAAGGTGAAGTGTCCTCTTTTTTTCAGTACTACATTATTTTTACCTTATTTTTAAAACATATTTGAGGTAAATAAACTAAATATATTATGCATTTTAAAATCTATATTAGCAATATTTTTTATTTCTGGCTGAAATGTGCTAAATATGTTGTAAATAATGCAGGTTAAATATTAAAATAAGTAAAGAATAATAATTAATGCAGATTAAAGGGATAGTTCACCCAAAAATCAAAATGTGATGTTTATCTGCTTACCCCCAGGGCATCCCAGATGTACAGGTCCTTCTCAAAAAATTAGCATATTGTGATAAAAGTTCATTATTTTCCATAATGTAATGATAAAAATGTAACTTTCATATATTTTATATTCATTGCACACCAACTGAAATATTTCAGGTCTTTTATTGTTTTAATACTGATGATTTTGGCATACAGCTCATGAAAACCCAAAATTCCAATCTCAAACAATTAGCATATCATGAAAAGGTTCTCTAAACGAGCTATTAACCTAATCATCTGAATCAACTAATTAACTCTAAACACCTGCAAAAGATTCCTGAGGCTTTTAAAAACTCCCAGCCTGGTTCATTACTCAAAACCGCAATCATGGGTAAGACTGCCGACCTGACTGCTGTCCAGAAGGCCATCATTGACACCCTCAAGCGAGAGGGTAAGACACAGAAAGACATTTCTGAACCAATAGGCTGTTCCCAGAGTGCTGTATCAAGGCACCTCAGTGGGAAGTCTGTGGGAAGGAAAAAGTGTGGTAAAAAACGCTGCACAACGAGAAGAGGTGACCGGACCCTGAGGAAGATTGTGGAGAAGGACCGATTCCAGACCTTGGGGGACCTGCGGAAGCAGTGGACTGAGTCCGGAGTAGAAACATCCAGAGCCACCGTGCACAGGCGTGTGCAGGAAATGGGCTACAGGTGCCGCATTACCCAGGTCAAGCCACTTTTGAACCAGAAACAGCAGCAGAAGCGCCTGACCTGGGCTACAGAGAAGCAGCACTGGACTGTCGCTCAAATTTTGCATGTCATTCGGAAATCAAGGTGCCAGAGTTTGGAGGAAGACTGGGGAGAAGGAAATGCCAAAATGCCTGAAGTCCAGTGTCAAGTACCCACAGTCAGTGATGGTCTGGGGTGCCATGTCAGCAGCTGGTGTTGGTCCACTGTGTTTTATCAAGGGCAGGGTCACTGCAGCTAGCTATCAGGAGATTTTGGAGCACTTCATGCTTCCATCTGCTGAAAAGCTTTATGGAGATGAAGATTTTGTTTTTCAGCACGACCTGGCACCTGCTCACAGTGCCAAAACCACTGGTAAATGGTTTACTGACCATGGTATTACTGTGCTCAATTGGCCTGCCAACTCTCCTGACCTGAACCCCATAGAGAATCTGTGGGATATTGTGAAGAGAAAGTTGAGAGACACAAGACCCAACACTCTGGATGAGCTTAAGGCCGCTATCGAAGCATCCTGGGCCTCCATAACACCTCAGCAGTGCCACAGGCTGATTGCCTCCATGCCACGCCGCATTGAAGCAGTCATTTCTTCATTAAAAATACTTTTCTTTTATTGGTCGGATGAAATATGCTAATTGTTTGAGATAGGAATTTTGGGTTTTCATGAGCTGTATGCCAAAATCATCAGTATTAAAACAATAAAAGACCTGAAATATTTCAGCTGGTGTGCAATGAATCTAAAAAATATGAAAGTTGAATTTTTATCATTACATTATGGAATATAATTAACTTTTATCACAATATGCTAATTTTTTGAGAAGGACCTGTAGGTGTGTTTGTATAATGCATGTCAATGGGAACAGACGAGAGTATGAGAGCAATGAGAGTTTAAAAAAACACACATATGAATCCATATTAAACACATCGATGTCTTAAGACACAAGGCGATCGGTTTGTGCGAGAAACATCACATTTTTATTTTTGGGTGAACTATCCCTTTAAATAAAGAAAATATATATTTTTAAAAGTAAATATTTTGTTTAAACTTTCAAACAATAAAATATATTTCAAAATGTGAAAGAAAATACATTTTTATTATTAAAATATTTTGGGTAATGCATTTTCAAGTATACAAATATATCTATATTGAAGATATAGAAAAAATGATAAAACTATATGAGGAAATAAGTTATCAATAGAACTTATCAAAAGTATACATTTTATACAAAATAAATATTTAAATATTTTATTTCTAAATCTAATGTGTTTGTGTGTGTAATAGAATTTTAATCTATAGATCAACATATTTTATGTTTTTACAAATATATCTGTAAACACATTTTTTTGCCATATTATGGGGAGTGGGGACTTAGATGTGTACAGTACAGTATAATACAAAATGACAAGCATCAATCGTAATAGGTCATTATTTTCACTTTTGCATTTGGTGCAACACATCTAAAAGTGCTCATCAAACATTTGACATCTCATCTTCCACCCAAACAGCTTTCACCGCTGATCTTTTTAAAACCGTTTTGTCACGTCGCTGTTTTACAGAAAACCGAGGCATGGGAGCAGGAAAAGACACGTGCAGATATGGAGGAGTACGAGTGGGAAGACAGTCCGTCCCAAAAGAACGTTCTGGAAACACTCCTGCGCATGCGACCGCTTGGAGCGAAGGATGAGGTGGAGAGGGGGGGCAGGGAGGAGCTGCTGGGACAGCCGGGAGTACAGGAGTACAAAGACGCGATAGTCGAGCTGAAGAACGGGGGAGAGACTGAGGACAATCTACAGAAGTATAAAGAGGCTGTGAAGAAGCTCCTTAATATCTGAGGAACATTGTGAGCTCCCTTATAGTGCATATAAATGTACTATTTCAAAACAATGTTAACAAAAATAAAACTTTTTTGTTAAAAAGTTACTTTTTTTAAACATTGAGCCATGCATTGTTTCTATTATTTTGTTATTGTTTTCAAAATAAATGTAAAATTCTATGATATTCATGAAAAATAAATTAATACATGACAGCACTGTGTATCTTTTTAACCCATTTCTGCTTTGTTTTTTTTCTTTTCTTTTCTTCTCATCCTGCCTTTTCATGCAGATAATCAGAATTATCGTCCTGGTTAAAAATTGGACATGAACTCACTCTTAAGTCATATTTACCATTGGGAAGCTCTGGGATAATACCCAAGTTCCCCAATTGGGCAGCCCATAAACTTTAAAAATGGCAGATGGATGAACGATTTCTGCTGTTCTTCATTATTTTTTCCACAATAGCTACATCGCCTTGTCTTGTCATTAAAGTAGTGCATATTTAAAAATATGAACAATTATTTAAAGTGCATTGTATGATTTATTTGATGCTGTATTTGACCGAAATTCCAGAATCAACAGCAAGCTATCTCAAGTGCTGTCAAGGTTAAATGGTTGTCAATGAACTGGACGCTAAATGTCATTTTGGCTTTAATAAGATTTTGTCTGACATCAATGCACTTGCGACAAGCTCTTCAGAAGTGGGAAGTAAGACATTTCTGATGGCATGTGAAGGCAGCATAAAAGTATAATAAAATGAATCCATTCAACTACTACTGTGCCATCAAGATGCCCATTATCAGTTAGGCTTTTGAATTCATCGGACATGGGACAAAACTTCTGTGGGTGGGAACCCTACTCCCTGCTTTGCAGTTCACATGAGCCATTGTTAAAAAAAGACATCCCAAATAAAATGAGGTATTGAGACATTCTGCCTTAATGGCAAGCTGTTTAACTTTTAATTGTTCGCAGGATATAAATTCATTATCAAATCAGTTTTCACTAGTAAAAATGTGAATTATTGATATCAATGTCATCACTCACATAAATATGAATTCTTGATAACAAGAATTAAATTTCAACTAGTAAAATCTATATTCTTGATATCTGTAATATTTTTACTAGTTAAGTCACCATAGGCTGCCATTCAGATTCAATTTTTGATGTCAAGAATTTATTTCTTACTAGTTGCAATTCCAGTTCCACATGTCAGAAATATGATTTACACTAGTAAACTAATCATTTTTGATATCAATAATTACTACTCTGTAAATCTTAAATAAATTGGCAAAACTCACACAAAAAATTAGGCAATCAATTGCCTCAAATTTAAGTTATGAAATGTAAAATTGCAGAATTTTATTTTGTAATGATACATTTTAATTGCTCTGAATTTGAAATATTTGAGTAAGCTAGTTCATACATTTTACTTAAAAATATGTACTCAAATTTTTAGTAGTGGAAACTTGACTAGCTTTTACTAGCTAATTCAATTAATGTTAACGTGCTAATTGGTAACAATGCTTTGACAGCTTTAGCATAGCACTTGCTGAATAAGGAAAGCAATATAATACATTTAACACGTATATCGGTTCTCATACACTGAAACTCTTCTAAACTAGCATTAAACATTAAACACTACATCTCCCACCTAACATTAAACTTGTTCAAAAAACAAAACATACTATAACACTTAATTTTAGCATGTCCCCATTGAGTGTCATGGCAAAGCATGCTGGGAATATAAATCCCAGCCCAGTTTCAGTTCAATTTAGGTAGTCTAAATTAAAAGAAATGAAACAATTCAAATTATCTTAAAATGTGTCAGCTTTGTGAACTCAAAAGAAAAAATAAGTTCTAAATACTCATAAAAGTTCATTTGATTGAACTAATTTGTTTAATTTGAGTTGGCTCTACTCAAACCGACTAATTATTTTGTTTCGTTATTTAAGGGGTTTACAGTGTATGGATAATTTGTTAATATAGTAAACATGAATTCCTGATATCAAGAACCCAATTGTCAGTCACTAGTTAAAATGTTAATTTTTGATATCTGTAAATGTACTTTAATTTTTGATATCAATAATTAGGAAAGTAATTTCAGATATCTAAAATGGCTTTCTTACAATCACATTCATGATATCAGAAATTGACAGTTCTTGAGGAAAACGATTTTACAGTGCAAAATACTCCATCAGATTGTTGTGGATCAAGCAGTGTGGGAGGAATATACTATATAAAATATAAGTGTGAGAATGTTATCATTGCAAAGTGGTCAGGCTAATATATAGTGTTTATTCCACAATATTTATGGATAAACTGTTTGATTTATAATTATTAGATTATTTTCTAATTTCACGTACCCTGCTGTGTGGGGACATAGCTGTTCCTCAGTTTGTGAGTTTCCCATTTGAATGGTCAGCTAATGAGGCGGCTGCTGCTTGCGCTGGGACCTATAGGCTTTAGCTTCCATTTTGATGACATTAATCTCTAATCGGTTGCATATTATGCTGTGGATGTATCCCGCGAATGCATACTGCAGTCACTTTTGTCTTGCTCTCTCAGATATTTCACATGTTCGCCAAAAATCTCCTTGGGTATGTCTGACACCGGCACATACATACTGTAATAGACGGGCCAGGTGCGAAGGGTCAATTATTGATATCAAAAATGCATTTATATTTTTTTTACATTTATTAATTTCCAGGATGTGAATTCTTAATATTAACAATTACATTTTCACTAGTTAAAATGCAAAGTTTTGATCAGGAATTTGATTTCTACAAGTGAATTGAATTGCTGACATCAAGAATTAATATCTTGGAAATGAATAAATATTAAAACGGCTTGCCATACATTTTTACTAGTAATTTAAATATTAAAGACATTTTGCAATAGTTTTACTAGTATTTTTGATATAAACAATTATTGTTTTTACTAGAAAGAATTGTATTTCTGATGCAAGATTGTTTTTACTAGTAAAATCAATTCTCAAGAGATATCAATAAATCAATACTGAGAATCTGACATTTAACTAGTAAAAATTAAATTACAGGTATCAAGAATTACAGTTTTTACTAGTGAAAAATGTAATTCCTAGATGTATTACCATTGTTTCTAGTAAAAATCTAATTTCTGATTTCAAGAATTTGCATTTTAACTATTGAAAATGTAATTGTTGATATCAAGAATTAATCCTGGGAATGAATAAAAGTCAAAACGGCTTGCCATAACTGCCTTAGATTCTTTTTTTCATGAAGAAATAAAATAATCCAGGGTTGGATTGAGATAAGGCTGAGACAATAACATTGTTTTTGTCATTATTGATTTAGATAACAGATGGCATGTTTAGTTTGTATAAACTGGGTCAGTTCAGAAACAATTACCCCTAGAACATTACTAGAACTCACAGCACTCAAAACACACGCCTTGATGGTTCAAGTCCCCTTAACAGCACCTCACTGAAAGGACGCTTTGAGCCAATATCTAGTAAAAATCCATTAGTTCCTGCTCTGAGCTGTCACTTCTAGGAAAGGGGAAACCAAACTCCTCAGAGAAGTTCCGGCCGGTTCCATTTGGACGTGGAAAGCGGCGGCGGTCTTGCGCATCTTAAAGCACTTAGCAAATAACTGCCTTTTTAAAACAAAACTGTCAGGTGTTCTCAAATGGACTGGTGTTCATAGAGACTGTTTTCACTCATATACAAATGTCTTTAAAGGTGTTATTAAAAGTCTTTACATGCACAAGACGGTCCAAAACAAAGACAGTTCTTCACTAATACATCCATAAAATACATACATTCATGCATTCACTTTATAAAACAAGAAGTTGTGGTTGAAATCTGACCCAAAACCTAGTGTAGCCTCCCTAGGAAGCATTTGAACACATTATACAAAGCCTTGTTTTGGACAAATTCTAAAGCAACATCCATCTTTTACAGATAATGCAATTCCCAGAATGCATTGCAACAAGCTCTGTGAAAACAAAAGGTTTATTTGTGCATCAATTCATTTTAATTAGTTAAATAGCAAAAAATATATTGTTTAAATCCAACTTGAAGACTCCTTGTGGTGAAAATCATGTTTTTAAAATTGCTTGTATGTCTATGTGGTGTTTTTAATATGCTTTAAGACAAACAAATGTCAACACCACTGCTGTGTATTTTCTCTTTAAACCAAAAACGGTCTCAAAAAAGCGGTTTGAAATCGCCAGCGTTTCTGATGTCACAAACTACCAAACCAATCACGTCAACATGTGGGTGGGCTTTAGCATATCATTAACTATTCTCTGAAGCAGGGGAGTCTCAAGAGAAGCAGTTTACCCCGCTATATTTTTCTGTTGATATAAAAAATACTTAAGCAATATAGCAGGTGAATTATGTATATGATGTATATAATGATGTTATGATGCGCTTTATGTTTTTCTCCACTAACGTTCTGAGTTGTTCAAAGTGTTTCTATGGATGCTGGTTTTCAGAAGGTGAACAGGAACATGGTTTGTGTAACATTAGCAACACATTATTAGCTGCTTGATAACAGTCAAGCAAAAGACTAACCATATGAATTACCGTTATGTGTACGAAGTTGTAAAGAGCGATACACTTGTGCAGCATTTACTACAGTAAAGCTGAGCGAGTGGATCTCTGAGCTGGTGTGAGTGAGTGGAGGCGGGGCTCATTTAGATATTTATGAGTTCATGTATGAGGCATGAAAAAAACATCAAAATACAGCTCTGGAAAATATAAAGAAACTACTTAACATTGATTTGTCAATGTTAAGTGGTCTCAATTTTTTCCAGAGCTGTATTTTGATGATCAAAGATGAGTTAGGGGATACAATTATTGACTACAGGGGACTTTAAATGTCATTTTTACCCAAAGTATGGTTGCATTAGCTTAGCAACATGCTAACACAAATTAGAATTATCTGTGAGCCATGGAGGCCACATTCGACCGCTCCAGACACAACTGTACGCCCACCATCTTGGAACAGTCAGCGTGTCGTCAGTAATGGAATAACCTTTCACATGTAAGAATGCATTTTTATATGTATTAACTCAATACTAAAGGTTTTTACTATGGAACCTTTTAATGTTGTGTTGTTTTGTGTTAGTTTAGCAAAATCATCTGCTGACGTCTATTTCATATATAAATATTCATAAATGCATCTAACTACAGTTACACACACCCAGTCAACTTGCTCTCGAATGTTCACGGATTGACTTTGACTGTTCCAATATGGCGGACGGCTTGCGGGCCATAGAAAGAGACAATAATGAGGCATCTATGTATACAGGTCTATGATTGTGACATTCTGCCCATGTAAAGCGTCAATCATATGTGATGTTTCATCTCCCATGTGGTCTTAGAAAGCACTTGCCTATATAGGCATCTTACAGTATACAATAATCTTTAAATTTGGACACTGTGTCTTTTGAAATGCTCATGGTGACAAACCAATGATCCAGAATGTATTTTAAAGCCCTCTGGTGAATCCTGGAAAATTCCTTTTTTGTAGTCCACGTATGGCACTAAATAGGAGGCTTATGAGTAATATGTTTAGTGGAGCCTGTTTGACCATATACAACAAGTTATGAAGTGAACGACCACCTCTGGTGGTTTTGAAAGTGAGTATCCTTCAGTTTGGATTAAACCATATTAAACGTTAGCAGCATCTACAAAACATAGGCTGCATCTGAAATCACATACGTCCCTACTATACAGTAGTTAAAAAAAAATGTGTGTAAGCATGTTCAACATAAACAGTACCCAGATGGAGTTCTACTTCTGAAGTGTGCATACGATGGACACTTTACTATCCCATGAGGCCACGGGAGAGGATTTGTGAAGCGACGCAACTGACGCTGGTAGGTCACATGATAATGACAACATGGTGAATCAATCATACAACACACATTCATACTATATAGAATGTTCTTTTTTAGTGGTTGTGAAGTAATTGAATATGCAAAAGAAGCACCAAGAGACTATGCGATTTCGGACGCAGCGACATTCATATAATCAACTGGTTATGACTGGGTTCTCCAAATCTGGGTATTGTACTTAAGAGTTAAGCTAAAACCAGAATCAAACTCACCGGTTAGCTTGTTCAGGCGTGTTTGAGCTTAACTCTGCAGGACAATGCAGATTTAACCTTCATCCTTCCCTCGGGTTTTTTTTTAACTGAAAATCTTTTTTATTAATTTAAGACCTCAGGGCTTCCGTTGCTCTTGAATACACACAAAATTGACTGGTTTGAGGAGTTTATGTGGTTGAAATTTAAAAAAGTAACAAATCCTTCCCTCGCGGGTCAATTTGACCCCCCCATGGGAATGCTTTCGTATACATAGAAAAACCTAACAAATGCTCAAAAATTAAAACAAAAAAATGCTAAAACTTGACCAAAAAATTATATTATAATGTCTACAGGTGTATCTGAATGCATACTGAAGAAATAAACTCAAGAACAACTCATTCGCTCCATATAGAGCCATCTAGTGGCAAGAGTCATAAAATATCACGTTATATTATTATTTTTTCCACAAGAGGTCAGCAGAGACACCCAATGTGAGAGATTGAGCTAATTTGAGTTGGTTATTGTATGTATTAGTAATTTTAAATTTAAGTTGAATGAATGTGCTTAAATTATATTATACCATGGTCTGTCTGAATACTCTATTCTGATTGGCTGCAAGGTGTGCAATTAAAATCGTTTAATGAACAGGTAGTTCCAAGTCAGTAGAATCACCGTTCAACATTAATGCGCTGTTTTCATTGAAGCGCAGAGACGCATGTCACTCACACAGAGATTGGAGTTTGCACGGTGCACACATAGAAACATTTAGGAGCACAGAAACGTATCAATGCTGCCCCGTGACTTTTAGTAATAAAATAGCTTTGCTAAATAATATTTCTCAAAGGGGGTAAACGTCACTATTCTGAAGTAATTAAATTCACAGCTTCGTTGTTAAGAGAGACACTGAACAGACGCAGGTACACATCTCAACTCTTTCTTGATAATTATTTAAAATGCTATAAATCATTAATTCTAATAAATGTAATCTTACGCAATACTTTATCTGTGTATCTGATTCAAAGTGGGCAGAATGCTAGATCTGACAAAAATAACCATCTGTTTTACCCTTCCGGTCAAATATTTAAGTTGTCGATGTTGGCAAATGACCATGGTATAAGTATATATGGTATATTTTTTTAAAAGCTATAATTTTAGGGCTGCAGGTCATTTTGATCCACGAGGGAAGCATTTGTTACAGGATGTGAGGGAAGGATGGAGTTAAAGAACCCTGCTTTACGAGCTTTCTCTTACAATGACGTATTTGATGAGTCTCATTGATCCTCTCTTGCCCCTCAGATTTGTCCTGTACCTGCCCTTCCTTCGCCTCCGCCCTCTCCAGCTCAGAGCCACGAACACCAAACAACAGCAGCCGAATGTGATGGTAGCGCAGGTCGCTAAAGCCACCAGTACGGTGTTGGCCGCCAAATGCCACACCGATGTCAAGCTTCCCCCATCCCCATCAGGTGGCGGTGCGACACCAGTAGTGATGTTCCGACTGATGTAACCCTTTGTGTCATTCTGGTACGGTTGACTGTCCACCATGCTGCTAGTAGGGGCAGTTAGAGAGGAACTCAAACCGCCGGTGGTTGCCGAGTTTCCCATACGGGTGTGGGTAAAAGTTAGGGTAAGGAGTCTAGGGGTCGTAGAGTCATTGGTGGTGATCGAAGGACTGGTGGTTCTTGTGTCGCTGCTAATTGTCTGTTTTGGTTGGGATGGAATTGTAGTTTGGGTTGGGCTTCGTAAAGCCCATGTAGAAGTCTCATATGATGGGGTATTTTGAGTTGATGTTTGGGAGGTCACATTTGGAGAAGTCAAAGAATTTGGGGATGTCCACTGTGGCGTAGTAGTCATCTGTTGGGGATTGAGTGAGGAGTCCATCTTCAGCTGTGATGTAGTTGATATAACATGCTCTGAAGTGCTTTGAGTTGTAGCATGTATTGTCTTGTATAAAGGGGTAATTTGGGTTGATGTTTGGGAGGTCACGTTTGGAGAAGTCAAAGGCTTTGTGGTTGTCCACTGTGGCATAGACGTCATCTGCTGGGGATTGAGCGTAGAGTCCATCTTCGGCTGTGATGTAGTTGATATAACATGCTCTGACGTGCTTTGAGTTGTAGCTTGCATTGTCTCGTATGAAGGGGTCATTTGGGTTGATGTTTGGGAGGTCACGTTTGCAGAAGTCAAAAGATTTGTGGATACGCTCTCCGATTGTGAAGACGCAGAAGTCAGGGTGTTAATGGTCTTGAAAACTGTTGTTTGCGCTGTAGTTTCTGGATACTCTTCTGACTTGGCAGAGGTAGTTTGCGCTGTAGTTAGGGTACTTGTCTTGGCAAAAGATTGTGCAGAGTTTTGAGAAGCCGTTGCCAAAGGTTTTGTAGACTGTAGAGATGTAGTTTGTAATCCCAAAGGCTGTTGGGTCGTTGACGAACTTAGAGCTTCATTGATTGGGATGGAGGTGAAAGTAGAGTCAAAGTAGTCAATTGTAGAACTTGGGTGGGCTGTAGTTGAGGGGTTTGGGATGCTGTGGTTTAAAGTGTCAGTAGTTGTATCAGGTTCATCCGTCTGAGAGCTGGTTTTTGTGATGTGATGCAGGTTTGTTGATGCCCACTGTGGCGTAGTAGTCACCTGTTGGGGATCGAGTGACGTAGACAATATGACGTGTTCTGATGTGCTTTGAGTAGTTGTAGTACATCGAGGGAGGTTATGTTGTACTTCAAGTGTAGTAGGACCAGTGTGCGAGGTTTGTTGGGGGGATGTAGGTTTAGTGGAGGCAGGACTGATGGAGCGGACGGGAGGGTTGGGTGGATAGTTGAACTGGCGCTTGTCAGAGGTCAGCGGCTCAGAAACATTGAGCCGCGAGGATGACATGTGTGGCAGAACACGCACGTTGGTGGTGAAGTGCTTCCCGAACACCAACAGGTCCGGATCCACACCTGAGCAATAGACATCGCAATCGGATTATTTATAACAAGCTTTATACTTGTAGGCTGAGGCAATGTTTCATTTTAGGGATGCAATATGAAAATTAAAATTATCATGTTTACTATAATCGGCCAAATTTTTGTATTGGGCCGATAACATTAAAAATTAACATAAATTGGCTGATACCGATATGTTGGCCCATATATTGTGCATTCCTAGGTCACTTCATCCCAAAATGTTTCCATTCTAAAATGCATGTAATTCTAGTGCACTTTTTCAGCTTTAAATTATTTAGAAATGTCTTGTTTAGAAAAGGAGTTCCTGTCTTTATATTGAAGACTTTTCACATGCATACAAATCCTCATTAAAAGCAACGAAAAAGATCATCCTGGTTTTATATTTGCTCAGACCAAAGTAGGGTTTGGTGTGCAGTTTCTCACCTTTAGTGACATTATAGAGGATGACATTTCCTCTGTGGTGAGGAATGCAGCTCTCAGCGGTCGGACATTGCAGATGAAAGCAGTTCACACTGTCCTGAGTGGTGTTGAAATGAAACACAGCCAGGTTGCAGGAGACTGTGCATGCAATTCATAAATTAAATTTACAAAAGTCCATTAACAAGGTCTTTATGGCTGTTAAAGATTCTGAAATATGTTTAAAATATAGATGTATGCATTTCCAATATATAGTGCAACCACGTTCTTTAATAAATACTTGTTTGCAAGGTCATAACATTAACATTTCTTTCATGTTTATATTAAATCATTCACATAATTAAGAAACAAATAATATGATAAATACTATGAAATAATAATTTTCACTTACTATAATTATTATTTAAAAAAGCATTTTATCTCTGCTATAGCTTTATGCACAAATCTAGTTTATACGTTTAACTTGGCATTGAGTAATGAGTACTATTAATATTTATTTAATGACAAATTGCTTGGTGTTCCATAATTTGCATTGCTAAAAACAACTACTATATTAGTAAATGCAAAAGTAATATGTTATGTGCATTATGGTGTAGCATTTGTGTTGTCTGAATGTCATTGCACTACATAAAAAAGTAGAATTTTGTCAAGTAAAACATCGTTAAAACGTCAAGTTGAAATGCTTAAATAGATATAAAATTCAAAATGAAGACAACATTTTTGGACACTTGGTCACCTAAAACATCGGAATGTAATTGCAAATGCTAACTCCATTCTGCGTCATCATTTTCTCTTCTGATCAACTGTTTTGGTGATTTTTAGTAGATTTGTGTGTTTAATCATGTCCAAAAGAACTTTTTGTGAAACTTTTGTCTTTCACTGACACATGCTTCAATGTTTTTCTCCCTGGTGGAATGACATTCAGAAGCTTTTGAGTGACAGAGGTGTACTGTGGCTACTTTAGTTCTTCCAGATTGAAGCATAAACTCACAGTTTGGTGTAAGGCAGCAGGCTCTGCTGCATTTAAGCGCTGACTCCTCCTGATAGACCCTCAGGATGTGAGCTCCTCTGCGCTGAGATTCCTCTATGTCCACGTACAGTCCTGGAAACCTGCGGATCCAGCAGCTCTTATAGTAAGATGTCGGAGAGCAGCTGGAGTCCGAAGAGCAGATCAAACCCAGAATCCACAGCAAACTCCATGGAACGGTCATTGCGCGCTTCATTCGGCTGGTCTGCGAGGCTCGAGCTCAAGTCATGTTGTTTTGAAGCGCTCGTGTGTTTCTGGCGCAGGTGAGCGGAACAGGTGTGATGATGATGATGATGATGATGAACGCGCGTGAAGCGACCAGGGTTTGTTCCGTGCTCCTCGTTCATCCAGACATACATTCGTTTATTTATTCAAATAAATAAATGCTAAAATATTGGATTAATAAAGATATACACAAAAAATGCTGTTTTTTTTTTTTCCCAACACAATGGGACAAATGGACAAACCCCAACCTTCAACGGTGAAATATTGCTGAAATATTGTCAATAACATTTAATGCTAAACTTAAAAAGGGTTAACAAAAAACACTTAGATATCAAGGGAACATTCTTTTTTTTTATAATTTTGTAAACATTATGGAAGCCTACTTCTCTGAAGGCTCTGTAAAAATAGCCTAACATTTTATTTTCCACCAATGATAGCATTTTTGTGCTAACATTTTTAGAACATTATTAAAGACCAGATAAATCACAAAGAACATTTCGTCATGTTTGAGCCAACAAAAATAGATTATTGTAGCCTGCAAAATTAAACAAACATTTTTCTTTTAAAGTTCTTCTTAATGTAGTCCTATTTTAGCTGCCGTTTTATGAACCGTAAATTTACTAAACAGCAGGAGCTGCTGTGCCCAATTTCTTAAATTAAGTGATAAATGATTCTAGGGTACTTTTATTTTGACGTTTCGACCAAGAAAATCGAAAGTTCGCGTAACCAAGGGGGAAAAAAGTTTTGATGTTCAGAGAACATTCAGAATATCCATTATTATTATTATTGTTAATCATGATAATTATATTTTAACATACAGTATATAGGCCTACTACATTAAGAGGTGTTATGATCGAAATATCGTAAAATAATAATCGTTTAAAAGGCAGCTTTTTTTCATGTTGTTAAATTTTATATCAACAATTGACAATAAATCAGCAATATTTCACTATTGAAGGTGGTTGGTCATGTGCCGGCTGGGACGGCATGGCATTCCACATGAAAAAATACTATAGTATATTATAGTAAAATTACTCTAGTAAATACTATAGTGTTTTTGAACCATTCTATAGTAAATATACTACAGTAAAGTAAGTGTAGTAAATACTACAATATACTACAATTTACTGTAGTATCTTTACTATAGTATGGTTCAAAAACACTATAGTATTTACTAGAGTAATTTTACTATAATATACTATAGTATTTTTTCATGTGGAATGCCATGCCGTCCCATGCCAGCTTGTCCTGTGGAGCACCATTGGCTCTTTGTTCCTCAGATGAGAAGTGTTTGATTCCTTCTGGAGAAATCAGAGAGGATTATTCTAACTGTGCAGGCCCAGATTTCCAATCACAGAAGCTGATACTATTATCCCCGTTTGTGACTCATTTCCACTGTTTGTGTGTGTTACAGCCATAGGTTTGCCAAAAGACACTTGGATCAGGTACCCAAGTGGCTTTCACACTCCATTTTCCAAAATACAGCAGATCTATGAACACTGGCTGGAGAATGAACTCTCAGAGCCAGGGTGAAGTTGTTGCTCTGGGATCAGCTTGAGTTTGCCAGGTCAGGCACTGAGAGCACACAATCCAACCCGATTTGAAGGGCAAATGTTTAGTTTGACATGCACCATGAAAACCCTTAACAGATTAGAAACTAGTGGCATTATTGAGAATGCTGATATTTTTATTCTTACATTTATTTTGGCATCTTATAGGTTCAGTTAATGTGGAGTTATGATAATTTAGTAAATTAAGCAACATCATGATCATTAAGAGTCAGAATGCTAATATTTTAATCAGTACAATAATATATGCAGATGAATAAAAGTATTATATTTGATTATGATGTTTTAACAGTGATGCTTAATGAATGATGAACTACAACATGTAGAAGTGTCTTTGCCACTAGATGGCGCTGGTTCCTCTCAAGTGCCACGCTGATTGGCTGATCCGTGAGCTGTGACGTCAAATATAGTAGACAGGACAAATGTAAGTCCAATTCATACTTTGGAAAACTATAGGCACATTTATTAATGATAATATCCTGAAAGATGTATAAGACATTATGTCAGGACACAATGAATCTGACTCTACTAAAGATAATACTTAATTAATTATACGTTTTCTGGCCACAGCCACCAGGGAATACCGTTTCCATGAAAGAGTGTACATGGTCTGCAACAATGCTTAGGTAGGTGGTGCGTGTCAAAGTAACATCCACATGGATGGCAGGACCCAAGGTTTCCCAGCAGAACATTGCCCAAAGCATCACACTGCCTCTGCCGGCTTGCCTTCTTCCCATAGTGCATCCTGGTGCCATGTGTTCCCCAGGTAAGCGACCACACACATCCGGCCATCCATGTGATGTAAAAGAAAATGTGATTCATCAGACCAGGCCACCTTCTTCCATCGCTCCGTGGTCCAGTTCTGATGCTCTCGTGCCACTGTTGGTGCTTTCGGCGGTGGACAGGGGTCAGCATGGGCACCCTGACTGGTCTGCGGCTATGCCGCCCCATACGCAACAAACTGTGATCACTGTGTATTCTGACACCTTTCTATCAGAACCAGCATTAACTTCTTGAGCAGTTTGAGCTCCAGTAGTTCGTCTGTTTGATCGGACCACACGGGCCAGCCTTCACTCCCCACGTGCATCAATGAGCCTTGGCCGCCCATGACCCTGTGGCCGGTTCTCCACTGTTCCTTCCTTGGAGCACTTTTGACAGATCCTGACCACTGCAGACCGGGAACACCCCACAAGAGCTGCAGTTTTGGAGATGCTCTGACCCAGTCGTCTAGCCATCACAATTTGGCCCTTGTCAAACTCGCTCAAATCCTTACTCTTGCCCATTTTTCCTGCTTCTAACACATCAACTTTGAGGACAAAATGTTCACTTGCTGCCTAATATATCCCACCCACTAACAGGAGCTGTGATGAAGAGATCATCAGTGTTATTCACTACACCTGTCAGTGGTTATAATGTTATGCCTTGATTGGTGTACACAACGCAAATTTTCTTGTTTTGTTTTTTTGACAGAATTCAAAAAGTATTTCAACACCATTTCGTGTTGCATTATAAACATGTCAGCACTGTATTTTTGCATTAATAAAAAAGTAAATTTCATACATTTGCATATGCAAAAATAATTGGTCACAGGCACAACATCTTTTCTAGTATAATAAATTATTAGTGCGTATATATATAATATAATATATTAACTGTCATGGCTTTAACATCCATTGCTACACAGATGACACCCAACTTTACATCCATTCTCAATGAATTGCTCCTTTTGACACAAACTCCATATCGGCTTGTATTGAACATAACATTTCAGTATGTTGTTATCTACCAAAGTCCCTTTAAGACAAGTCCTTTAACTCGGCGGCCATCTTTGAAACACCTCTCGGGCATGCAAGTGCAGCTCCCATCTCTTTGAATGGTGAAACATCAAATTCTCCAAAATTGTTCGCCAACCATACGACTAAATTTCATATTTGAAATCACCAATGAAATCTGACAACAATGGTCTCATAAATGTGTTTTCTAAATGCTCAAATCATGATTAAAAAAACTTAATTTTTCAGCCTGGACAAAGCTAATGCGCATGCGCAGTCCTAAAGGCCTGTCTCAGAACACTGCCTGTTTCTATAGCAACCGATGACTGTACTAATCAACAATTGGCTCTTTCATTTAGAAGGCGGGGCTTATTCGCCATATTGCACTTTCCATTCATAAGTAATCGGAGTGCTTCCTATCTTTGCCTGCTGTGGTGTTTACTTGTTATAATATTGTAAAGCGACTTTGAGTTTGCAGAAAGGCGCTAAATATAAAATAAACAGTATTATTGTTTTCCCGGATCCGTGTGAACGGAGATCGTTTTGACAACATTGTCGTCTGTACACGACACGTGGCGTTCCCCAGGGTTCAGTACTTGGACCTTTTCTCTTCATCTTCTACATGCTTCCATTAGTAAACAATGTTAATAGACTACAAGTTAAAACAAAGTTATGAGCACCAGAACAACAGAAATAAGTTTAAATCAATTTCAACGGATAACACACGCTCTTTATTCCAAATATCAACCTGTTATCTGACACGTTTGTGTTTAAGGTCACCGTGCTGAAATAGAATCAGGTAAAATAAGCAGTTACATGTTTGTTTTTACAAGCCCTTGTGGAGTTGAACGAGTCACGAGTGCTTCCTCAGGTCATGATGAATTTCATTCAGGTTAGACTGTTTTAAGTTTTCCACATCCATGAATATGTCTGATAAATACAATGTAGCAAATCTACGAAAAACACATAAACATTCAGTACTCGAGTCTGTCGTTTGGCGTTCACGTTTGCCCTGATATATGACGGAAAGTCTGTCCACTTTTGGTTTGTAAAAAAACTTTAGTCCAGTAGGTGAGCAGATCACAAACGCTTACACAAACACTTTTGGGCTAAAATGAGATGAAATGAAGAAAACCAAATAAACCTTCTCTCATGCATTTCGTCTTCCCATTATACAAAACAGAAAAAAAAGAAATTCAAATGTCATGACATTCAGATCTCCGATTCCGGCAGATTCTCTGCTTGTGCCTCTGAACAGTATTAGAGAGTCATGTGCCCTGTGTGTCCTCGGCGACTCTTGCAGAAGCGCAGGAGACCGGCAGGGGGCGCTGTGGCACTGCGGCGTCAGGACGCTCTGTCTCAGTCTTTCAGCAGTCTGTAGATGTGATGCTGGGCTCCGTGCTCGCTGGTGGACACTTCAAACACGTAAGCGATGCATAGCAAGGTTTCCAGAGTGTCTCTGTTGGTTACCACCTACAACGGGACAAATTCATAGGGAGTTTCATCAATAACGAGCACTTCTTAATGCAAAATATTTCTGAGGGCAACGGGATCAACTTGAGAATTGATTTGATTCCACTGGTGATTGACTGCATGGTGGAAATCGTGTGTACTAACTATGTATGAGTTGCTTTCTTTGTAATGACTTTGAATGAATGAATCTAGGTGTGTGTTGATTTTGATCTCGCATTAAACACACAACTCACAAAACATGAACGCATAAACACACACACGTTCTTCTACATCTGTCTTTGTGAGGACATTCAACGACACAGTGCAGTCTCTTGATCCTTACCCTAACCCTAACCCTGACTATAACCTGATCCCTGAACACACACACAGATACACACAAACACACACAGATACTCTCACACATAAACACATACACTCAGTCAAAAAGACACTCACAGAGACAGGCACACAAAGATACACACACAGACATAGATACACACAAACAGACACATAGCCTACACACTCACACAGACAATAAAACACACACAGACTCACTCATTCACTCACTCACAGACACATACTCACTCATTCACTCACTCACCACTCACTCACACATACACTCAAACAAACACACACTCACTCACTGACTCACACAAACACACTCACACACACACTCACACAAACACACACTCACACACGCATACACTCACTCACGCATACACACACACTCACTCTCTCTCACACACACACATATACAGTCCCTGACAAAAGTCTTGTCGCTTGTGTACAAATTGAACTGAAGTGCCGCTGAAATATATTTCTTATCATGATTTGTTTACAAGAAATGGCTCATTTTAATCCCAAAAGCTTTTGTAATAATGTTTCAGTGCAAAATGAAACTTTCAAAAAATATTGTAATATTCACAGCTTGGTAAAGCCCATTGAGTGAATTTTTGCAAAGACATAAGTGTTGTCGCCTTGTCATATGAGCTTCACCTGTGACTAATAATGGATCAATTAGATCTCAGGTGTGTATAAAAAGAACCCCAGTACACTAGACCTTCACATCAACTGCAACTAGACCTCTGCAAACATGCCTAAGATTCACCCTGAGACTAAAGTTTTGATTATCAAGAGGCTGAAGACCAGATTCAAAGTGTCTCAGCGTCAAGTACAGAGGATAAAAAAAAGATTTGAAGAGACTGGAGACGTTTATGACAAACCCAGGTCAGGCAGACCCTGCAAGACAACTGCTCGAGAGGACCGTTTGTTGGCTCGAAAATCCAAGGCCAGCCCATTTTCCACTGCAGCAGAGCTCCACGAGACCTGGTCACCTGAAGTCCCTGTGTCAACCAGAACAGTTTGTCTCGAAATGGCCTCCATGGTCGAATCAGTGCCCAGACGCCAGCACTAAACAAAAGACAATTGAAAAACCGTGTGGCATTTGCCAAAGCCCACAGCCTGCTAAAAGGATGGACGCTGGAAAAGTGGCTGAAGGATTTTTCAGATGAATCTTCTGTTGAATTACACCACAGTCGCCGCAAATATTGCAGGAGACCTACTGGAGCCCGCATGGATCCGAGATTCACCCAGAAAACAGTGAAGTTTGGTGGGAGAAAAATCATTGTCTGGAGTTACATCCAGTATGGGGGTGTGCGAGAGATCTGCAGGGTGGAAGGCAACTTCAATAGTCTAAAATACCAAGAAATCTTAGCTACCTCTTATATTCCCAACCATAAAAGAGGCCAAATTCTGCAGCAAGATGGTGCTCCATCGCATTCTTCCATCTCCACATCAAAGTTCCTCAAGGAGAAGAAGATCAAGATGCTCCAGGATTGGCCAGCCCAGTCACCAGACATGAACATCATTGAGCATATGTGGGGTAGGATGAAAGAGGAAGCATGGAAGACGAAACCAAAGAATATTGATGAACTCTGGGAGGCATGCAAGACTGCTTTCTTTGCTATTCCTGATGACTTCATCAATAAATTGTAGTCCTTGCCAAACCGCATGGATGCAGTCCTTCAAGCTCATGGAAGTCATACAAGATATTAAATTTGGATCTCACAGCACCACTACTTAATTTGCTGACATATTTTTGTATTTGCAGTAAATTTGTTCAATTTCTGAAGCGACAAAACTTTTGTCTTGCCAAAATTTGACCTTTCTGTCTTGATTAAATGATAAATCTTTTTTCAGTGAAACTAATTTATTTCAGTGCATTAAACGTCATTTCGGAGGGTTTTTAGCTTTTCATATAAGCTATTTCTAACACCAATTGATGAATTAAAAATCAGGTTAATAGCAGGTGTTTCTACAAAATAGATAAGCGACACGACTTTTGTCAGGGACTGTATATATATACATTATATTTGAACCACATTATTATACATGCATGTAAAATGACTGTTATATTCTGTTTGCGTGTGTGTGCGTCATCCCAGACTCAGTCAGGCCATTGACAGTCTGCTCCTGTCTGAGGTCCTGTTGTGTCGGGTGACAGTGCTCATTGTCTCGGGGTCTCAGCGCAGGCCAGCGTCCCACACACTGGACACTAGTGTTCTCCAGCCGTCGTCACGGACACACTGTCGCCGTGACTACAGCCTCATTTGTCATTTCCTCAACAGGCATGAGTTTATAATGACAGCTGACGTTAAACTGAATTAACTCAAGGTTATTGCTGAGGTGCTGGAATCAGTTCACAATGAGGAGCAATATGTGCCGGAAAATAAAGAGTTGTGCCTGGGAACGCTTTCATGCTCGTGTCTGTGTGTTTCTGTGTGTCGGTGTGTACGTGTGTGTGTGTGTGTGCGTGACTGCGTGTATGTATGCATACATGTATATTCATTTTACTAAATCATTTTAATATATTTTAAAGTTTGATGAAGCAAACAAATCCGTGAATGGCATAAACTGATCATCATAATGTTTTTATGTCTGATGCATGCAAAGCTTTTCTAAACTAACACATTTACCTGCAGAATGGTGAAGTTTTCAAGTACACTGTTCATCATGTATTTCTCTGGTAGATGTTTGAGTTTATGGATGAAGTTGATCATGTATTCACACAGCGGTGACCGGTGGATCCTGAACACGTATCTGCCGCTCTCGAAGCGCGCGTACTCCGTCTTTACGAGAGAGAGAGAGAGAAAAAGAGAAAGAGTGATGATTATTGTTTCAGAAACGAGCTCAAACTGTACACAAGTCACATATACATGCCATATAATAGAATTATGATGACTTAATATTGTGATATATTTGCATATGGAGGCGATCTTTCTCCTGATCTGGGCACTAATGTAATTTGTTATGGCCTTTAAAACGATTCGATGGACCTGTGTTGGTCGGAAGACGCTTTCGGTGTAAAATGAGCTATGACAGTTCACATTTATTCAGTGTGTACAGCACACACACACACACACAGACACTTGTGTCTTACCTCCACCTTTTCCACCACCTGTTTCCCAAACGAGCAGACTTTAGTGGAGGAGGTGATGATCATGTTTTCGGAGCTCTCGTACTGACTCGATACGCCATAGAAGAAGCTGCTGTCGTCCTGAAGGTTGATGCTCAGATCCGCCTGCAGAACCACATCACACTCATTCAGACTCTATGAGAAGAGTCAAACTGTATATATATATATATATATATATATATATATATATATATATATATATATATATATATATATATATATATATATATATACTATAGTAACGAATAAATATCATATTTATACACTATAATAATTAAACAGTACTTCAAAGAATACCATAGTATCTCTATGGGTCTGCATTGTATATGTTCGGTGTGCTATCATGGCATTTTATAAAGGGAAAATACATGTAAACAAAATATAATATTGTACATATATTATATACACTCACTTAAATGATTATTAGGAACACCTGTTCAATTTCTCATGAATGCAATTATCTAATCAACCAATCACATGGCAGTTGCTTCAATTCATTTAGGGGTGTGGTCCTGGTCAAGACAATCTCCTGAACTCCAAACTGAATGTCAGAATGGGAAAGAAAGGGGATTTAAGCGTGTATTTTGAGCGTGGCATGGTTGTTGGTGCCAGACGGGCCAGTCTGAGTATTTCACAATCTGCTCAGTTACTGGGATTTTCACACACAACCATTTCTAGGGTTTACAAAGAATGGTGTGAAAAGGGAAAAACATCCAGTATGCGGCAGTCCTGTGGGCGAAAATGCCTTGTTGATGCTAGAGGTCAGAGGAGAATGGGTCGACTGATTCAAGCTGATAGAAGAGCAACTTTGACTGAAATAACCACTCGTTACAACCGAGGTATGCAGCAAAGCATTTGTGAAGCCACAACACGCACAGCCTTGAGGCAGATGGGCTACAACAGCAGAAGACCCCACCGGGTACCACTCATCTCCACTACAAATAGGAAAAAGAGGCTACAATTTGCACGAGATCACCAAAATTGGACAGTTGAAGACGGTAGATGGTAGAGTCAGAATTTGGCGTAAACAGAATGAGAACATGGATCCATCATGCCTTGTTACCACTGTGCAGGCTGGTGGTGGTGGTGTAATGGTGTGGGGAATGTTTTCTTGGCACACTTTAGGCCCCTTAGTGCCAATTGGGCATCGTTTAAATGCCACGGCCTACCTGAGCATTGTTTCTGACCATGTCCATCCCTTTATGACCACCATGTACCCATCCTCTGATGGCTACTTCCAGTAGGATAATGAACCATGTCACAAAGCTTGAATCATTTCACTATAAATGATTATAGTGATTATAAATGATCTAGTGACTGACGCTAGAGGTTGCAGCCTTTAGCCTCCTTGTTAGAGCATCCAACTCTCATACCGGCAGACCTGGGTTCGAGTCCCGCTTGGAGCGGGGCGGTTCAAACAGAATGGGTTATACAGGTCCTTCTCAAAAAATGTGCATATTGTGATAAAAGTTCATTATTTTCCATAATGTAATTATAAAAATTAAACTTTCATATATTTTAGATTCATTGCACACCAACTGAAATATTTCCGGTCTTTTATTGTTTTAATACTGATGATTTTGGCATACAGCTCATGAAAACCCAAAATTCCTATCTCAAAAAATGAGCATATCATGAAAAGGTTCTCTAAACGAGCTATTAACCTAATCATCTGAATCAACTAATTAACTCTAAACACCTGCAAAAGATTCCTGAGGCTTTTGAAAACTCCCAGCCTGGTTCATTACTCAAAACCGCAATCATGGGTAAGACTGCCGACCTGACTGCTGTCCAGAAGGCCATCATTGACACCCTCAAGCGAGAGGGTAAGACACAGAAAGACATTTCTGAACGAATATGCTGTTCCCAGAGTGCTGTATCAAGGCACCTCAGTGGGAAGTCTGGGAAGGAAAAAGTGTGGCAAAAAACATTGCACAACGAGAAGAGGTGACCGGACCCTGAGGAAGATTGTGGAGAAGGACCGATTCCAGACCTTGGGGGACCTGCGGAAGCAGTGGACTGAGTCTGGAGCAGAAACATCCAGAGCCACCGTGTGCAGGAAATGGGCTACAGGTGCCGCATTCCCCAGGTCAAGCCACTTTTGAACCAGAAACAGCGGCAGAAGCGCCTGGGCTACAGAGAAGCAGCACTGGACTGTCGCTCAAATTTTGCATGTCATTCGGAACTCAAGGTGCCAGAGTCTGGAGGAAGACTGGGGAGAAGGAAATGCCAAAATGCCTGAAGTCCAGTGTCAAGTACCCACAGTCAGTGATGGTCTGGGGTGCCATGTCAGCTGCTGGTGTTGGTCCACTGTGTTTTATCAAGGGCAGGGTCAATGCAGCTAGCTATCAGGAGATTTTGGAGCACTTCATGCTTCCATCTGCTGAAAAGCTTTATGGAGATGAAGATTTCGTTTTTCAGCACGACCTGGCACCTGCTCACAGTGCCAAAACCACTGATAAATGGTTTACTGACCATGGTATTACTGTGCTCAATTGGCCTGCCAACTCTCCTGACCTGAACCCCATAGAGAATCTGTGGGATATTGTGAAGAGAAAGTTGAGAGACGCAAGACCCAACACTCTGGATGAGCTTAAGGCCGTTATCGAAGCATCCTGGGCCTCCATAACACCTCAGCAGTGCCACAGGCTGATTGCCTCCATGCCACGCCGCATTGAAGCAGTCATTTCTGCAAAAGGATTCCCCACCAAGTATTGAGTGCATAACTGAACATAATTATTTAAAGGTTGACTTTTTTTGTATTAAAAACACTTTTCTTTTATTAGTCGGATGAAATATGATATTTTTTTGAGATAGGAATTTTGGGTTTTCATGAGCTGTATGCCAAAATCATCAGTATTAAAACAATAAAAGACCTGAAATATTTCAGCTGGTGTGCAATGAATCTAAAATATATGAAAGTTAAATTTTTATCATTACATTATGGAAAATAATGAACTATTATCATAATATGCAAATTTTTTTTAGAAGGACCTCTCTCTCTCTCTCTCTCTCTCTCTCTCTCTCTCTCTCTCTCATATATATATATATATATATATATATATATATATATATATATATATATATATATATATATATATATATATAAATTATGATATAATGTTTTTCCATTTGTATATCTTTAATGTGCTCTCATGGCACTTTTTGATGAAAAATAAAAATTTCTTGGTGAATTTCACAAAACCTGTCCAAACATGTCTGCGTCTTATTTAATGTCAAAATTTAAAATATATTAAATATTTAGTTATATTTTGCATAAATAATGGGACTTAAATTACATTACAGATGTATGTATATTGACATTTTTTATTTCAATGACACAAAAAAGTCAGGTCCCAGGCACTCAGTCAGATGTAAAAAGAGGAGAAGGAATGAATTAAAAAGCCTTTATTTGGTATAAGTCTTTTTTTATAAATTTTTTATACAAGAGCCAACCTGTTTCAACCAACACATGGTCTTCTTCAGCGCAAAGCAACACAAAGAATGACATAGTCAGAAAATATTCAATTAGCCTAATGAGGCCTAATACAATCAATTAACCCAATGAGGCAATCAGGTCTACAGGACTGGGGAAACCAACGCAATGAGTAAAGAAAAAAATTAAAAATTAAAAACCAATACAGAGAAAAAACTCTTTCTTTGCTCATTGCGTAGCTTTCCCCAGTCCTGTAGACCTGATTGCCTCATTAGGCTAATTGAATGTTTTCGGACTATGTCATTCTCATTCTTTGTGTTGCTTCGCCCCTTAAGACATACCAAATAAAGGCTTCTTAATTCATCCCTTCTCCTCTTTTTATGTCTGACTGAGTGCCTGGGCTCTGCCTTTTTTGTGTCATTGGATTTTTCTATTTAACTCTACCTGAGAGCCGGTTGAACCTTTTGCAGTGCATTTTTTATTTCTTTTATTGCAGTGAATTACTTGTGTGTGTATGCGTGTGTGTGTGTGTGTGTGTGTGTGTGTGTGTGTGTGTGTGTGTGTGTGTGTGTGTGTGTGTGTGTGTGTGTGTGTGTACAGTATGATGATGCCAATGAATCACTGAATGTGCTGTGTTTTGTGTGCTGGAACAATCAGAAACAGAGTCAGTGATTGCGTCAGAGATCTTAGAGTGCAGGTCAGGTGTAGAAACATCAGGTCAGGCGCTGTTCATGAACACACGGGTCAGGGCACTTCTAAAGTCATCAGCACGTCCCACAATTCACAAGAGCGCAGACGTAAAGCAGCTTCACCTTTTCCCCCCGCGTCCACATTCTCATAACGTCCCATTAGGAGCACACCACCATCCCTCTCCCCGCCGGACGCCCCGCCTCCGTCCCCCCGCTCCACTTTATTCCCTCGTTTATCTTCATTTCTCCGCTGAATCGGCACTCCCTCGCTCCCCTCTCTCTCTCTGCGAGGGAATTCATCCAATTACAATCAACTACCCGCAACGCTCCAAATCGGATTACCGCGTCCGGCTGCCTGTGTAACAATTTAGCACGGCCGGCTCAAATCCGATTCCGGGCGCACTTCAAAAGCACGGGCCGATCCGTTAGGACAGGGCCGCGAGGCGCGGTGTGAGATGGAGGCCATAGCCGGCGTGGAAATTTAATCTAGAATGCCATAGCTTTGGAGAATAACCTAGCGGGCCTGTCAACGTCACCATGACAACCTGTGCCCGAGGACGCCCAAGTCATGACCTATTCTTATGAGCGGAGGAAACGGAGGCCCAGTGATAGGGATGTTGTTTTTTATAGCCAGATTCTTAATGGACTTAATATATCTAATGTCTCTGCACGGCCACCTGTACGCTCACCAGAGACCTGAAGGCCTTGGGCTCTGATAAAGCTCTCTGATGCTCTTTAATGAACATTTCAACTGTTGTTGTGTGTCATGATGCCAACATTTCTGTAGTTGATGCCAGTGAAACTGCACGATTCTCCATACCCCTGTAAAAACTAATATCACATTTTTACTTTATAAAGTATTATATATTATTTATAATATTATATGTGTGTATGTATATATATATAATTTTACATTTAATATAATCTATAAATATTTAATATATTTAGTATTCAATGTAATGTGTTTTTATATAGTCTAGTATATATTATATTATTCTATACTGTCTATAAAACACGCAATAGAACACAATCACCTATTTAAAAAGTTATATTCAAGTAAAAATATATTTTTCACATAAATAATGATCACATAATAAATCTGTTTAATTGTTATTATATTATTTTAATAAAATAATATATATCCAATGAAATAAAAAGTATATATATTTTATATGTACAGTCACCGTATATATACAGTACTGTGCAAAAGTCTTAGGCATGTTGGTATTTTCACAGGAAACATTTTTTTTAAGACAGTTATTAATATCTTTTGCTGTAGTGTGTCAGTATCAGTTTACATTTCCAAACATTCATTGTGCAATTCATTGTAATAATCCAGTGAGATTTCTTTTTTTTTCAGCCGGTCTGATCTCAGCATCATCGAGTCCGTCTGTGATTACATGAAGAAACAGAAAAACCTCCAGAAGAACTGAGGCGACGTCTCCCAGACACTTGAGGAAAGCTTCCTGCAGAACTACAGTACTGGGAACAGTTTAGGCACTGGTCAGAATGCTTTAAAGGGAGAATGCTGTCAAAAATAATAACATAAATAGCTTTTATTTATGATTTCACTTCTATGAACTAAATCAAATGGATATTTGGGGTGAGCACCCTTTGCGTTTCAAAGCTTGTGTCTCCTGCATCTGTTCCTACACCAGTTCCTGTAGTTCTGCGGGAAGCGTTCCTCAAGTGTCTGGGAGACGTTGCCTCAGTTCTTCTGGAGGTTTTGATGTTTCTTCATGTAATCACAGACAGACTCGATGAAGATGAGATCAGATCTCCATGTGGAGCACAGAGACTATTGTCAGACTCTTGATGCACACACAAATCTCACTGGATTATTACAATTAATGCCAATTCATTTATAAATGTAAACTGATATTTCCTACTGACACACTACAGCAAAAGATATAAATAACTGGCTTAAAAACATTTTCAAGTGTATGCCCAGTAAGTGTGGTTTTAGTTAGTTATTTGATGCTATAAAAATGAGGTGTAACGTCATGATTGACAGCCGTGCTTGCGATCGAGTTCGGGCTCCGAGTGATGTAATCGTTACTGGGATATTTTGGCTTCATTCATCAACAGTTGAAGGAAGCGGAGACGCATTGTCCATCTTTTTTATAACAATCAATGTTATTTTCGTACGTGAAGCTGTTACGCTGATTCTTGCCCTCTGGATTGCCTGTTTTTTTCTTTGTAAATATACTAAATCTGCAGCAATCTGCTCCTCTTCCCTGTGACAGCATTATTGCTTAAGTGCACATGTTTCACACCAAACCATGAGTACAGACAGATCCACCGTAATCTCACTAACACAAAAAGGCCCCGATCAGGCACTTGAACAATACTTAAGTCTCTCTCTGGAGCTGGCGGCTCTATTAATAACCGTATGCATGTGTTTTGGGGGGTAGTGACAGCACGAGAGACAGGTGCCCGAGCTCAGATTACTCCAATGAAAGAGCAGACGCTGTCACTCTCCATACACATCCCACACTCCCGTCCTCTCAAACCCTTCTCCAGAGGGTCACCGCACACAGTGTCCGGCAGTGTAGATTTATAACAGACAATAAACTTCATACATATTTAAAACTTTTAATGTCTTATTTAAGCAATAAGATACAAGAGACCTTGTCAATATAGTACTTGTGCATTTGTAAGTAACAGCATATACACATCAAATTAGGATTTTGAAGATATATAAATATCTATGCAAGTATAATATATATTTTATATTTATATAAAATACATTTATAAAAATATAAAATATATATTATACTTGCATAGATATTTATATTTCTTCAAAATATAAAATATTTCTTCTTTTTTCCTCATTAATGTACACACAGCACCCCATATTGACAGAAGAACACAGAATTGTAGACATTTTTGCAGATTTTGTTAAAAAAGAAAAACTGAAATATCACATGGTCCCAAGTATTCAGACCCTTTGTTCAGTATTTAGTAAAAGCACCCTTTTTGTATTTTTGGGAAAGATGCAACAAGTTTTTCACACCTGGATTTGGGGATCCTCTGCCATTCCTCCTTGCAG